>JAHMML010000052.1:333609-511292 GCA_020341155.1 Eciton burchellii | reverse complement strand
GAGAGAGAGAGAGAGAGAGAGAGAGAGAGGGTGCTGAAAATTTCGTTGATTGATCGAGCGCGTCTTACGGGCGCGTTTCCATGTACGGTTAGGTGTACAAATAAATTTCTTGCTTCTGTTCGTTCGGGATTTGTTTATAAGAGTTGTACAACTCGGGGTTGTACAGCGAGTTCGTTTTTCGTCAGCGAGGCCTTTGATCCAATGGATGCTGCAGTTTTAAATTTTTCAAAGTCGCGGGACGTTCTCCGTCTCGAAAGTTGAGGCCTCCTTCGCGAAATCTCTCATAGCAATTCTTATGAATCGTCATTGCATCCTCGCGAATCATCCCAGCGGCTTCAAACGGTCCGCGAAAGGAATGCACTGCTGAATCAGCCCCTCCGCTAGTTCATACGGTGTTCCGAAAGCATAGATGTCAGCACTTGAAAAGCAGCAGCAAATCACATCGTCATATGAGACGATCGGGACAGATATCCTAATTTAAGATCGTTTTCCAATTCCAGATGATCGACTCGAAGAAAGAAGCGGGAGATTGACGCGCACAACTAATAATTCATCCCGCGGTCACACGCGGATAACGCTCCCCGTTCCGACAGATGTAAAAGAGCTTCCATTATCTCTATCGACCTCTCGTTTCCTCTCGTTTTGCGACACCAACGATAGATCGCTACCCTGAAAAATCGCGACGCTCGTCCGTTCTCAACATCCCCCTCGTCATCAGATCAGAATTCATATTCCTTTACGGTTAATCCTACGGTGGGAACACCAATCAGCGGAGTTAACGCTAGGAGTTAAAAGGGATTTCTGTCTCAGCGGTAAAATGAAAATAATTTACCGCCCTCGGAATCCCGCGCATATTCCCTGCGAAGCAACGGCATCTTATCGATCTCTCGAACCGGCAATAACACAACGACAACCGTAGCAATTAAAATCGGGTCGGAGCGCGTTATTTTCCCTCGAGCGCGTAACAGAAATTGTCGAGGATTTAGCGCGGGCTTGCCCGATGCATTCCGCGCGATTCTTTCTCCCTTTCTTTCTCGTCATGTCTCTCTCTCTCTCTCTCTCTCTCTCTCTCTCTCTCTCTCTCTCTCGCTCTCTCTTTCTCCCTTTCTCTCTCGCTGTTTTTCACACTTCCCCGAGCTTTCTTTTTCACTTTTGCTCGCGCTTCGCAGATGCTCGCACCAATCGCGGCTTCGCGTTCAGCTCCCAATTTCGCAACGCCGTTTCCTCGTTGCGGATGTCATGGCGGTCGTAGCCGCTTCCATTCTTGAAGGACGAACTTCCGATCCGCCACGATTGCTCCCATATATCTCCCCAATAGGGGGAAAATTTCTTCTCGACTTCACGTTGCTGGAAAACTGAATTGTCTGGGAAATGGGTATTTGTAGCAACGGCTGATTGTGCTGATAAACTAAATCGAGATGTATGTAGAGTGCATATACCACGCATGCTAAGGCGAACATGGTACGTGGCGCTATGAAGCATTGTCTATTCATTGAATAGACAAAGTATTCAGCGTACCCCCTTGCGAAGATATAGCATGAATCTTCTATTTCCGTGCATTGAATTATTAATGGCCCGTCTATACGTATCCCTCGATGTAAAGCCAACGTACGGTCATCCTTTTCGCTCACAGCGGCAAATCGCAACGCTTTCGATCATCAAGTGTGGCATTTGCGTCTTTGAACGGCAGACGCGGTGGAAATAGATATCGAGTGATCTCGATTTAGATCCGTGACGATTGCCATACCGAACGGATCGCGTCTCTGCGATAAGGAGAGCACGATGAAGGCGCGATAGAGTTTTATTCCGCGTTATTCCGCCGTCGATGACGGCATTATGGATCTCCGCTTTGTCCATTTTCCCCTACCTCGCTTTCCTTTACACGAAGCCGTATCTTCTCGTGGAAGCCTCGTGGAACAACTCCCTTACTCTCTAAAATATGATAAAACATGATAATCATAATCGCGTCTCTCATCCGTTATTCTTCGTCCGTTTCCTCAAACGTGTCAGCATCTTCTCAGTCATGGCACTTCATCCCTTGACCTCTTTACGCGAGTATCTTGACCGAAGAGGAGTGGCGCGGCCACTCCTCGTCTAAAGATATCGAACAATTAAAAATAATGTATTAATTTATTCTTATCCTGCGCTCATGCTTTAATAGAAAATTTCCTTATAAATGAAGCACTTGGCGACCACGTGCACGCTTGACGGACGTGAAGCGCCATCTTCGCTATACCGCGGTCTTCCTGTCTACGGTTAATCAACCTCTTGATAAGCAGCGAGCATCGCTATACCCATCCAGCCGTCCGTTGGCAACTCGCTGGTAAAACCGCCGCGACCTCCGGCAGGCCCTTCGATCACGCTTCTTCCTAATCTCAGCATCTGTTAATCGAATCAATCGGGGAGAGCCGTGCCGGTTTCTCGGACCTCGTCGTGCCGAGCGGCGGTATCTCGTGACCTCAAACTGCTGCGTTCAAGCGTGCCGGGACGCAAAGGGGGTCGAAACTCTGCAAGATCGCAAGATCGCACGTACGAGATCGCGGTCGGCGGCCACGCCACTTCCCCGCGAATTCCCATTTCTCTTCGGCGCTTCGAGTTCAGTTCTCGCGCGTAATCACGAACCCAGCTCCAGCACGAGGGCGGGCACGAGCTCTTTCGTGCCGATCGCGCGAGCTGTTCCTCATCACGTAGGTGGCGAGCGCGTTATAGGACGCGGAGCCGGCAACTCACGGAAGCATCAGTTCCTCATCGCGGCTTCCGCCTGATGCCTCGTTCGCTCCGCGTCCGCGTCGCTCATTCGTCCAGCCGAACCTTCGTTGTCGAACGCTTCAACGTCGCATAAATCGAATAAATTGTATCCTGGCGAATATCCTGGCGAATGGCGTTCTCCACCGAGGGACGGGATCCTCTGGAGCATACCAGTCTCTATCAGCGCGCCGGTCCGACATTTCCGCCGCCGTTTCGCGGAATTTTGAGATTCATAGGATGACTTTGTCTTTCGTGCCAGAGCGAGTCATAGGGCGATTTTATTATGTTATAGATGACGTTTACTGTTTAATGTTACTGCGTATTCTTCATTATCTGTTATTCGTTGTTCGTAGAGGACAGCGAGGACAGCGATGCTGAGGGTGGCCTGGGCAATGTGAACAAAGTGATAATGAGACCACCCGGTCATAGTGGTAAAGCCAAGAGAGGTCACATTTGTTTCGATGCTACTTTCGAAACGGGTAATCTCGGCAGAGTAGATTTGATCTCCGAATTCGAATATGACCTCTTCATCAGACCCGATACTTGCGGACCAAAATTACGCTTCTGGTTCAACTTCACCGTCGATAACGTCAAGGCAGATCAGCGAGTCATTTTCAACATCGTTAACATCTCAAAGAGCACTAATCTCTTCCGACAAGGACTGACTCCGCTGGTAAAGAGCAGCAGCAGACCGAAATGGCAGAGGATACCACGAGAACAAGTGCGATTTTCAAAAAGTCTTACTTCGCTCAAATACCAGATTCAAATATCCGTATCGCTTTCGTATCGAGCTGAGAGATACGAGCCTCTCGCTAATTATTGTAAATTATTATATAAATGGATTGTCAGACAAGAATAAACTCGAGAAATGCCGTGCCGTTCCGTCGATTAGAGCCAAGTTTCAATTTTTGCTAAAAATTCCAGATTTGCAATTTCGATAACTCGAGGCAAAGCTCAATCGATTACAGTCGCGCGATTGACGCAAACGTTCCAATTTATCGGCGATATCGGCGATCTAAACTCGGAGAAACTGTAACGCAGCGAACCTTCAATATCTCCAATTACTTCATCAACCTTCAGCCGCCAGCGAGTTCTTTTTTTCAAATTAGTCTTATCGGCCATCTCGGATCGATCGATGACGTTTATAGACATCGCGCTTGATTGCGATAAATCCCCATAAATTCGGCCGATGGATTTCCCCTTAAAATCATTAAAACGTTCAGCGTCGCGACTCGAGCTTCTTTCGTCTCTTCATCTTTTTACGATTAGCTCGCGTGTTTCTAACGATAGTCAACGTCGTGCAGGTGTTCTACTATAAATCGGCGGAGCATCAGAATCACTACGTGCTGAGTTTCGCTTTCGCTTTCGATCGCGAAGACGATGTCTACCAGTTCACTCTGACTTATCCTTATTCGTACACTCGCTACTTGGGCCACCTCGACAATCTGTGCAGCCGACTGTACACGAGGAGAGAAACTCTGGCCGAATCCGTACAAAAGAGAAACGTCGAGCTCGTCACTATAACATCCGACCTCGAAGACACGGAACGACCTAGGAAAGTGGTCGTCGTCCTCGCGAGAGTTCATCCCGGCGAGTCACCGTCGTCTTTTGTCTGTCAAGGATTAATGGACTTTCTAGTCAGCGCGCATCCCATCGCTCAGATCCTACGAGAGTACGTAATCTTCAAGATAATTCCTATGCTGAATCCAGATGGGGTCTTTGTGGGAAATTACAGGTAAGAGAAGAATTTTTCGTCAGATACCGGAAATGGATTTAGGAAAAAGCCAAGAAGAAAGTTGCTCTTTAACTGTTATATCTCTCATTCCGAATCAAGAGAAACAGAGTTCAGCATTACAATACAAAGAAATAGAAAATAGAAAGTAAATCATAATTCTTCGGACGAGATTCTTTGTTAGCACGCCGGTTTAATGGTTTTGTCCTTTATGTTAAATGCGATTTTCAGAAAGCATAAAATCTGCGATAAGTTGGACTAACAGGAATCATCATTCTTGCCTAACTTACACATTTGCACAGTTCATAAAACAGTTTTACGAAACAATAAATTTCTAAGAAATATAACTCTGATATTAACCGGATAATTGTTATTTCGTCAAGGTCCACCATAATGGGATTGGACTTGAATCGATCCTGGAACGGTATTTCCGAATGGATCCATCCTACTCTACACGCAATTAGATCTTTGTTAATGACTCTCGAAAAGAATGCACGCATTCCGTTAGACTGCGTGCTGGATTTGCACGCACACAGCAATGCGACGGGTGTCTTTGTCTATGGAAATACGTACGACGACGTTTACAGGTACGTTCTTCTTTTCTAAGCTTTCGAAAAATTACAAATGCGTGAGATAGTAGTAGAAGAAATGCAAAGAAAATAGAAATAGAAAGCAGACTGCTTCACGATTTGATCGACTGCCAGCCTCTCAGATACGAGAGGCATACCGTCTTGCCGAAATTGTTAGCTCAACATGCAGAGGGTTACGAGACGAACAACACGCGGTACAACCAGGACCACGAGAAGTCGGGGACCGCTCGCCGATATCTATGCTCTATCTTGAAGAATGAAGTCAACAGCTACAGCATAGAAGTGTCCATGTACGGTTACAGCAGGAGAGGACTGCCCGGTGTAACGGCATACACGGAAGAAAGCTGTATCCTTTAGCAATGTAGCAATTAGATCATCTCTGCATTGCTCCCCGAGAGTCGGCGCGAGCCGGCTTTAAAGGGGCTTCCCCTATTCTCCCCACTCCCGAGGAAACCCAGCCCGTGTGAAATCTTGACTGAGAACCTAACAGACTACAGGCTGGGCCGCAATCTAGCCCGCGTCTTTCTGGAATATTACAAGCTCACCGGGCTTATCCCACTGGACCTTCCTGATGAACCGTCGAGCCGCCGGACGCGTCGATCTCGACGGAGATGCCGTCTTCCGAGGCAACCCAGACCGAGAGCGGTCAGGATTCCGGCGACCTTGCATCTCGCCAGTATCTACGAGTAATTACAAGAATGCTTTCGGCGACGCGTTCGCAGAGCCTCGCGGAGCCATCTCCGCTCTTACGAGCTACTTTCATGCGTCTTCGGAAACGTAGTAAAGCGGAGCGAAGACTCTTCCCTCCGCTCGTCCTCGTTTCCCGACCGCGGAAGCTTTCATAACGTAGGATGGAGCTCTTAACGAGTGTTTTCCGAATATCGGAAAGGCTCCGAGACTCTCGCGAAGCAAACCGTCACGTTTATCGCGTTGTGATCGGCATTAATCGTCGGGGTAAATCGTCAGGTACTTTCAAGAAGAGACCGAGCCGCCCCCGAGCGCATGTTATCGATCGACGAGCGGTACGCGGATGGGACAGCAGCCCGGAACTGGAATCGCCAGTGAAACTGGAACGGGCGTCGGCGGGTGCAGGAGCCGGAGCTACAGGTTCCGGAGCCCCGGGGCACCGCTCGAGAGGGTGCAGGCCCTGACAACGCGACCCGCCGCCGAGCCGCGGCTCACCATTATCGATTTCAATCAGCTGACGCGGGGTGGCTTGGACCTCGCCGCCAGTAAGAACAGGCCGACGATCCCACGCAGGAGCGTCAAGTCGCGCAGATAGCGGTCGGACTCGTCCCTCATCGGGAAACCATGAAGCATCAACTCGCGTTTCTTGACGAGGAGAGACGATTCGAGGAGGAGGAGAATTGCATCGGTGCGGTGCGCCTCAGCAATGACTCGTTATCCATCTAAGCTGTTATCGGCGCGGTTCTTGGCGTCCGTGGCCATAAAGCACGCTGATGAATGTAACAAAGTAGCCGGTCGCTTGATGCTCATCCGATTTCTGCCAATCGGATCGAAAATCCGATTTCCCTTGTCAAGGGGAGGGAGATGCCGAGGCTGCGCTCGTTCGAATGAGGAGCTTTCTTAATTGTCGGAGCAAAGTGGTGTCTCTCCTTTCAAATTCTAACAATATCGCCGAGAGGCACGCGCCTGTACTCGCTGCAGGATACGATATTTATTCCCTTCACAGATTCCCTTCGCGAATAATAAATATCAATTTTCAGTCCTCGCTTATCCGTCTTCCCTTCCCGTCTGACGATAAGCGGGTCTTCCTGATCGCTAGATTTTGTAAATCGATTTTGTTACTTTTGTTTCCATGTCGTCGCATGTGACTCGCAATTTGCAATAAAATTCCCCTCCATTACAATGTCAACATTATTCTACGTTGGGATATAAATACATGAATATCAACGAGGAAAATTCAGCGTTCAGTTATTAAATAGCAAACGAAAGCTTAGGATAAGGCATGCTCTTACGTTGCAACATTGGTACCGTTCCTGAATCGTATCTGAAATCGTGACATAGATTACACACGCTGGAGCACACAGTCGCCACATTCAAGCCCGATGTTATACACTAGAAACTCTCGGAACTCTCGACACAATTTTGCATCACGTAATCTCATCTGTAGTAATCTCCCGATCTGCTTCTACTTCTCGAAGTAAGAGAGAGAAATTTTAATTCTGCTTTCATATCGACTTTCGTATGAGGGAAGAAGAAAAAAAGAACAATTATGAACAACAGAGCTGGCGAATAGTCGCGCGACTCTGCGTACAGAACGACACTTGGTCCTTGCTCGGATCACATCAAATATCGATCACACGTGGCTCCGGATGCTCTTCGGAAACGGTCACGATGTTCCGACGTGATATGTGTTTGCACATACCTGCAAATGCGACAATTACGTTTCCTAAAACTCAACGAACTCGCGCTCGATGCACGCGCGCATTGGATGGACGATAGACACAGGTACTACGCGACAACCCCCGTTACACCTGATCGGATATGGACCTAAGGGTACGCGGATACTGGGCGCGGGTGTGTCCGTGCATTTAAATGTACGGCAATCACGACGGGAAAGTCGATGTATTAATCGTGCTTGCAAATTCAACCACGAAGAACGAACAAACGAATTTACCGTGTACATGTACGCATGTATGTATATATATGTGTATGTATGTGTGTGTGCATGTGTGTGTGTGTGTATGCGTATGTATGTGTGTGTGCGCGTAGATACGCGTATGCGTTACGTTGTGCGTGAGAGCGGGCCGTGTCCCTGCGTGGCGACGTTATGCGTGTGCGTGATCCGTGTGACTGTGGACGTGTGCCGATGATACCCGCGGTTATATATTATACGTGTACATGTCAATCAATCGGAACTGAAGAGAAACTAAAACGGAAAGAAATGAAACTATAGCGAAAGAAGGGAGCAGACAAGCGGCCAGTAGCTCTTCTACCCCTGGGCTCGAGACGGAACTGGCCTGTAGGCCGCTCCGACGAGCCCGCGAGACCCCCGTCGATGATCCMCCCMCCCYMCCCCYCCCCCCYCCCTCGCCCCTCGACCGTTCTTAACCGCCAGCGCCGCCATCCCGCTTATCACCCCAACGTAGACGCCTCGTTCTCGCTCTCCTCCCTGCCTGCCTTCCGCTCCCCCGCACTCACGCCGAGCGATGGCGAGCGGGGAGAAGGGGGGAGGGGGGGACGGGTGGTGCATTTTCCTCCCATTCGCGCTGCCGCGCAACCCTCTCGAACCAGCCCGGGTACTCCGGGGTTGGACGAGAGCAGGGCGGTGGTCGTTGAACTACGTATATAGCCGGCCAACGTCTGCGTCGTGCCGGTTGCGCGACAGCAAAATCACCCTTGCGCCCGCGTACTCCTGCCACCCCCGCGTACACATCTTCCACCCCGCGAGGCTGCAACCGGAGGTTGCATCACGTCGCTACGGCGCAGCTCTCGGACGGTTCCCCAGGAGAAGCGGGGCCAATCTCTGCCGAATCCGGGACTGCACGGGAGATATCGAGAGGCCGAGGGGGCAAAGGGGCGGAAAACAGGAGGGGAGAACGCAAAGGATAAACCAAAGCGAGGACTCAGGGAGACAAAGAATTCTGTGGGAGATAAACACACGTAGCACAAGAGAATGTGGCAATGGATTAATATCGGAACTGGATCCGGTACTCCCACCCATTTCATCCCCTCATCATCCGACCAGTGCCGAAATGATTTAATTCCAATTTTAATCTGGGTTTTTATCCGCGCATCAATACCAGATTATATATCTGTTCACTCCTGTTTCCCGACATTCCCCTTTTTTCTCTTTCTTCCATCACGTGATGAAGAAATTTTGCAAATTATCTGCACTTTTTTTCTCTCTTCGATCACTTTCGATGACCTTATATGGAGAAAGTTTTTGTAAACTACCTGTGTTTTTCTTCCTTCTCCCACCACGTGATCTTGTGTATAGATAAATTTTGCAAATTATCTGCACTTTCTTTCCCTCTTCGATCATCTTCGATAATTTTATATAGAGAAATTTTTTGTAAACTACCTGTGATTTTCTTCCTTCTCCCACCATATGATTTTCTGTATAGAGAAATTCTATATAGAGAAAGTTACCCACCCTTTTTTTTCTTCTCTACCTTATTCCGACGAAATCTTACAAGCTTCATTTCCATTTGTGTTATCATCGAGTGATCATCTGAAAAAATAAACTACTTGTTCATTTTTTCTTTTCTCTTTCTGATAATCTCATAGAAATTTTGCGAGTTAATTATTATTTTTATTAGTTTATTTTTTATTAGTTTTATTTGTTGTGCTTGATTTTCTCTACTACATCATTGGCGAAATTTCAAGATATCCATCTTCGAATAATTGAAGTAAGTATCAAAATAAATTAGAAATAGATTAATGATAAGTGAAGTCTTGTTAGAATATTATCCCTTACATATTCAATACGCTGTTTTATGAATTGTTTAAACAATTTAAACAATTAGAATAGCTATGAAGAACCAGTTAAACTTTTAAATGAATGATATAAATTAATCAAATATTCCTTTTTATCTCAATAATATTTAATATGATAGTAGTTGCTGCAGAATATTTGGGATTCCCGGATATTCTAAAAAGATCTTTATAGATCGTGGCATTGGCATTACTAAAAATTATTGCATGATAATTATTAGATTCGATAAAATAATTTCACGATACAGAATTTATGAATAATTCAACAGTTATTGAGATTAATGAAATTATGCTTTAAATTAATACGTGATTTGGAGATATCCTGAATTAGTGAATTTATCCTAGAAATATCTACATACATATGTACATGATTTTACGCAAGCAGAGCCATTCTCATGCATTCTGGCGCATATTAAGGCAAAATTTTCACCAGAGATGGATAGAAATATTTCATCTCGCTCTATGAATTGCAAACTCCATGATATTTTAAACTTCATGTACTTCTTATGGCTTATTTCGGTGGAAAAAGAATTCGATACAAATTGCAGAAATATAGATAAAATGTCTCTGTCTAATCTAGCATTGCAATTATATACGCGTACAAATAGAACGCATTTACATTACATTCGCATAATTCGATGCGCGACTGTGCTCAGCCTATATCTCTCTCTCTCTTTCTCTCTCTCTCTCTCTCTCTCTCTCTCTCTCTCTCTCTCTCTTTCTCTTTCTCTTTGTGTGTATTTGCATTTGTACGTATAATTTACTTTATTCGAACTTATTTTGAAATTTATTCAAAAAAACATCACGTTGTTGGATTATTACAGCGACTAGGAGTCATATATACGTACATCCTGTTGAATTCATTTTCAAATTAAATCATTCGAAATATTTCATAAACCGATTATTGATACATGATTTGAGAGAACGTGATCTAATTCCACTGCGTAAATCGGCATCATTACGTATCGGGCAATGTGTGTAGATGACGCCCCAAATTGCATTATTAATTATTACAGAATACGATCAATCACGATTGCAAATATAAAATATTGCCGATCATCCGATTCGCGATTAACAATTTAATTATCCGTTTCGTTCGTAATCATTAATTATTCCTATTAATTATTCTTCACATCTAACAAATTTATCAGTTCATATTTTTTTATATTTTTTTGAACAATTCCTTTATTATGCGCATAATACTGCGCATAAAGTGTGCACAAGAAAGTGCTAAGGCCATTTAGTGTTTATAGAGAAATATGCCTAGTTCATGGTCTAGTAGATAGGAAAATATGTCTCAAGACCATTGGTCCATAATGAGACTAGATGGGTCAAGGAACGAATTAAAGTTAACTATACTTAGAGAAATGTAATGGTAACCAACCAATCATGTTCGAATCACAGAATTCGGATGTCGTCCGATATACCACGAAGTGTAGTAACTCTCCCCACTTATCGGCCCGAACATAGTGTATCCGATCGTATAGCTCAGTTAACCTTCAGTAGTGCACCATGTATTGGATAAGTAGGTAGTGATTTAGAAAGTTAAGAAAATAGTCTCTTGTGGCATACAGGTAAACCGAAAAAGCTCCAAGTTCTTATTATTTTAATAAAACGCGATTTAATATACACGAATTGTGAATGTGTTGGAACATTTATCGCGGATAATATTTCGCGGAGTCATGCAAAAATCATTTCGCATTGATTCTCAAGTGACTCAGCTGAAGCTCTATAGCACAGAAACGGCAAGGTTATTTGCATTATATCAAGCCAGGATGCTTTGCCAAATAATTTGCACGTGCGACGCGGCTCTAGTCGCGTTCTTTGTCTAAATTTGCATTGATTTCCCACGTGTCGCAGTCTCAATTGAGGCAACACACGTATACCGATACATATCATGTTTACTTACATGTTTGCTATGCGATGATTCGTTTGTAATATGATAGAGATATATATATAAAACAATGTTGTTAAGCATTGGGATCATAATGCTCAGTTGTGTTCATATCCTTATATTTTAAACTGCTTATACTGTTAAACGTTTCTCTGCTGGTAGTGTTATTGCTTGTGTTTATAATCACAGCAAATGTTGTCATAACAAGTATCTTATTATCTCTAGTTATAGTTATATATATATATATATATATATATATATATATATATATATATATAGTATATATATATCCATATTTCCTTATATATAAACTTTTAGTGTCAAAATGGGAAGGAAACTATATTTATTGTCCTTCACCGAGATTTGGCAGCGTCACATTTACCATCTAAGCATAGAGACAAAATAATTTTTAAATAACGTAACTTTTATCACAAAATCAACTATAAAAGAAAGGAAACTGAATAATGATTTTGAGCAATTGATGACGGAGTAACAATTCTTACAAGAAAATAAAAAAGACGCATTTTATAAACCTGACATTACGCAACGGTGGTTCTCATAAAATTGAAACATTGAAAGGACAATAATAAAATAATACCATATTATATATATTGGTGAGCAATGAGAAATGTCTTCTTATATTATAATCAGTTATATAAGCTTATTATATATTCTAGTTAATATATGATTATAGGAGACATAATCACTATATATATATAGATTATATCATTGATTTTCAGATTTTATAAAAAATATATTTAATGGATATGAGAAATGAAGTTCTGCCACCATTCTCTAACATGCAGACTCAACGGGAATTACATGATTGGCTTAAGAGACGTTTAAATGTATTAGGATTTAGCAACACTTCTGAAATCTCTCAACCTGTATTCGACTTTTTGCATCTTCGAACAGATCAGAATACTTCAGACCTACCTTTAAGCGATTTGGTAGGTAATGATAGTGCGCAATATGTAAAACAGGGAAGAATGCAAAATGACAAAGAGCAACGACAAATTCTTCTGGATAATCTGATAAACCTAAGTGGCCAGGTATATCTATTATTCATACGTATGATACATAGATATATCAGACAACACATAGATACATGTACTCAGGCATATGCATTCACAAATACACATACATTTATACGTATGATATTAGTATCTTATAATGTGTATGGATAATGTATATAATATAATGTTACCTAATAACAAGATGTAACATTTTCCACATTTATGTATTTATGTATTACTAAATACATAATAAATGTGTATATATTTTTCCTATATACATCAGGTATATCCTATAAGGATGTTGATCGATGAGTTATACTCGAAACTAAAAAGAATACAAGAAATGGATTTTCTAGACAAACAAAGATCTACTAGACTCATCACAGACAAGTCAATCTTGCGTGAAAATGGTTCTGCATATGTTTCATTTTCAAATTCGCAACTTGAATCTACTAATAATTCATTCCGACATTTACGTAATATACATTTTTTCAACAACGAAAATAGAGGAGACAGGCTCGATCTGTATAATCGCAGAGTTGAACAGCAATCTGATGAAAGAATAAAATCTATCGTGCGTCTTACAATATTTTTATATCAATCAATGGCTGTTGTCTTTCTTTATCTTTTTCTTCTTTTTCAAGTTTAATTTATGTTTTTATCCTTCTAATTTATGTTTTTATCTTTCTATTTGTTTTTAGGTTCAAAAGAAGTCAGCATTTACAATCATGAATCCAGGTAAATAGATTATAAAAATTAATCCATACATTAATGTAATGCATTTTGCAAATGCATAGTATCGTTTTTTATGATAACTTACAAATATGGTTTTTTCAATCAGCAAATACTCAGAGTTCCATTGATATGCCAAAAGCATCTACATCTTCGGAGTCCAAACTTATTGAAGCTCCCAAATCGTTTGACAAAAGCAATTTTATTCTCAAATTGATGGCCAAAGAACCAAACATTACTTGGTACAAGACAGTTATGAATGTGGAGGAAAATTTTCTTAGGAGAAATAAGGAAATAGGTAAGATCGATTGTTAATGATATCCTCAGTTTATGATGAAGTTTAATGCAAAGCTTACACGATGATTAAAGAATATATTCTCATTTTTATCTTATAAATTTCATATAAATATATGCATAATGTACATATTTGTTATAAGATAATAATTTGTTATAAGATAGTGTTTGTTACAATTATAGCGTACATTTGTTATATGAGATTTTTATATCGATATATTTTTTTTTACAGATTTTGATCTATGTGACAGGCGTACTCAAGATATATTTACTAATACGTATGTGCCTATCACCGAGGAAGACGCATGGACTGAAACTGAAAAGGACTCTTTTGATTACATTCGGACTAAGACTTATATGCGGGCTTTCAGTCAGAACTTTCATCATCCATCACCATTACGGCATTCGTGTCTTGCATCTCAGGAAAATTCTCCAAAAACGGAAGATTTATTAATTTCTGATCTTACACACTTCCACCCGATAAAAGATGATGCGGAATTTGCGGACGGGACCAGCTTCGTCATTGACAATACTGTGCCAGCAGTAACATTCTCGAGATCAGAATCTGGCAAATTGTACCGTCCAGAAAGCAATACTCCATATTTCGAATATCATCCATGGAAAAGCGATGGACTGCAATTGAATGAGATCTTTCCGCTAATAAAGTTCCGCGCATGCAAGAACGATCAGACGACACAGACGGATTTCGAGGTGAACGAAGTTACAACCGATCTTTCCGTCACCGATTCCGTCGAAGAAAGTTCTAGAACGAATGAAACGACTGAAGCATTGAACGGTGATAACGAACAATATTTTGAAGTGATTAAAACAGACCAAGATTCCGCCGAAAAAACTCTTGACGCGAATGAGACATCAGACGAAGATTCCACCGAAAAAAGTTCTGAAGCGAATGAGCCATCAGACGAAATGACTAGTCATACAAGTCATGAAAATCGCTGCAGTAGTAAGACTGAGATTACAGGCTCACAGTCAAAGAGTAAAATTAATGAAAATCTTCATATAGACTGTATATTAGATATAATCTCAGACAATTCGGAAGTAAAGGAAATATCATGTGAGCCACCGATTTGCGAAACTCCGACGCGTCCAGTACGAAAGTGCAGACGCCGATTGATATTCGGCGATCCTGAAAATCATTCTGAGATTCCCTCTATATCCAGCGAGTTGACATCTCTTCCTGGGATTCACCCCTTACCTAGCGATTCGCTGGATATGAAAGATGAAAAGATTCAGGATCGTGAGAACATTACTTTAAAGGAGATTAGAGAGGCATTTCTAAATTCCAAATCCTGGTATTTAAATAAGCCGTGGTCATTTGATTATTCTTCAAGTTCAGAAGAAGACTTGCCAGATCAAGCTGTAGATGAAAACTGGTCATTGCCATCTGACTACTTGCGTCACTACCGTTGTCCGTCATCTGCAGAGCAAAGATCATTGTTGCCGACTGATTGTCCTCCATCTGTAGAGCAAAGACCATCGTCGCCATCTAATCATCTTCCAACTTTAGAGGAAAACAGGGCGTCAATGCAATTTGCTAGTGATGAAGGTGCCACATTTAACTATGCCTCCAACTTGAATCCATCCTGTCACTCATTACCCTCATTACAACCCGAATCCTTTCCTGACAACAACATGCAATCCTCCCAACATCCTCCCCACAATATAACATCTCCGAGCACTTCCCAGTATGATATTACATATCCGCGCAATATCTTACATTTAATGGCAGAGAGAATCGCCTTTCATATTTCTGTCATGAAATATTTCTTGAGTATCTCCAAACATTCCTCCAGACCATAACCATAGAGCATCTCATCCTAACCAACTATCCTATCCTAAGTGAATTATTAGGAATTAATTCACGTAAAATTGATCCCATTTATTTACTTATTTCGGTGGCAAGTTCGGTGGTAAATTTGTTGGCTAACGTAAATGACTTTCGGTTTTAAATATCCTCTCGCTGTTCTCTTGTCTATAGCTTCTCTTTTCCTTCTTTTCTTCTTGCAATATCATTCGCATCTGAGAATGGTCGGCCGATGTCGCTAAAAATGCGTCTACACATCATATTTCTTGCGTTATCTATAGCAATATACATCTGATTCTAGTCAACTATTCTATTCAGTTAAATAGATTACTGTTAATCCATATAAAATATATAAATATATACTTGTTTTTATTTACTTGTTTATTTATCGACAACCTTCAGTGGCAACCTTTATCGACAACCTTTTTGATTAATAAATAAATTTTGATCTCATACTCTCAATACTCTCTCGCTGTTCTCCTCTGTATAGTCTCAGTCTTGTTTTCTTCTTGCAGTCACTTATGTCTTGATTGGTTCTGATAAAAATAATTCTTTTGGTTTACATATAGTTTATATTTTTCGTGTCATCCGTAATAACATGGCAATATAGAATGAATGAAATGTACTGTAATACAAATTTAATTTTCATCATAAAATCTTTTGTAAAAATAAATTGACAGATCAAAAATATTATAAATACTTTTCATTACGACCACACAACACACAAAACTAACACGCTAAACAAAGAGCTTCCAAAATTTCATCCCATCAGTAATACTTTCTGATAACATGTAATGTGCAATAACTTTATGCGATAACATAGGATAACAAAAGTTTCAGCATTCTTCTAGCATAGTTGCTAGTTCGTTTGCCATCTCTACAATGACATTCATGACGGAATGTTTGTACAACTTTGCATTTTCCATAAATAAGATTAATGTTACAAACTTTGGCTCATCACTTAATATTCGCATAAAAATTGTACTGTGAATATTTAGTTAGGAAAGAATTGTTTATTTTTATATATAATATTCTTCGTTTATCTTTCAGAAACAGAGGCACTATTATCAACGGCCGTGGAATTATATCCAGAGTTATTTAACCATTCGTATTATAAAGTATGTACGATTGGTATATGAAGATGTATCTTACCAAAGACAAATATGGAATTCTTCGAATTCTGGAAAGGATCACGTTTTTTAAGGGACTTGCACTTAAAAATATCAAAAAATATGCACAAAAAAATGCACAAAAAAAGAGGAATGATTACTTATTTTGTTGTTTATCTTTTTACCTTAACTTCTTTCATTGACACTTTTAAGTGCAAGTCCCTTTCTTCAATCTACTTTGCCCGTAGCAATGATTTTGCTATGCTGGTAATGTATATATTTAATTTGTAAGCGAGTTGTGGGTGAGAGCTCACGGCTGTTCGATGCGAAATGTTTCGTGCGAAGTAATAGCTTATATCGAAATATAACAAAACTATAAAATATAAGTCAAAGTCATAAAATAATATAGTTTTGCTATGACGTGAAGCGCAACTCACTTTCAAATTGAATATATAGTGATAATGCTTATATGCGTAATTTTTACATGTGCGATTTAATTTCGGTTATGATTATGAATACATCTAATTGATATGTGTATATATATATATGCTAGTGTATATATATGTGTGTGTGTGTATATATATATATATATATAGATATATATATATACACACACATACACATACATATATATATATATGTAAGTTTGTTTTTCTGATGAAAGACACAGTAGCGGCTCTATTTATCGATCATTAAGGACTTTACGTTCATCGATCTTCTTGATTGGATAAGTAGAAGCTGCTACGAAGTATTGTCAAGAGATTTGACAAGATTTAGCTACTCTTGCTTTCCTAAGACAAAGAAATGATTGATAGCAATGTAAATGGGGGTCCTCTTGGCATGTGGAATTTGTTATGCATGTATCCAAGAAGGCACGAGTAAACCCCATTGTAATTCATAATATAAAGCAATCGAGACGAAGCAGAACGCAAAGAATACTGATTCTTTATTTAGATAATTATCATCAATCCTTTTGATGAAAATGAAGAAGTAAGCAGTGGAGGAAAAAAGAACGTCTTACACTATGTTTCGCATTGAGGAAACGTGTTGAAGATGTAGTCTGCGTGATATCAGATTTATAGGTGTTGTTGATTTTCGTGATTTTCGAGAAGTTCAACCATACCGCTGATTTTGTAGCAAATTTTAGGAGAGCGATCACGTTTCTCGCTCGAGGCTAACAACATACTTATTCGATTCTTACCGAGAAACGCAAAAATATATGTATGCATATGTGTGTATGTATGTGCGCGCGTATGTATGTGAGTATAGACACAATGGATATAAATGAGAGTCAGAGATCGGAGAAGATAAGTTCGAGAGAATTCGTGTACTTATTCCGAGTAACACGTGTCGGATATTTGTTATTTTCTTGTTGTTTTCTATGATTATTAATGCATTACCTTAATCGCATTATCTTTTCCCAATATGGTTTATCTTCTTAGAAGATTAATTCCTTTAACCAAAACTCCTATCTCCTATCTCCCGTATCCCAAATCTCTTCATGTCCAACGTTTTTCCCCCTTGCTCATCCTACGAAAACCAAATAACCCAGGAACGTACGTGTAACAAAAAAAAAAAAAAAAAAAAAGGGCCAGACACGTTTACCTCGTTAAAGGTGACGCAAGAAAAAAATGTACCAAAAAAAAATAAAATAAAATAAAATAAAGAAAGAAAAAGGAAAAAAATAAGTGTCATTAGACTGCGGATGAATATCGTGAATGAGAAATTGCCGCGCCGAAAACACATTAGGAATCGTGAACGGTTCCTCTTCATGGGGAACGAATGCTAGCAAAGAGATAATCATGATGTAGAAAATTTGAGAGAAATGAGCAACATAAGAATGGAACAACATTAAGCGAGATATTAACAAATCTGCGAATATCTGCGTGCGAAATGATGTATTGAGAAAAAACAAATAAAGGCAATGAATGAAAATTTTATGTTTGTACTTATACACACCCACATATATATATCTTTATTTATTTTATCTTCGCCTCTTCTACATCTGTTCCGACTTCCTGACGGCGTCTTTGATCGCGCCGCGTCCTTTAGATTAAAACCGTTAAGTAATTGACCGTCGAGATAAAGTCTTCCGATCCCGGATGAATCCCGATAACTCGGAAGAGGGGTAGGGGGGAGGGGTGGACCGAACTCTCAATGCGTTATCGCACTCGCGGAAAATCCGTCGGCATCTTTCTCTTTTCTCTTTTTGTTTCTTTTCCTTTTATCATCCTGGAAATTATTACAAGCCATCACCAACGTGACATTTAGTAATGCGTGTGGCAGTTAGGTGTGAGAAAGTCTCGAAGAGGATGTGTCGGTATCTTGGCCACGATTAGAAATCGCGGCTTTTCTTCATTTCAGCACACAGTGATTACTTCTCGTGGCCGATAAAAGCCAATAAGACCTGTGTTCTGACGCAGTTCCATCCAGATCTCCTTACAAGTGCGGAGACAGTAGTCTGTCGCGAATCTCTAACTGAACGGAATCATCTATAACGGACATGGATCGGGTGATTACGTGTATCCTTTTGCAAACGGTTGAAGCTCAACCATCTCAGACTATTCATTTTTACCCCAAATACACATCCGAGCATCCATCCTCCAACTGTTAGTTCGGCAGTCACCGAGCCGTGTTCGGATCGACCGAGTCTTCGACATATAGTTTTCGCAAATGCATCCCCATCTTTCCTCCATCAAAAATACAAATCTACTTCAAGCGGACATCTATCTCTACCATCTATCACAAACACTATAAATATTCGTGCGGATTTACGAAAATATCATTTCGCGCTCTTTTTAAAATATCTTCCGCGCCAGTACGAGAAACTCCCGAACATGCGAGTAACACATTAAAAGAAGCAAACACAAAAATCGTAAAAATCCTGCCCCTGAATCTCGTATGCATGCTTGTTCTTTAGAACGAATTCTAGTATCGAAATCTTAGTATCGATCTTAGAATCTCGATCTAAATTGCGACGATTGAAACCCTTGCGCGGGAGCGGGATGTAGATTGAATCTTATCGGTTTAATCGTCTTCGTTTTGGGCGGCGTGGCCCGATGTAGGTCATTGACCTTCGCACGATGTCGATAATACCAATACTCGAAGGCCAACGTGAGACAAGCGAACACGATACCAACGAAAATCACGAGGAACACACCGCCGATATTGTAAATGCTGATGCCGTCAGTCTGGTCGTTGTCCGTGTCGCACTTCTTCTTCGCGGGATTTTCCTTCCACCATTTGTCCTTTAGTTTTTCCAGTCTTCTCTTGTTCAATAGTATGAGTATGCTGCAGGAGATAGATTCTCTTTAGACCGATTAGCTTCTGCGAGGAGAAGAGAAGCGGAACGAGTATCTTTCGATACGTACGCATTGTTAAACTGATCCTTCAGTGGCGATCCTTGCTGGACTGCGATAGCGTATGGCTTCCTGGAAAACTCCTCTCCGACTTGCATCAAGTCGCAATTCGTCATAACTAGGTACTTGATGGTCGACGCGTCACCGATGTAGGCAAACTCGTTGCTCGCGTAAACACCCTCGCGTCGAATTCGCTTTAGCGCATCGTCAATATTGTTCGGGAAACCAGCTTCCTTCATAGCCTGGAACATCTTCGTGTACTTGTCGCTAACTGGATAATCCCACACGGCGAGCTTCGCCCTCTCGATGTCCGATAAGCTGTCGTTCAGGCTCATGTCTTTCCATATCCTACGGCGTTTCGGAACACGTTTAAAGCAGCTATGCAAACGACAAAAATGTAGCGCGAGCGATAGCAGAGGGACACACAGAGAGATCGAATGAGGCAGCCTCTCGATTTGAACCGCGCACTGAGAAAGGTTACTTCGTTCCAAAACAAAACACGTATGTGCAAACAAGAACCAGAGTGGAACTGGAATTTAAATAAACAAATAGATCACAACGTAAATAATATAAACATGATGAAGACTGGTAGATCCGTTTGCTTTGAATTTGAATAGACTTTCTAGCAGGAATTGCAGAAGCAGGAACTGCATTGGAATTTATACGATTCTCATTAAGCGTCGCGACATTTCTTTGTGAATCTCTAATTAGAGCGTTGAACATTCATTCGCGTCATTAAAGTATGTGTGGCTCTTTATCGCCGGTGAAGGAAAAATATCAAGGGTAAGGATACGCGAAGGTACGATAAAAAACGATACGGACGATCAGAAAGTGTAATCGCTTACTCGTAGAAACGCGCTTCGATGTTCATCATCCTCTGAAAGTACGTGTACGCCGGCGAGTTAAACATGGGCGCGTACTGTATCTTGTACTGCTTGCTCAAATCCTCCAAGGTCTCGATGGAGACCTCCAGCCGGGATACCGTGAGGAATGCTGCCAAGTTGGCCGTGTAAGACGCGATGATGATGAAACCAAACAGCCACCACGTGGCTGCTACCAGTCGACCAGATAGATTCTTCGGCGCCTCGCCGCCGCCCTGCGGCGTCAGGGAGGTCATGCAGAACCAGAAGCACTCGCGGATGTTGAATTCCCTCTTCTCCTCGTCGTCCTTGTACTTCTCGCGGTTATTCTGATAGCTGTACGGTGACCAGCGATCAAAGAACCACATGAGGAAGCTGGTGAAGAAGTAGGCCGCCAGAATGCAGAGCCAGACTTCGTTCTCCAGCACGGTGAGGAACTTGAAGAGCGACGTCGACGTCTTCGACTTCTGCATCATGATCGTCAGCCCGACCAGGTCGTAATAGGGCACCGTGAAGTCCACGACCTTCTCGCGTTCCGCCATCACCCACAGAGAGCTCAGGGCAATGTCGGCGCGCTTGTCTATCAGCTCCTTCATCATGCCGTTCCAGCTGCCGTTCTCGTTCAGCGATCCGTACTGCTGGTCCCCCACCTCGCGTATCTCGTACTCGAAGGGCACGGTCTCGCGAATCGCGTCCAGCAGGTCCACGCAGAAGCCGTACCACTGATCGGTATCGTTGTCGTACATCATGAAGGGTGGATGTTGCACGACGACCACCCTGTAGCTCGTCACCGCGGTATTGTTCATCATCTCTTCGTTGGTGATCTGAAATATGTACCCCTCGTTTCTCTATCACTCTCTGCGATCGCTCTATGATCGACGATAACCTGGATGACAAAGGACTATCTCGAACTACCCTCGATGTGAGAAGCAGTGCGAAGCGAACTAAAATGGAGAAACCTTCGTGACGCTCTCGTGCGACACAACGTGCGACAAAACGCGTGCGCACGTCTATTCGCTACCTTGAACTTTTTTTCAGGATAAATAAACCGCCACGTTATCGAATAATCAAATGGCTGTGAGATGCGACGAGATACCAATGGAACAAGAGAGAATTACAATGGAAGGAACATTTTCTTTTCTCAACGCAGCTGCACCCTGATAAGTAATATCTCGTTTGCATGTATTCAGTCCTTCGCTGAGAAGGGCGCAAGTATGCGCGGTATGGGAGTCCTGCTTTAATTTCAATCTCGCGCTTGTCGTTATTTATGAATCTTCTTTGTTACGCTCCGGTTATTTTATTACGAATACTTTGTTACATTTCGCCCGAACAAACGGATATTTCAGAAATGCATCCCGATAACGCTTTAATGCAGGCTTACGATTTTTACGCGGCAACTCGATTTACTTTTCGTGAATTACAGAATCTATTCGCGGAAAGTGGTATGCAATATGAACGAAAAAATATGAGCGATCGATCGCGCAAACGCCGCTCGGTCAGCCACGACGGCCAGGCATGATCGATAATCCTTGAACGTAACACTCGAGAATTGGATGAGAACTCGAAAAGGTCGCTGAAGACATCCCGGGAGTTACGCGCAATTCCTACGTGCGATACGTGCATTCAAGCTCCAAATTAATTCCGAACTGAAGCGTGGATAATCAGGAAATGGTCCAATCATCACAGAGATGCGGAGCCGACAAATCTCCCGCAGAATCTGTCCTTGTGCTCACCTGCATAGGCGTCTCGATGCTTGCCTGCCAGTAGCCGTTGTTGATTCGCGTCGAGATCTTGCTGTGCTCGATGTTCACCATGAACATGTTGACCTTAAATTCCGCGTGATGTCTCCCGTTGTTCTTCCCCCAATGAAAACCCGCGTACGTGGGTGTCATCTCCTTCGAGGTCGCCTTCAGCTTAGCGAGGAAGTCGAAGCCCCTCGTCGGTACGTTCGTGCCGTTGTAACTATCGCAGTCGATGTGAGCAGGTTCGATGGGCCAATCGCCGTTGTCCAAGGCCGATTTCATCGAGCTGACACCCAGCAGGGTCAGATCGTAGTAAAAAGCCGACGAGATGAATGGTTTTGGTAGCGTTGCCATCATGATGGAGCTCGATTGGCTCTGGTTAGCCGGCGGTTGCGGCTTCAGCAACAAGATGGTGATGTTCTCGCACGAGCAACTCGGCCAGAACGCATCGTTCAGGCTCACGATGAACCAGCCGTATTTCCGTCCGATAAAGTCCAGCGAGTCTCCGGCTTTCAGTAGCATGTTAATGGACCTTTGATCGCCCAATAGAAAGTAATTTACCACATCGAGATCTCGCAACTGAGATAACTGCCGTTTTATGCCATCGGAGGTGCCCTGCAACTGATTAATGATATGCCTGGTCGGTACGTTCAACAGCAGGCTCTTATACTTGTGATTCATGACGAAGTTCTCATCGAAGAGGATGCCGGCGTTGGTGATGTTCAGCTGGATCGCCAGTTGCCGAATCACCTCCGGCATCAGGTCGGCCGGCGGCATTACCTAAAGTGAGAGTAGCAAAAGAGTCAGCGGAAGATAGCCGAGAAACACTCGTAAGGGTCTTTACAAACTCCCGGCTGATCGTGAGATTCAAGCTATGTGTAATGCGTCTGCTTTGCGGTACCTGGATCAAGTAGTTCCTCTGATCGATATCCAGGTTCCTCCAGTCCCGAATGTCACCCTCCTGACCGTACACGGCGGACAAGGTCGGGACCCCCATCGCCACGGTGAACGAGCTGGAGATGCCGGTTATCGTCACGTCCAGGATCAGATCTGGACTCTTGGCGGCGCCGTTGCTGATGGCCGAGTTCCACGCATTGCACAGAACCTCGAGGCTCTCGCTGAAATCGCTCTCGTTGATCGGCACGAACCAGATGGTGCCCAGGTGACCCGGATACTTCTCCCGCAAGGTCTTCAGAGCGGCAGTCACGCTCGCGTTGATCAGCGCATTCTTCACGCTGTTAATTATAACTAATCGAGGAAGAGGTGCCATGGCGTGAAAGAAGAAAGAAGCTAAAGTAGAGTCGAGATTAATCTTGAGTCGTAGCACCGCTGCCTGAAATATCCCTGAAGTATCAGCGAGACTCTGCTAGCTAGAGACAGAGACGCGGTTATCGTCGACCCGCGCGGAAAGATTGAACCTGAAGGGTTCAATCCCTTGCTCCCTTCCGTCCGTTGGCAGGTGCAACAGCACGTGACAGTAACGATGATCATCGCGTGACGACGATCGTCACGTGGCCATGCCTCATTAATTAATCGTTAAAATACAATCATCGCGCCACGACTCAAGCTTGCCTCGAGCAATAATCCCAGAAGAAGAAACCTACACAGATTCACCGATCTCGATTGCTTCGTTCCCCCTTTGCCGTCCCTGTCTGATGTATCTTGCGCCGCACAAGCAGCGAGGATTACCAGCAGCGTCCACAGAGCGCAGATTTTTGCGCCAATCCTCGCGACGCGACGCTCGCACCCCATGATCGCTCGCTCGAATCTCCCCGAGACTCGGAAGCTGCGCCAATCTCGGCGGAACTCGATCTACGTGGATCCTCCCGCCTCGTGATGTCACTTATCGGCGTTTCCACCCCTTTTCGCCCATGCGAGGGATGTCGGAGGGCACATCGGGATTAGTTCGCGAGAATGCATCGCTTTGCCGGAAACTTGCCGGCACTTGCCGCCGCGATCATCCGCGTTTGATCTGTCGATGTCTCGAATTACCGTGAAGGGAACCGGGACGCCGGTTCGCGAGGGCCTGACCTTCGCGGCCCAGTTGTAGTGCCGAGAACTCGCGGCGTTATCGGGAAGTCTCGCCGGGACCGATGTGCACATCCGAGAAGTCAAAACGGATATTGCGGGTACCGGTCGGCTAGCTTTAGGCTGCTCTCCGTTTTATTTGTGTTTGTCCATCGGTTGCCGCGGGGATGACCCTAATCAATCGTTTCAGCGCGTATGGTCAGCGTCGTGTCATCGCCTCTTCCTTTCGAGGGAATTCCGTGTGCGCGGCGTTTACGTTTCATCGATAAGCGAGCTGATTGCCGGACGCGTCCGACGTGATTTCTCACGCGATCCTCGTTCTTGTGCAAAAAAAAAGAAAAAGGAAACGTACACGAGGAATGACGGACTGCTTCCATGTACTTTGTCAATGTTCGAACTTTAAAGAGAAGTTATCTCTCTCGTAACGAGCAGCGAGAGTAGTCGACAGCAGATTGCTGAGTCAGATTGATCATCGAGTCCATGTTAAATCGATCGGGATTACTTTAGCTTTGATTGATCCGATTCCTAGGTCTCGTAGCGGGATCCTGAGGAAATATCGAGCAAGCAGAGAGATAACAGCCTTGATTTGCCTAGGGAATCAGAATATTACGCGACACTCCGCTCCTGTCAACGCGCGCTCGCGCAAATGTCATCGAGACGAGCGTCCGCCGTGATTTGTAATCCGCTCGAGTGCATCTCGCTGTCGGTTATCGCGCGCGCGCTAAAAACCGAGCGAGCGCACGTCGAGGTGTTCAAACGACTCCATTCGATCCCAGTCGCGATTACGGTTTTCATCGTTTCTCATCGAGTGTCGTTCTCGAATCGTATCGCTCACGTAATCGTCAGCGATCACCCTTGTAAATCGCTCGCGAAAGTAATCGGAAGCCATTGCATTGATTCGGCAATTCCCATGATTGGAGCTCAATTGTGTCCTTGACATACATGCACAATGCACCGTTTAGGCGAGCGAGCGGGATTAAGGATCTGGAAGCCTTATAATTTAAGCACAATCAACTCGAAGCCTTGCAACGATCTCTATGCCGCTCGATCAGCTGCAGCAGCTTATGGCGCGCGTTACATCGATCATGCATCGCTGCTATTCTCGCGTTTATGGAGATCGAAGCTTTTACCAGAGAGAGAAAAAGAGAGAGAGAGAGAGAGAGAGAGGGGGGGGGCGTCACAATTACATTTTACGTGTCCATCCGCGGATTCAAAGCCGGGGAGATTAATTCTCGCGCTCGTTTCGGCTTTCCAAAGACTCGACGAAAGTGCCCTCTGACGGGAGGCGCGTGAAAGGGAGAAATATCTGTTTCATGACGCCTGCAGGCTGAATTTCCGGCCGCGATGTTGCTCACTCGCGACGAGAGCTTCGTGAATGGTCCTCGCTTCAGCCCGCAAGCAGCCGATTTTTCCCAATCACGTCCCGCCCTTGTTTTCAGCACCGAATAATCAAAGAGATAGTCCAACGGGGGTTGAAATACTGCGAAACGCCATATCGTGAAACGTGAATCCAGAATCAGTCTCGTCGCACGCTGCGTGGGCTTTCGTGCCGTCTTTTTCAATTTCGAATGGAACATTGCTCCAATTGCTTACGCGATTCGTCTAATATATAATGAATCGCTACGTGTGCATATCGCGCCGTTAAGGGCGCGAAGAATCTTTCGCTTGTCGAGGGAGCAACATCGACGAAATCGGAGCTACATCAGCCAGCTTGCTTCAAGCCACGATTGGTTGATACGGAGATAAGAAATCCTCGACTGCTGAGGAGCATTTTGGAATCACGAATTGATCATTTCTGTCGGTTGTTTATTTTTCGTCGCCGAATAGCTTATTGATCCGATGCGAAAGTGCCGCATGCATCGTTAATCATCTGTCGTGATCATCGTGATCATTGTATTTTTCACGCAAACAAAGATAGCGCGCATCGTAAATGTGTGATATAGAAGAAAGAAAGATTATCGGTATATATCAAAAGCTTGTAATCAAAGAAGCCGACGCGCACGTGCGCGTGTTGGACGCGTGCATCCAGAACAAGATAACCGCGGAAAAAACTGTTGACGCCCGGAAGCTCGCGGGACAACGTGATTCATCCAGATGATATGTAGCGATTGGCCGACAATTCTGAAATATAGCATCATTTTTGGGTATACAAAGAACGAGAGCAGCAAAGACGCGACAGTGTGCGAGAGTGAGAGTAGTAGTAGTTGAGAGTGGCAGTTGTTGGGCCAGTAGTCGAGTAATTGTAGAGTTGTGAGCGGCGAAGCCTGTGGAATCGGCTAGCCTATCGAGAGATATTATATCTTTGCAAAGAAGAATAAAGAGTTTCTTTACTTATTGTTCTATCAATCTGAGGCGTCGAAGACCCATCACATTTTAATGATTCCATCAGTGTAGGATAGAAATATCCTACAAATGGCCAACGGCGCATTCAATTCAATTTGTTGCATGAAGACGCTCTTAAATCTTGCTCAGGCGTCCTTGGATCTCTCGAGCCCTCTCACTATCAACTTTTCTTCTAGTGAAAAGAGAAAAAAAGTATTTACATATAATACTGTAGGATAAACTATTGCTATCCTCTGATCAGAACGGTAAATGAATAGGTTCTCGACGCTGGGTTAGTAGAACAGCGAGTGAAAAGATTCTTTATTTCACTTTGCATCGGTACAACCCTTTTCCGACAGACTGACTGACCCTGAAGCTTCGTCGCTCGAGACTCGCTGTTCTACTTCCCTATGCGCGCCGTCCTTCGCGTCCCTAGTCTGTCCGTCCGTCCCTCGTCTTCTGCTCGTCGTTCGCTTCGTCTTCGGGTGCTCCGTGCTCTTGTGCGTTCTCGGCCCTTGGGTATCCCGTGTACTTCCGTGTAGGAGAGAGTGAGAGTGTGATCGTCCCTGTGTGCCTTTCCTGCCCTTTATATACTAAGGAGTGGTGCCCCACCCCAGGATTGTCAGCCAATCGTTACATATCATAATTCGATTCGGACAGATCACATCATCCCCCACGCCAGGGGGGTTGTCTAATTGCCCTTTGATCTGGGTACAACTTTCGAAGCATATAAGGAACCGTTATTAACGGTTCTTTTTCCTTATCCTACACTACATTAATTAATTAATCACGAGAAGAGTATATTATACAATTGATTATATAATGATTTTATAATGCTTTACATTTTGGGAGTTTCCTTTAGGAATGCCTCTCTCTTTCTCTCTCTCTCTCGCCTGTTATTTTGCTACATTTCTTCTCTTCGTCACAATTAAGATTCGAAGAAAGAGTTCTTGACTTTCTTTACAGACAAGAACGTTTCGAGTTGCGTTTCGAGAAGTACAATTAATAACAATGAAATTTAATGGACTGCGCTATCGCATATACGTTTTCTCTCGCTATCGTTTCTCGCCTTTCCATCATTGTTATATCATTGTTTTTTTATATACACAGCAGCGTTACGTGTATTACACAATGAGGAATTCGATTGATGATAACTTTTTTCTTGTTTCCTCGTGTTCGGACTTTTCAGCGGCGTCTTCAATCATCTTTTGCATGGGATACAACAATCAGTCCCATGTATCGATTTTCCACAAAATGTTATCGCTTCCTCGCAAATTCTGTCCGCGCGTCGTTGAGAAGCCGGCGAGAAGCTTCTCTTCATGGTGTCGTAAATTCTCGCGTGCCTTCCTTAGATATCATGCCGTGCCGTTCGCTCTTTTCGTGATCCAACACACCGTCGTTCAAAGTCAGTTGCTTCCACACATGAAAGCGTTCTCACAATCTACTGAAGCGATTCGACTAGCGAAATCGACGCAGGAAGACTAGCTTCTTTCACGCTTAAGACGCGCCATTTCTACCTTGATCCGCTCAATATTTTTATTCGGATTTTTTTCGGCGGCGTCTCCCATCGCGTCGCTTTTAACTCGGAATCGTAGATGCGAATCGTTAAAATGCGATAAGGCAATTTATCTTATCAATGGACTGAGTAACTCGGAGAGGAGGAGAAGCGCCAAATATGATATCGCACAAATAACGAAGCCATATCTTAGCAGTGATCGCGGTTTCTTTTATTATCAACAAAGAGCGATTGCCAACAATGCCCAGCAGAAACTTATGAGAGGCGAGTAGGATCTTTGTCCTCTCTGCTCAGTTCTGGTTCTCAATTCTAGTTCAACTCGGCTCTTCTTCGAGCGTCTTACGTAACGGACGCAGTTCTGCGACAACAAAATATTGTTTGTATTGGTCACGACACGAAAAGAAGGGAAGCTCAACATCGGGTATTTAATTTTCCCTCAAATCCACATCCGAGTATCCATAATTGTTTACTTTGGTCGTGTACGACCGGAGAGTCTCCAACAATCTTCCTGCGTCGCTCCGCCGATTTCTTTATGAACCCCGCGAAACGCCCTGACCGTTCTCGCGCCTGAAAGATGCAACCGCGCAGACTCGCCGCAATCGCGGCCCCTCAAACGGCGAAAGAGTTAATGCGCATATTAATGGCCGGGGCAAAGCTCGCGTTGAGCTACAAATGTCAGCACGTCGACGCTGTAATTAAAGTGATTTTCAGTTATGAGATATGATGAGATATATAATGAAATATACGCCGCATCGGCGTTAGCGCTTTTAAACAGCCCGCATAGTCCGCGCGGACATACTCGGGAATTCAAAATATAACGCGCGGCTCTCCGTATTCGAATGATAATTGCTTAAGAGCGAAATGTATATCGCGTTTAATTCAATCGAGAACGCGGATGCAACCCCGAACGGCGAATGTACGAATTTCTCTGCTATTCCGATAAAACGGTTCTCGCTTTATTATTATTGTTGTTGTTGTTGTTGTTATTATATCACGGTCAGTAATATTAATGATTAAAATCCGCATTCGGGAGAGTTTTCGAGTATTTCGGGAGTATTTTCAATTTACTCTGTGCGAAGCGTACGCGCGTCGCTTATGATATTACATATTACCGTATTTGCTGCGCTCTTTCATAACACGGATGCAGCAGAGGAAACAATAATAATGGCACGGCAAATATCGTAAGTCGTTATTGTCGTCCTTGTCGAGGCTCCCTAATAATTCTCTGTCGGAAGACTTTCTTCGTATTTGCCCGAGGTATCGACTCGGAACGTAACATCCCATCATGTCTCTAATATCCAAACATCTCTTGTATCGCTATCGCGATATATCGATTCAGCCGCGAGTCGTAAAGGACTCGTTTCCTCTTCGCGAACTTTCAGTACATTCTTTGTTTTTCGCTGTTGTCACGCTCTGTTCGCGCGAATTAGCCTTCACTGAGGATTCGCGTATCGCAAATCGCGTATTGCACGTTTTATCTTCTTTTTCTTATTCTTCTTCTTCTTCTTCTTATAGGACCATGTCTTGTATTTTATTCAAATATTCTGCCTGCCCTCCTGTGACGTTCATGTCCAACTCTCTCATCAATGTTTTGCAAGCCTGCTACCACCCATCTTATTTACATGATTTCTCCGTGCACGTCTCCTGATTCTTTGTCCATCTTTTGACATCTTCAATCTCGCGGATATTGCGGATGTTGAGAATTCTATCCTGCAGAGTGATGTCAGTGATGCAGATCCCTAACATGCTGATTTCCGTTGTTCTCAGTAGGCGTTTGATGATGCTTTCGTTCTTGTTTCAATGGCGTAGGTCTCGCGAGTTTTATGTATCCTCATCCTGCTCCTTAAGCTCCCTTAAGGTTTTATCACCAATGTCAATCGCGCTGTTGCGTATCATCAATTCCGATCGAATGCGGATATCTCCCGTCACAGAGATGCTCTTCGAGTACCCGCAGGATGCCGACGAATCGATGCTACATCTGGTTCTGCCGAGGTCATCCATCGCCTCGACGTGACGTGACGCTTCAATCGATACAAGGTCCGGTGCGATTCGCACTGTACATCGCGATCATGACGAACACGCTAGATTGCGGCCGCCAAATTGCCGGATAGTTCGTCGGCTATCGCGCCGCAATGCTGAAGCACGGATCGACGTCAAACAGAAGCAAAGCCCCTCGGCTTTCAGTTAACGCGCGTCCGGCTCGTCTCTGCATCTGTCAGACGCGTTTCTGCGGCTGATGAGTAAGCTACGCAACGGATGGATCAAGATCGATGCGAGTAGGAAAACAGAGCGAAGACAGACTCGAAACCGCCTAGACTCGAGGCTCTACCGCAGATGATCGATAAATGGCTCAAGGTCATCGAAAATGATCGAGACTGTCCCATCGATTAAAATTCTTCTTGTAAATCCGATGACCACGGATCATCAGAGAAAAGCGCGAAAAGAGGGTTCTGGGATCTCCGCATGGCGAGACCTTCGCAGAAGTCTTAGGATGATCCAAGGCGAAAGATTTCCCAAACTTGTTGACACTTGTTGGACCATCGAGAATGTGAACCGTTATCGTTATCCCTTAATCGGACCGTTTATCGCATCAGTCGGCCGATTTCATCATACAGAATCCTTCTCGTACATCGAGGCCCGAGATCTCGCTTCGTTTGGAAGATCGATGCAGCAGCCGTGGAAGGTACCGCTACATGATGAATGGCTGGTAGACGTTACCGCGCGATATCGCGGTCTCGTGCTGACATTCATCTTGCGGGCTTCCGAGCCACTAATTGCGCTGGGAACAGCCGCGCGGGACTGCTGCTGCAACTGCAGGACCAAGATCCTCTTCGCGAGATCCGTCCCGGGTTATTGGTAATCCGGGTTTTAGCTGATCTCCAATTAAACTGGCTTCGCCGGTGATACGAGTCAATTCATGACAAACGCTGAAAGCTATCGAACGGACGCAAGTGTCTCTGCACTTATGAAAATTACAAACTGATTGAGGGAAAGGCAATTAACGAAATTAAAGCTTCCTCCCGGATCACCCGGTCGATCCGATCTCGTTGTTGAAAATAAATAGTCCATAATAAAGACAGAGAGAGAGAGAGAGAGAGAGAGAGAGAGAGAGGGAGGGAAGGGCTCGTAAATATATCAACTTTGTAAGCATGCGGACTAATTAACGTTGTGCGTGTTCCAGAGGTCACGTGATGCTCCAAGTTTCTTTCTTCGAAGAGATATCGTTGGATAAATGAACGGCTAGCTGAACAGTTAGCCATTCATTAACATTTAGTGCCAGAACAGTTGTGCCTAACAGTTAGCCTAATTAACGCGAATAGCTTCGTTAATATAAATAGTTCTGTTGCTGTAAAATGCGCTGCTCGATCATGCGGCAGGAGTCATTGGGGTCATACCTCATTTGCCTCAGGCGTACGTTGATTAACGCGCAATTGCTGAGGCAATTGAGCTCGAACTGCCGAAGATAAAACGCACACGTTTCTCACCGCGATGTAATATACGCCGTGGGAAATCGCGAGAAGAATCATGGACCGGATGCGCCGGAAGCTCGCACGTCCGCGAGGAGACGGTTATGAATCCGGTATTCCGGCCAAGTTCGTAACTGGCGAAACGCCATATTTTCGCTTGTTATATATTTTCCGTCTGTTATCGCGAATTTTTCGCGGCATGCTCTCGCATGGTAAATACACGAATGCGAATATTAACCGTGCAAAAACACGGCAAATGAGGATTCGCCGAAGGAAGCTCTCTCTCTCTCTCTCTCTCTCTCTTTCTCTGGCGAAGGGCGATCTTCCCGTTTGCAGCCAACGCGTTTGCGTTTCCGTTCCGTTGCTTTGGTGCTTACCTTTTCCTCCTTTTCCTTTGCTTTCTCTTCTCTTTGCCCTTTTCGAGGAATCTTATCCTCTCGATGTCCGATACGTGTTGCATTATGCCGCGCTGCGCCCGTTTCTGTCTGCGTTTCCGCGCGAGCACGTACGTCCGGTATTTTCCGGCACGCGTGTAATCTCGCACACGTTGCGAATACCTGTTACAGATTCCGCGTCCGTCTTCATGTAGAATTCTGGACAATAGTTCGTGCGAGTGTCTGATTTCTTGTGAGACAGGCAAAGTCTCGGTGAATCCGGGATCTCTTCATTTTACGGCACGCGCCTGACCTAAGAAATTCAAGCATCTCATCGCGCCGGAAGAAGAACGAAGATTGAATCCCAGCGATGCTAGAGTAAATGTAAACACCGAGTTACGTGATCCAATCGAATCTGTAGGTATGCTTTCGAATCTATATCGAAGTACGATTGTACTTTCGCTTCGAACTCGAAGCGCGCGCGATCGGGCGTTCGTAGATGCGCGCGCTCGCGCGAGCGATTAGCTTAGAAGCGCGATTACGGAGAAATATGAGGAAATCCAGCTGTAGATTAGATTTGCGTGATTCATGTCGCGAATTGTTACGCGAGCATGCGAGCAAGAAATGCATAGATTAAATACCGCGTGTATATTACAATACATGTATATTAAATACAAATGAAGTACAAATTAATTTCTCGCTTCTAATTTCAGGCATCGATGATTCCATCGACTCGAAACCGCCGAGCCTCTACCGCAGATGATCGATGAACGACTCAAGGTCATCGGAAATGATCGAGACTGTTTCATCGATCCTTTAAATCATTTTTGTACTTTTGTAAATAAATCTTTTTAACAAAAGAGCAAGAAACTAATTTGTACGCCTAACATACATATTACTTATGGGCTACATTACATTACATTACATTACATTACATTAATATCTCACTTGCAGCTTGTTATGCGCAGTATATTCGCCATTCGCGTAATCCAACACGATCGTGCGTCGACGAAGGGATTTGTGCAAGAGAACTCGCGAACAGCGACTCGCGAGATCCGTCCTCCGATAAAAGAAAATTATAATCCTCGGCGAGCCGTAAATCATCGACGAATCACATCTCAGACTCTAGTCTCGCCAGTTTGAAAAGCAGGCGTCGCGTATTATTAGAGAAATAATGACGATCCGCCATTAACACAAATTCCTTTTACTCTCTACTCGCCGCGGCGAATTAATAAGGCCTCTCCTTCACCCCAGCCTTTCCTCGTTTGCTGCCTCATGCGTGGCTGTTATGCCGCAACGATTTTCATTTCCACTCACTCGTGTTGCGATATGTGTGCTACGCTCGCCGCGATTCAGACACGATTACGCGAGTTAAACCGGATTAAATGTCTGCAGTTTTGCGCGCTTTCGCTCGGATTTAGACCAATGTCGGTCTTTGTGATCAGTTTAGCCGGAATTATTGCTCGTTAATGCAGCCGCGATAAGAGCGCGAAGCGAGATTTAAGTACGCCAAAGCACGCGGTCTCGCACTTTCATTTCGCGGTCGGAAAGTAATCGCGATAATTGCCAGTGTGCGATTGTCCGATTGCGCTCGGTCGTTCAACGAAGAAACGGGAGAGGTTTGAACAAGGAAGTCCATTACGGAAAAACTGTCGCGGCAATTATCCGATCGATAAGGGCGCATTTGCCTGAAAGAGAAACGGCGGAATTGCCATCGGCGAATCCCTTGCGAGATGCGCAGAGAGAGAGAGAGAGAGAGAGAGAGAGAGAAGCGGAAATAAGAAAGAGATCGAATTCATTTTTTCGCGAAACGCGCCGACTCGCTCGCCGAGCTCTCGATCGCGTTCCACATTCCGCGTGGCGAAGCTCCAACGCTGCGCGCGAGAAAGCGGTCGGCAGGCCGACGTCAAGTCGACTCGCGGTCAACATCGATTCGCGTGCCGAGCTCGCGTGCCGCTCGCGGAACTTGCAAATGAACAGGGTTTCACGGGGGTCGTTAATGCTTGCGCCTCGCTTAATTGCGAGATTCTTCGCGCTCTCTTACGCGAGCGTCGACCTGAAGGTCGACTCATTGGAGCGAGTTCACATTGCCGTTCGATGTCGACGTTTATTACATCTGTTACCTTCGAGGGAGCTCGATCGCCATTGAAGCGCGATTTCTCGCGCGGTTTCCGCGAGAATTCGTCAATCCTCGAAGCTTCAAGCCGCGGCTCTCCCTTTCAAGTGGACCTTTGATGCACCGCGCCGAATCCTGCATTCGGTTTCTTCACTCTGCATCTCGCGTGACATACTCGCGCGCCGTGACTAATAAAGAAAAATGGCCCGCGAAGGCGGCCCGTAGCTTATCGCGCGGAACTCACCCCGCGGGTACTCACCCTCGCGCAGAATTCATGCTGACTTTACCGCCCGCCGTGCCTCGCAGCGGGAGTTTTTCGTTCCGATGTAATCCACGTTCGCTGAGTAGCGATAAATCTGGAGGACGCATTAGCACAGGGAGCGAGCAAGCGCGAGGAAGATTTTCTAATCACGTATCCGTATTCGCGAGTGGCTCTTTTGTCCATCGCCGCCGGATTTACGCATCCGTCCATCGCGCGTATATGTAAATTAAATCTCTCAGATCGCAACAAGTCGCAAAAAGACGCCTATGGCGTTTCGCCGGCACCCGGCTTTGTTACCCCCGGTATGTGGGTTACCCCGGGGCGGATCGCGCGCGCAGAATTGCCACGTAGCACGAACAATGCTGCGAAACACTTGGCGCTCGTAACAATGCAATTGCAGAGTCGCCGCGCGGACGATTTGCTGGCAAACGTTTTCAGCGCTCGCGTGCAACGCGTCGTGCAATATGCAGCTTGCGCGAGAACAGGTGGCGAGAAAAAAATACCGAATGCTCGGCAAACATCCAGCTAGCATCCGGATCTGCTACATATGTACATATGTATATATTATATATATATATATATATATATATATATATATATATGCACAATCGTAAACGTTGGTAATAATTTATTAATCCTGCTGCTCGTAACGTATAAAGTACACGCGAGAATGCGAGCGGAAGCTCGACGAATAAACCCTCGGAAAGCGGAAGTTTCAAGCGCTTAAGAGCGGAGGAAGCGGGGTGACCGATGAATATCACGTGAAATCCATGACGTTGTGTATATAACATCGTTTATTTTTCAATATTCCATTAGTATTCTCGTACATCCATCTCACGCGTAGTGTCCCTTTTAAAATTAACGTCGACGTTTAGCCGTTACGCCGCGCGTCCTACAGAAGCGCGTGACGCGTCCTCGATAGAGAAAGTAACCATGGAAACCGCCGCGACGCGAGGCTCGCAGGGATCTGAAAAAGAGACTCCCTCGCGATCGATCGATCGATCGATCGATCGGTCGCAACGATCTCCCTGCGATCTCCCTGCGTCGGTGCAAATTATCGGCGGGAGGACGCCGCGGCGTCGCGGCGCGGAGCCGAATCGCCGTCGTCCAGCCGACAGCAGTCAACACACTCTCATCACTCATCACGCACACTCGTCACGCACACACTTACCGCGCGCACGTGGTCACGTGCCGGCGCTTAATCGCTCGTTGATCGATTATTACACGCGCGCACCCGAGCTCGGCAGGCTCGGCATCGAACGCTCGTTCGATCCGCGCTTCCGCCTGCGGGGCTCATCCCCTTCCCCTCCTGCCTCAACCTCCTCCTCCTCCTCCTCCGGTGGGAGCTGGGATCCTTTCGGCGAGGAGATCTGAGGCGACGCGATCGCGAGATGCCATCCCCGCGCCACCCCGCCGCGCTTTCGGCGCCAATCGTTATCGCGATCGTTCGGGGATGCTTTTGCGCCATCCGCTCGCACCGAAGCTCGCACGGACGCGCGAAAGCGCCAGCGGCGGGTCCGTTTGACCCAATTGCCACGGGCGGCGATTCCGTTTACGGGGACTTTTGTCGCGAGTACGACGCGAGGCATCGTTTGTCTGCCGTCCGACCATTCCGCCCGTTGCATCGTGCCCTCTTTCGTTTTCCATCTCCGTTCGGATGCGCAAATAAATCTCGCGCTCCTCCCTGGATCGCGATGAGGCATGACTTCCCGCACGGCGATATCGCGCCCCGTAAAACCCGCCGCCGCCGTCGCCCCACTCTCCCCCGCCTGCTCGGCGTTATCGCGAGAGATTTCAATCTTCCCACCCCCCACCGGTCCCATGCCGGTCGCGAGGGAAAACAATTTTTAATATTTAAGCTGCCGATATTGCGGGCGCGACCCCGATTCGCGAAACGCGCGGATGGAAACGCAGCTTCCTGCGGATCTTCTCTCTCGGACAGATTGTCGTCTGTCGGGGCGCAATCGCGAGAGCGATCGGAAGCGGAAAAGACGAGGAGGGAGGGCGGTGGGTGGTGGATGGCTCCGGCCAGCGGTGCGTCATCGCGCGCGAAAACGAGGAGACCTGTATTGCTAGACTTGTAAATCACAACCAACGGAGTATCGGTTTATTAACTATGTATGTATATATATATATATATATATATATCTTTTTTTATTTATCATACGCATCTATGTTTATCTTTCCATATCGAGCGACCAGGCTCGATCACAACGCGGGATTCTCGCGCGGTCGCGAGTCCGGCTCCGCGGCTCTGTCTAAAACATCGCTCGATAGTATCGATAATCGATCGTTCCTCGAGAAATCCAGCGCGAAAGATCGAAGCGGGAGGAAAACCCGGGAGAAACGGCGAGTCTCGAGCAACGATTAAAGCGAGCCGCCCTGCCGACTCGCGAGCCGCTCAGCTCGAGAACCGAGCTCACACGTATGCGTCACGTTAGCGTAATGCGATACAATATACAATATATGTATATAATATAATGTCATAAACTACGCATTTGAAATTCCTACCCAAGAAGTCGGTATACGAAGACCTCGGACGCCGCCGAGACCGCTTCGCGAGGGGACAACGCGAGAGGAACCTAACGAGATGATCGGAGGTCAAAGGGAAGAGCGACGAGGGGAAAGAACAATGAGAACTCTGTTGATTCGACTCGAGGCTTACATTATTTTGGCACTTGTTATTAATATCGGAGAAACGGCGCACCTGGCAGACAAATCTTTCAGGCTCGTCGTGCAGCGAGCAAACGAGTCAAACTTGTTCGGATGCCTCTTGCACGGAAGCAACAGAAAATTGCGGCCGTGATCTCAATTCTCCCATACTCTCTCTCTCTCTCTCTCTCTCTCTCTCTCTCTCTCTCTCTCTCTCTCTCTCTCTCTCTCTCTTCTCTAGATTTGATCAAAGGGAATCCATAAAGGGACGCGAGCTGAGCGAGCTGTCTCACGCGATTGTCGCGAGGTCGTCGCGCGGATTCCAGCCGAATTGTTCCCCCTCCCGAGGGGGGATACGGAGGGGTCGCGTTGCGTTTTACGCAAATGGGATTTACGCGACAGATTACGGGAAAGCCGTGATCTCCGGCCCGACAGCTACCTGTAGCGCGTGTTGCGCGCGTTACGCGCCCGTAGCGAGCTCTCGATACTGCCTCAAAAATCATTACGCAACGGCCTTGTTCTTTCCTCCTCGTTCGCTCTCCCTCTCCTTCCTCTCCCTCTCCCTCTCCCTCTCTCTCTCTCTCTCTCTCTCTCATTCTGTCTGCCTTCCTTTCCGTCTCTTGGGTAGGCAACGCTGCATCGGAGAGTATAACTCGAGTAAAATGTATCCTTCTATCCTAATAATTAAAAATCTGATGTCCGTAGCACGGCTACGAACGTGTTCTCACAACCTTATCACAACCTTATTATAGAGTGCCCTGGTGACGTGAGGTCGAGCTTACGTGTACCTGCTGGTCACACGACCACGTGCTCTATCTACAGGTTTCTCCTGATCCCCTTTCTCCCTTTCTCACCCTATCGGTCCGTCTTAATCCGTCGTTTGGCGCGGCACTCGAGGATATGGCGGCGTCTCGCCGCCTGTTCCCTCGTTTTTATCTAGATATCTAGATATCTTTAGATTGTATTCTGGTCGTATAAACGGTACTCGGCGCTCGCGTGCGGGTGCCCGCGTAGGCGTACCAGTGTGTGCGCGTGCGCGTAGGTGTAGGTGTACGTGTGCGTGCGCGCGCGCGCGCGCGTGTGTGTGTGTGCGTGTGGTCCGCGGGTTATCTCGAAACCGCCGATATGTATGTCCATTAATGCGGTAGTGTTGCTCCCCCTCAGAATTTCTCATTCAGCCCCGAAGGCGCCCGTCGAGAAAAGAGAAAAGAGCCTCGCCGGGGGCTCGAATCGCGCGCGATTCCCGAATTCCGACGAGGCCAAGTTCCTATGAGGCGTAGATGTTGCGCGTCAATGTTGCGCGTCAATGTTGCGCGCAAGCTTGCCGCAAGCTTGCACGTTCCGCTGGATCCAGCGAAGCGCGCGATCGCAACGCCCGGACGTTCTTACGATCGTTAAGCCGTAACGAGCGATTCCCTCCCCACTCCAGCCCCGAGGGATAACCGCGGAGGGGAGAAGGATAAATTAGAGGGATGGCGGTCGTCGAGAGGAATAGCGGTGATTCCGTGCGCTTGTCGTTCGCGCGCGAAATGGCGCCTTCGGCGCGGAATACGCCCGCGCTTGCGATTGAAGCGCGACTTTGTGCGAGGCGCGCAATCTGCAGATCGCGGCGGATTTGAGACAGAGACGCCGTCGTTAAGGTCATCCACCTGCCCGCCCGCGAGACATAATCTCTTCGTCGCGAGCGCTGACGAAACGGCGCTTCTTACTAGCTACATGCCCGGCGACTACGATTAGCGAGTCGATAATTAATTATTCACAACCATGATAACGCGATTGCTAACGACCGGTAGACGTTCGCTCGCTCTCTTCTTGTTGCCGAGGAGAGCGCACTCCTCTTCTTCCTTCTCTGGCTGCCGTCTCCTCCTCTCGCTCGAAGACCGAAGCTGAGGGAGCAATCCTGGCTCTGCGATCGGCTGGCTTCGAATTTCCCCGATAAATCGATCCCCCGATCTGGTAATCAGCGTTGATGGATCGCATTCGTGCTCTTGGCGCCGAGCACAATCATTAATCGCCCTCTCCAGCGGTCAAATTAATCGTCGAAACGCCGAGAGAAGATTCACCGATGAGATCGACAGAGATCTCGATCCCCGATGAGGACGAACGCGTCGGCCGCCAGCATAATTCTTCGGGAAGCATAATTCTCTCTGTCGCAAAAACTTCCTCCTCGACTCCCTTCGAGAGTCCTCCTCAGGGGCGAATTAGCGCCGGTCTGGCTAGCAATTTTCATCATGGCACGCCGCGTGCGTTTCTCGAACGGGAATCCATCTCCTCGACACCTCCTCGGAATCCTTGATAAATTTTCGGGAAAATTCCGCCGATGCATGTGCTCTTCCGGTTTTCCCTCTCTTTCTCTCTTGGCAATTCGACAGGCAATTATAACGATTCTGATCCCAACTCTCCTATAATTCGAAAACTCTGTAAATCCTTCATTCGGAAATTTCAATCGATCGCTCGATGTCATTTTTGCACCACGTTGTGGCCCATCTTTAACGGTCGCTCCTGTCGCGCGAACGAGATGTCGAAATTGATGACGTGATCCAGGAAGCTCGTTGTCTTTCTCTTTCATTCTTTCCAGCACCGCACGGTACCGCCGTTTCACAGGTTCCCTCGGAAAATTAGAAAATTATGACCGTGCTATTGATCTCTTTGATCGCTTATCGGATAAGCGTAATCTCATTGGCCTTTTAACGGGATCTTTATGCCTTAATTAAACGCATCGAGAATGAGTTAGCAGCGAGGCGACTGTTGCAGAACCCGGCGCGGCCTTGTAGCTCGACGCGGAACGATAATCAAGGTAATCCTGCCAATCAAGGATCCGAGTAAGCGAGTCTCTTCAGCGTTTCGTAACTTGCGGTCGTCTTTGTCGTCGTCGTAGTCTTTCTGCCGACTTCATCGAGGTCTCGTCGCGTAACAAAGTGCGAATGAGCGATCGAGGACAAGCGAGGGTTGTAGATTCCCGTTAATCTACCGCGGCGCTTCTGCCTGGACGAAGAACTTACTGAACGAACTGCCAGCGAGTTGGCCTGCGATGACGAAGCTGGCAGGACTCGGACCTGGCGGGAATGGATCCTCCCCGAAGCGGACCAGGAAGGAGCCGCGGCTCCGAAGCGTGCTCAGCGGATCCGCAGCAACCGCCTGAACGCCCTTCTGTAATCGAGATTGAAGATGGTGTAGATGAGGGGGTTGAGAGCGCTATTGATGTAGCCGAGCCACGTGATGAAGTAAACTATCCGGTCGGAGGGGCAGCAGGCCGGGCAGAACGGCACGATGACGTACATGAGGAAGAAGGGCAGCCAGCAGACGACGAAGACGCCCATGATGACGCCGAGAGTCCTCGCCGCGCGTCTCTCCTTAGACAAGGAGATCCGCTGTCGCTCCTCGATGAACTGGTAGACAGTGGCGGAAGTGACGGCCGCGGCGTCGACGCCGCCACCGCGTCTGGTGGACGCGCCGCCGCCTATCGTCACCTCTGTCGGTTCGTCGTCGATCAACGACGGTTTCGCCTGCAGCCGCGGCGTCGAGCGCTCGTTGTGGTTCGTTTCCGAGCTGACCGACTCTTCAGCGTCGTCGGTCTCGCGGTGCCTGGTGGACCGCACCGGGCCCAGCCTGCTCTGCCGGGCCCGCTCGCGCAGCCGTCTGCGCGTCGCCAGAAAGATCTCCAGGTAGACCAGGCTCATCAGCAGCAACGGGATGAAGAACGAGCCGAGCGACGAGTATATGACGTAGCCCTGGCGCCTGGTGAGCTGGCAGGGTGTGCCTGGTTCCAGCACTTCCGGCCAATCGTTCCAACCGGCCAGCGGTGGCGAGCTGATGGCACCCGAGAGGATCCACACGCCGGCGATCGTCGCCAGCACGCGCTTCAGCGTACGCTTCTGCGCGTAATTGATGGGGTCGGTGATGGCCCAATAGCGGTCGAGCGCGATCGCGCACAGGTTGAGAATACTCGCGGTGCAACAGAGGACGTCGCACGTCAGCCAGAGCTTGCACAGGTGGATGCCGAAGGTCCACTTGCCCAGCAACAGGTACGCCACGTTGAACGGCATCACGAGAATCGCCACCGCCAGGTCGGCCACCGCCAGTGACACGATGAAGAAGTTCTGAACGATGCGCAGCGGTCGGTACGTGAACACGCTCAGGATCACCAGCACGTTGCCGAATATCGTCCCCAGCACGACGAAGCCCAGGGCGAGCGTGGTCGCCACCGCCTCCCAGATCGGCAAGTTCGAACCGGTCTCCTCTTCAGGGACGCTGCAACCACCCACCTCGTAGTCCTCCGACATCGTTCCGCCAGACTCGCCGCTTGAGTTCATGTCGGTGCCCCCTGCAAGCCGTTCATCGTCGCGTCAATACGGGTCTAAGTGGACCTCTCCATCCCTATCTATCTATCTATCTATCTATCTATCTATCTATCTATCTCGTCCGACGACACCGTCGTTTGTGGGACGCGCTCGTTCATCCTCCTCGTACAGACTGATCCGGATTGAAGCACGCAAAAATCAATCCGAGCCACGAAATCCAGTTCATGCAGTTCAAACGACCTTGAAACGACGCTTCTCGCGCCGTTTTATGGACACCAACGCGACCGCGGCATCCCGAACGTCGAGATACATCGACGAGATATATCGCGACGAATTAAGGCGAGCCTCCTCCGCGCCGGACATCTCGATGGATCGCATCGGAACGTATTTGCCGATACCATTCACCCGTTTCAGGCGAACTTTTCAGAGTTCCCCCCCTCCCCCTCCCCCTGGCCGGCAACGTTGATTTCGGGGACTTCGGGTTCGGTTGGAACGTATTGGACCGCAGAATAAACACACTCGCGCGCGGTACCGTGCACACGGCAGTCGCGGGGGGGGGKGGGAGGGGGAGGGGGAGGGCGATCGGAATTCGAAATCGGACGCACGGCTCCGGAAAAGGAGAACGAGACACGCGGCCGCGGCTATTCTGTTGCTACTCAATTCGGGGATATTTGATTCCGAGCGTGATCGCGTTCGTGATCGATTTCCGGCGGAAGCGGAATAATAATTCTCGCAAAGAGTACAGTTCAACCAGATTTCAGCGAGGGAAATTTTAGCGCGGCTCCGCGTCTTTTGATCCGTTCATCGACATTGTTCCCTGTTGGACGTTAAACGATCGTCATCGTTCTCGATCGTTCACGTTCGGTTCGAATATCGGCCCGGATGGCATATATTCGACGGAAATTAATTACGCGGAGTTGCAAATGCGAGATTCGGAGCAGTAGCCTGCTCCGTTGAAAGTTATCGGATCGCGGATTCCGTCTCGAGGGAGACGACATTTGCAGCGAAGCACGACGAGGTTTCCATTCTCTCGCCGCGAGACTTTGTGCCTCCCGGAGCTCGCGGCGAAAAGTCGCCGATGGAAATGTAGAGGTCAAGGGTCGCTCCGCGCGAAGAAAGGGGCAGCGAAGAGAAACGCGAGCTCCTCGTGATTCGTTAGGGGCGTCTTTCCGACACCGCGCTGCGGAGTCTCTCGCGAAGGGTGAATTCCGAGGCAGCTCGCCTCGGAATCGATCTCAAGCTTGATAAGAGGAGATAACGATCGCGAGATGGGAGGCGCGGAGGGGGACGCGCTTTCCCAAGGCTCGTTCTTTCAATTTCGTGCAATTAGCGCGCTTGAAAATCCGCCGGAACATCCGCTCCTCCTACGTAACTACGTTTTGTTTGCCACTCGCCGTGTCAAAACCGTCCCCGAGTACTTCATCATCCCCCGCCAGCCCCGCGGCCGGCTTCTCCCTCTCTGCTCCCCCTTTGCCTTCACCCTCGACCTCGCCCGGCTAATTCGAAGCGCGCGGGAAACTGTTAAACTTCATTATTATACATGCTTGTTTGCCGGGCAAATATTGATTTCCCTAATTCCGAAGGGGGGACCGAAGCTGCGGGGGATGTTTTTCAGGGAGGCGCACGAGCGCGGCAATAACGCCGTCCCTGCGGATCGGCAGGCTGCAGCATCGAGAGGAGATGGGAAAAAAAATAAGGGAAAAATTGATGCTCAACCGGTGAATCATCCCCCGAGTGCGTTCCCAAAGTAGCGCAAGTTCGATTAAATGAATCGCGTGACGTCGTTAGGGATCGACTTTGTGCGCAAGATCGCCTGCCAATCGCCGAGCCCGCAAAGCGCTCCCCGTTTCAAAACTGCACGCCGCAAAGGAGAAATCCGACTCCATATTGATTCACGCCCCAATTTGTCCCCGAGAACGCGCATCCAGGCGAGCTAATTTTAAGGGCCGTTAACAATCCATCCCCCGCGCGGGCAACGCGCGCCAAGAAGCGAGTTAACGAGCGGAACTTGCTTAATCACGTGACTTTAGCGCGGATGCGTGGAGCCGAAGGGGTGGCTTTAACAGGCGTCGAGTCGCGCCGCCTGAAGGGATGAATAAAATCGCGCCGGGATTTAACTCGGCAGAAGGCGAGCCGCACGCGGTGCGTTCGGGCTCTAACATTTTCCGGCTGGACATTTCGGGACAGACAACCCCCTGTCCCGCGCCCCGCGCACCTTAAAATCCCGCGAGACGTGGCGACTGATGGAGCGGGCTTGCATATTTTTCGTCGCGTCACGCGAGATCGATTCCGCGCGGTCGATCAATCCGTTTCAATCACGGCACGCGTGCACAAGTTCAGAAATAATACACATTATTTCGCACATGCGATACGCTGTGCGGCGTAATTAAGCAGCGTGTTCGGGCTGATCGTGCAGCCTCTCGAACGCGTTCGAGATTTCTCCTCGGCATCCTCGGATCGACATTGACTCGACTCGTGAATCGTCGAAGCGACATCGCGACATAGAATCCCAGTTTGCTCCATGGGAGCTCATAATCGGAACATCCCAATTAAAGTGCGGCTAGTCGTAGTTGCTTCCGAGTTCTGATTAGAACAGGAAGTACGATCGATACCGAGCTCCGCGGTTCAGTTTGAATAACATTCTGCGCGTTACTGTATCACTGCTTGCCTCTCCACTGATGATCCCGCTAAATCATCCGCGCCACGCTAATTAAGCAGATTGTCTCTCCTCCGTCCCCTGGCTGGCAACCTACCCCCGTAAAAACGAAACACGCACGGAAGTATGTCTCGGAATTGAATGAACCTTGAAGAACTGACGAGGCCGATCAGGAAACAGACGGTGCGACAGTAAAAAATAAAAAGGCAATCGAAGGAAGAACAGGTCTGAGATAAAAGATCGAAGAAGAAGAAGAAGAAGAAGAAGAAGAAGTCTCCGCCTTGCCTCTGTCTCTCGCTCGCTCGAACTCGAAGGTCCTAAAAGTACGAGCTACGCATTTCGGACTTTCGCAACATGGTCGCGTAGAGATACAGAGCTTTCTTCGTGCGTCTTCTTCGAAGCTGCGGAGTCGCGTCACGTCGCGACAGAGTCCACTTTTCTTGTCCACCTTGATCGCGATGTCTTCGTGATGAGCGTAACGACCAAAGACAGTTGAATTTGGCGCGGCATGATAGTATTGGAATTACACGTGACGTGCGTCATTCACTTCGTTAGTAAATCGGACGCTAACTCGTAATGTTTCGAGAGTGGAGCGTTAACCGCGGAATGGCACGTCTCTCTATGGCGATCGATGGGGCGCAATTGGCATGAACGCGAAAGGCCACTTGTCGAATATTCCGAGCGTATCCTCAATCGCGAATTGGGTCGCAGCTTTTAAATTATCGTCGTCGTTAAAAAGATTCTCGTAACTTTGCCAGGCTGATCAATCTGTCTCTCTATTCGCCATCTCGTTGACGACGCGATTCACCGGCAAGTTCTGGCAAGGAATCAGCGCCTGGGATTTTAATCGTCCTCGCTATGATCGCGATGCTGCAAGATCGCGAGATCGATCACGCACAAGCAGCTCGCTCGCCTTGGAGGAAAGCAAGGCGCGATTGACGAAGCGAAGTTAGAAACTTAAGAAAGTTTCCGCGGAAGGGGATTTCCCGAAAGAATCATTCGATTCCCGTACCACGAGGTCGATGACCTCGCCAGGACCATGATGGATCGACTTACTGTCAGTCCAAGACGCTACGCGTCTTGCGCGCTCTTTCGCGCGAGAGACCGTCCGCAGTGCATCGTGTTGTTGTCACATGTTGATCCTCGAGTTCCCGCTTCGGCTGATCGGCTGATTTCAGCGAGGATCGCGGGCCGATTATACCACTCGCTCATCGATTATACCACCTGCAACGAGAAAGCGTGGGTCATCCCAACGAAACTCCCGGCCTGGAATTTTCGTCGCAATTCGAGCCCTCGCGCGCTCTGAGATGACCATCTCCGTTTGTCTCGTTAATCGGGAAGTGAGCGAGCGTCGAAGCGACAGTTTCAATCTGCGGGCATCATTGCTTCCGTCATTGCTCCAGCCAGGTATCGTTAATTCTGCGTTGCTGTTTCCGGCGTGCGTAGAACTGACGAGTGGCACGCGTAACGCTCGCGACGCGGAATGGAACGCGCAAACATGCCGCTGCATCGAAGCGAAGTTTGCCCGATCTTTTTCCCCGCTGGACCGCCACGCTCTGCACGATCTGCGTGCAATGATTCTCGCTCAGGGTGCAATGATCTCATTCCAGGGATCTAACTCGGTAACCCGGTGGAAGCCGGCGTGAAACTCGGCTGTGGCGCGCATTCGCGAGACTTATAACGGCAAACATTCGCGACGAATAACGACACGGCGAGCCGATCATACTTCGAAAGAGAGAGAAGGAACGAGAGGGAGAGAGAGCTCCGCGAAGAACACACGTCGTTTCGCAAATCCCAGTTCGAGAGAGACGCGATAAAACTCGCCGTGAAAGCGCTCGAGCCTGCACCAGCGAGCTGAAATCGTTCACGTGCACGTTCGCCGTTGTAAAATGTAAGCGAGGAGTGCGATTCGAGTATCGTAAATTAAACAGAGACAACGATATTGTTCGGCGCACAATGTACGAGCAGTAAAAATAATCCCGATACCGAAACGCCGACGCGTCCATTATCCGGAGAGCTTAGCGGCGCATCTCGCCGCGCTAAAAAAGTTGTTTACTTATTTAGGGTCTTTTGCGTTAACGCGTTGGCGCGCTAATGACCTGAACGAACGATAACGACCCGAAGAACGAAAGATACTTCCCTTCGTCCACGTCGTTGCGCGACGTCAGTGTACCAAGTTGGCCTTTACGCTGACATTCGCGACGCTGCAACTTGACGGAGCAACGCCGGGGAGATTAAGGAGCATACAGGGGTAGTATCCAGTATTCCCATGATTCTCCATTAGAGCAACAACGAATGTAGTTTCTATGTCACAGCGCGAGCTAAGTCCTCGCGATTCGCGAACTCTCCCTCGGGGAAACCTCTCCGCGAAACCTTGCCGAGCCAGCAGCCTTTACGTCGAACCGACGTAACGCTGCGCTTCGCCCGCTTCGCCCTCCACTTTGGAAAATATTCCAGGAGAGAGAGAGAGAGTACGTCTGCGCGCACGAGGATCGGGGAAACAAAAGGGGGATTTAAATCGCGAGACGCACCGCGCGGCGCTGTCACCGGCGAGCTTTCATCGCCGGTATGAGATCTCGAAACTCGACAAAGCAGAAACACCGAGGAAACGTCGAATCGAACCCCACCCCACCCCCACCATCCCCCAGGGCTGGGGTAAAACGAGCGTGATGGGCGAGGTAGATACAACGATCGCGACGATCCGCGCCGCGGCCGGGCATCAGGATTTCCAATTTAATTCGCGAATCTACCCCCCCCCCCTCCCCCTCTACCCCCGCGGAGCGAATCGCATCATTTTCATCGAAAGGGGGAAAACTCCACCGGGAGGGCGGAAGGGTTGATAGAGAGCACAGCTGGGATAAATCGAGCAAGAGGTATTAATCAGATATAACGGGGGAGGGAGGAACAGAGAGAGAGAGAGAGAAAGGGAGAAAGGGAGAGGGTGGAGACGTGACGTCTTGCGGGAGGTGACTTTTTTTTTTAATATATGCCGTCCCCGCCGTAAATTCGCGTCCCGTTAGTATTCCAGCGGCATTTCCCGAGCTCGCTACCGCATTCACTCACATATCGATTCCCGAGGGACTCGTTTCTCTAGTCGAATTCGCTCGTAAATATACACTGAAGATCGCCGACTGACGACGATTGACCTGATTCGAATTTATGCTCCCCGCCAGTCCGCGCAAAGCGCGGTCTTCATGCGTTTCTTCAATCGTATACAGGAAGCAGATTAACGGGCTTGCGACGTTGGCTTGTTAGGTGTACAAATTAATCTCTTGCTCTGCCAGCGAGGAGTTTGAAAACCGTCGTTTTTCCCGCGCTCAGCTGGACCGGTGAGGCTCGACAGTCAAGGTCATCGAAAATGATGGGGATTGTTTTATCGATTGAACCAAATCGCTTGCACTTTTGTTCTGAACAAAGATTCTGAACTTTACGAAGGAACTCTGCGGAATAGACCTTGACAGCAAAGACATCCGCAGGACATCTGCGAGATCCAAGATGTTATAAAATGGACCCGAATCGGAAGACGAGCAGGGAGAGATCAGGCTAATCAGGCTGCAAAAATCGTGATGAAAAATGGAAAACCAGACACCTTCAGGCCTCCAAAACGTTGATGCGAGAGTTGAACATCGACATCGCAAAAGGAGAGATACGTCGGATAAAATACAAGGCATGATCCTTTAAGAAGAGGAAGACGAAAGAGCAAGAAATTAATTTGTACGTCTAATAACATCACAGCCAGATATTAGGCCGCCGTTTAATTTTTCCAATCCTGCGAACAATCGTCCATTCTCGTCGTCCAGATCGTTCGGGGAGTACGAGAATCGATTCTGGGTATTCTACTTTGACCTTACTGCGATCGCGGTCGCGGATAACCATTCACCGCCGCCCTTTCGACATCCATCGCGCGCATGCAGCGAGCGGACAGTCTCGCGCGGATTTGACGTGTGCTCTGGGGATTGCCCGGGTCACGATCCCGCAATGCTTCGCGTTTTATCTTCAACCGCCCTCGGAATTAATTCAGAGGTAGAGGAGTCAGATAACCTCAAAAGGGTCACGCTTAATCACGTAAATCAGACACGCCGCGCGTGTCGCCGGACGATCAGATGAATTCTGAAGGGAAAGGGGAGAGAATCGCAAAGTATTCAGCGTAGACGCTTCAGCGTGCATTTTTCCCTGGATTTCGCTGATGGATTTCTCTCGCAGGGATGGAAATTGTTATTGAGCTCTAAGGCAGCTTATTTCGCCGATCTACCTCTCAAAGGCCGCAGCTGATACGAGCAAGAAGTACAGCTAGGGCCAAGAATCCCCACAGTTTTGAATTTAAATTCCCCTCGCGGACCGCGCGTCGAATTAAGCGGCCGCGGAACGCCATTTTCCCATATCGCGCGCGCGCGTATATCCTGCTTTACTTCTGTCGCAGCCGGCGCGGCGCCGGCAAATTTCACTTCGCGTGCTCGACTTTAATTGTAACAAACACGCGCACGAGAGGCAGAGAGAGAGAGAGAGAGGAACAAACACCAGGAAGAATGCATTTCTGCGCGCACACGCTTATCGAGCGTAGCCGGAAGTCGCGTCGCCGCCAGATCTTCCCACGGAAATACGTGAAACGACAAGTCGCGTTGGAAAAGCTACCCCATTCCCCCCCCCGTTCTATCCCCTTATCTTAATAATCCCGACGCGCTGGTGGTCGAGCTTCCGTCGACTTCCGTCGACGAACTCCAAATTATCCCGATTCCCGAGATTCCAGCCTTCGCGCAGCCAAGTTTTAAAGTTTTAAAGTTATAGGTTATGTCCCGGCGGGAGCCGGGCGGTTCGCTTAACCAACCCCTCCCAAGACGCGATCGGACACGGTCGCTTGTAAAAATGCACGAGATAGTAACTTGGCGAGAGCAAAGTACGCGAATGGCGTACTCAGGGTTAAATTTTACCGGAAGAGCGGAAGGAAGAGATTCACGCGCGCGAGGAGGAGGATGAACGTTCATGTTCGCCCTGTTCGATGTTTTCCCGAGCATCTTCGCTAAAGCGGATATTGTCGGTCGCCTTCGATCACGCGTCTTCTTCCTGCGGGAAGAGGACAATCGAGGAAAGCGCCGGAAGCTCTCGGCGGATCATCCGGTTACAGGATCATCCGCTTCTCCTTTGCTGCCTCTGCAGCGCTAGAGGGCGCCACTGCGGACGCACCTCGCAAGCGTAGCTCCACCCGCATTCGTCGCATGCCCTTGCATGCTCGCGACGACCATGAAAATCCACGTGACGCGGACGATACTCGCGACAGCTCCGCGACGTGCACTTCCGGTGCACCTGTTCGCATCATCCCTCACGCGCTAACCGCGCGTAACTTCCCTCACGCGGCCTCGGTGGATCGATTGGATAAGATGCGTTTAATTACGAAGCAAGCTAAACCGAACTGCGGCAGCGTCCGTCTCTGTTCGATGGTTTCCCTCGATTCGTACATCCGTGCGGATTATTTGCGGAAACGGGTACATTAATCAAAGAACAGCCGCTAATAATGCGCGACTCGTAACGGATCGAACGATTAATTGCGTATCGAAGCCGCACGAATTTCAACAAAACTCGCAGGATGCGCACGCTACGTGCGTGTAATAAAACATACGCACGTGGGCAGCTAAAAGGGCGAGGGTTTTCATTTTCGCGAGGGTGGCAGTTGGGAACAAAGTAAGCAGTTTTCACGGAGTGAAAGTTTTCCGGGACACTTCCCGCTAAATCGCGCGCAACAATTTCAGCGCGACTTCATTCACTGTTTCATTATCCGCGTTGATTTCGCAATTTCGATGATTAATTAACGACACCGTCGTAAAGCCTATCTTGCCCTTTTAACCGCGCTCAAAATTTCATCGAGAATCAGTTTCGTTGCCGGAACGTCAGCTGAAACCCGATCGACGGGGAAAGTCGAGCGGAAACGCGTGTACAAATTAAGGGAACCGTGCCTTGACGGGACACCGCCAAGTGCCTCCTCATCAGAGACCGATTCGAGGTCCATTACAAGGTTCGAATGACACGTAAACACTCGAGTGACGATTGACACTCGATACAACGAGCACTTGTTTCGAGCAAGTCCCGTTAAGCATTAAAGCATTACACCAAGTTCCGGGCATTCTTCCGCGCGCGTTACGTGTAAGCAAAAAAAGCACGATCCCCGGGATGGGGAGAGCGGGGAGAGACAAAATGAGCCGGGAGATAATTACGCGAGCGTCTGTGCGCGCGTGTGTTCACATCCGCGATTTAATTCTCGGGGCTGCTGAGGAAAAAGTTCCAAAGTTGGGAAGCGCGTCCGCGCGACCGGAATCGCTTTACGCGCCCGAGATTGCAATCTCGCCGGGAAAGTGCAGAAAGTGCGAAAGTGCCGGCTGGGCGCTTTCGCCGTCCAGTCGCCCGAATCTCACCCCCGTCCAGGGATTTACAACCCTGGCGGGTTGTCCGTCGATAAAATCATATCATGGTCTGGTCGGACGGCAACGTTATCGAGAAACGTTTTTCCCGAATGCTCAAAAATTATCGAGCCGCGGCCGCGCGAGAAAGGGCGAGGGGTGCGCGCGGATTTGATTTCAATTATCAGAGCGGCTCCGCTGAAACGCGCGCAGTCGCGGATCGCGCGTCACGACTGACATTCCTCGATCGAGCTCAGCCGTCGTTGCCGCGTTCTCTTGTCATTAATGTCAGTTGCGGAATTGGAAAAAAAAAGGAAAAACAGGAAAAGAGAAGAAAACGCAGCACGCGCGCTGACGTTTATCGACCGCCAGCTCGGTATTTGTATTTGCGAAACTGCGTTACTGATAACTCAAGCAGGAGAGACGCGCGGGGGTGCGCTTCGATTTAGGGTGCAAATGCGGGCGGGAATGCTCGCCCAGACGTGTGGCGATATTATAGAATCAAGCCCTCCCCCTTCTCGCCTCTCGGGAACGGGAAATGAGGGCGCGAAGAGGAAGACATGAACGCGAAACGTTTCTTTGAGACATCGACTTTCTTTTTGTCCTTGACATTTTCATTCCAGAATAATAAAGGATGATCCGTGCAGGTCGCACGTAGCTTGCCGAGTCGCGGTAATCTCGTCAGATTGATTTCCCTTCTCTCGCCCCTTCTCTCCAATCCTCGATTTCGATTCCCGCGGAATCACGTGCGCGCCGGACAGCGCGGCGCGTTTATCGATTCTCGCGTGCATCGCGAGTGCGTTTTAGGCCCCGCGAGCGAAGCGAGACGGGCGATGTTAATGGAAACAAGAAAATTTGTCAGCGTCAGCTAGCAGGGACGAAAAAAGCGTATGATGGAGTAGACAAAGCTTTCAGGGAGACGCGGGTTGGCTTCCGTGACGAATGAGCCGCCGCGGCGCCAATAGCGTGTACGCCGCATTACACGCGTGCGAAATATACAGTAATCCCTATTTATTAGCGGCACTAATCGCTCGCGTAGAAGATTGCTCGCACAGAAGGGAAGCCGGGTACAATGGACTACTTGCTTCCGGTCAATCTATTACCATCGCCCTATATACCGCGCATCAGTAGCTTCGGCAATTTGAAAGGCCCCGATCGATCACGGTATCGGATCCTTTCAGCGACGAGTGAGCAGCAAAAAGAATTCAAGGAATTCCTCCCGAAGAATCCAGAACCCTGGTCGGTCCAGCGATCCGCCATTTATCCCGTATTTATTCATCCTTATCCCGCACACGTTACCCCCGCGCGCCCGCGAGCGCGTCGAACGCGTCAACTCCATTAATCACATGCGCGCGCGCGTCAACGGGTCAACGAAACCGGGTTTACAATATCAATTCTCGCCGCGCTCCTCGCAGAGGAAACGCACGATGCTCACGCGGAAAGCGTGATTCGCCGCGTGTCGTCAGCGATTAACACAGAAAACGGAAAGGGGAATTTATAACGTATTTTACCAGGCTGGTCCATCGCATCGCGCTGGCGCGTGCCGGAGCAGGTCACCCGTGGAGACTCCGTCGACCCTGCGACAATTCTAAAACTAATTGTCGATTCCTCTCTCTCTCTCTCTCTCTCTCTCTCTCTCTCTCTCTCGCTCTCTTTTTTTCCGCGCGTCCAATTCCAGCGGAAATCTCGATCCAACCAAATTTCGATTACGTTCGGCCGGGATTGGGCCGCGTCGAACGAGCACGTTTCAGCGTGCGGTCGGCTCCGTCACGTTTTGTCCTCTCGTTAGAGAGAGGCCTTATTCAAGATGGAAAGAGGAGAGAAGGGAACGACTCCCTCCCTCTTTCTCTCTCTCTCTCTCTCTCCCTCTCTCTCTGTGCACGGCGATCGGAATCAATCAGGTATCACAGCGGGGAGGGAGAGAGGGCGGGCGGGAAGAGGAGACCGTCAGGCGGCGTCAATAGCGATTTTAAAGAACGGCCAGTCGAGCGGTATTTACCGTCTCCGGCAGGTGCTCCTACACGATCGGTTATTTATAAAGCCATTGACGATAATCAATAACCTATACCTCTTTCCCGCGAAAATCCACTAACGTATCGCGCATGGGGCGCGCCATGGAGCGTGCCCGGTCGTCGTAACGGTAGGAGGGCAGGGGGCAGGCGAGAAGAAGAGCCCGTGATCGAATCAGGGGTCACATTCACGGAGGAGGGACTCGACCCCCGATTCCGCGTGGGTCGGCGGATCTGCAGGATCGAGGCGTTTGATCGCGACGCGAACTGCGAGCGTTCGACGTTTCGCCGAGCTGTCAGGTTCCGGTTCCAGAGAATCAGACTTCTTCTGCTTCCGATGCTGACGCGAAAGAGGGTGGAAGTCGGCAGGAGGGAGCACGGGGGAGATCCGACCTTGCGACTTGGCCCGCGGGATCGGCCGTCGAGCTGGGGCCTCGGCTTAATAATTTAATTCGCAAAATATGACGATACGAAATGGAAGGGAATTAATGTAAATGCAAATAACTGCAAATGGCATTTCGTGCGTCGAGATTGAAGTTCCGCGAGAGAATTTATTACTGAATTTATTATCGGATATTCATTCTACTATGTAAATTCGTATCCACTATGTGTTCGGAATATCTTTTGATTTATTTGAATACGATTTTCTCGTTTGCGCAACAACGAGAACGGTTTCCGTCACAGTCGCTGCGTGAAATTAAAGCGAAATTTCATGGAACGCGCGTAAGCCGAGCAGAGTTGAGCGCAGAGGTGAGGCGAGCGCTCGGCCAGCTCTTCAACAAGGATCGAAGACTGATCGAGAGTGGGAAAAGATTTCGCTGAGCGATTAATTATATCTCAAGGCTCCGCGGCGAGTCAGACAGTTCGCGTCAATGAACATTTTGCATATAAATAGAAACGAAATGCAACGAGGATCGATACGTGATCGATAAATCCTACCATGGGCGATCCGGCCGCGGCGAGTTTAACGGCGAACTTTTGCATCCAAGGCGATTCACGATTCACAGGCGCTTTCGAGGAGGATCCTGACGAGGAGAAGAAAACAAGCCGGGAAGATTCTCGACGCGGACGTGGAGCCCGGAAGAGCCGACGTCAGAAAGACAGCGTCCTGGCTGCATCGCTCAGGAGCGTCTCAAACGTTGAAGCGATGAAAGCTCTCGCGAGACGCGTAACGCTCGCCGAATCAGCCGAATCAGCGTGAATCGAGATGAGGCCGTCGAGGTCGATCGAAGATTCCGGAGCAACTCGTCTGCCAGCGTTAAGCCCTTCCAAGCTGAGAAGCTTTCGATGCCTCGACTTCAGTCTCGGAGCACCAAAGCGCGAGTCCAGGTTGTCGATCAGCCACTCGGATAGAGATCGGTTCTCCGATCATGGCAGAAGCGAAGCGGATCGGTCCCGCGAGTAGCGCGGCTCAGTAGCGCCGTTTGGGAGATCGCAGTCTCCCTCGGGGTCGAACGATGGAGCATACATCACGAAGGAAGCTCGTTTATCCTCGTAACCCACCTACCTGTCTGCCAAGCTAGTCTGCCTACCTCGAGTAGGTTCGTACGAGCGGATCGCAGGTTGAGCGGCGGAACTCGTCGCGGATGAAACTCGCGGAATACCGCGCCGGAATGCGCGTCTTACTCCTGGACGTGAGCGTGCTCGCGATCACGCGTTCACGAAGGATCCTGGCAGCGGGGAATCCTTCGAGACACTCCGCGACTCACGTCGAGCACGCGCCGACAGCGGCTGCTGGCGAACGCTTCGCTCTCGCGCTCTCTCGCGAATCCCTCGCGACGACCGGTGCGAGTAGGATCCTGATCGCGCCGGGGGTTGGAGGAGGGACGGAGGGAGGGAGGGAGGGAGGGAGGGAGGAGGGTATATGGGGTATATGGCAAGGGGACCGACGACCGCTGCACGTAACACTCTCGCGAGCGCGCGCGAGACTCGGCGGAGTTCTCCATCGCGCGGAACGCGCGTCCTCCGCGAGCTCTCCCGAGCGGTCCCGCCAGCCTAGGACTAGGAGGCTGCGAGGCGAGCCCGTGCGAGGACGTTTGTCGCCGATCAATCCTCCCTCGCGTACCTGAGATCGGTCGATCGGTGGCGCAGGGCGCGGCGGCATGATCCCGTCGCAGCGCGGCGCCGTTCGACGAGCACTGAGCAGCTATCCTGCGCCAACCCGGTTGCGTCGACGTCGAAAAGACGCGGACGCTCTCTCGCTCTCTGTCTCTCTGTCCCCCTCCCACTCTCCCTCTCTCTCTCTCTCCCCCTCTCTCTCTCTCCCTCTCTCTCTCTCTCTCTCTCCCCCCCCCCCCCCCCCCCCCTCTCTCTCTCTCTCTCTCTCTCTCTCTCTCTCTCTCTCTCTTGCTCCGCCAGCCTCCCGTCTCTCACGCCGAGCCGCGCCGCGCCGCGCCGCGCCGCTCCGCTCCGCTCGTCGTCGTCGTCGCCGCCGCGCCTTCCTTTCTTTCTCGGATCGGTCGCCGCGCGCGCGATTCTCCCTCTCGCTCTCATTCGCCACCTGCAATCAGCCTCGATCCTTTTCCCTCTCGTCGGGGCTCTCCCACGCACCCTCGTCGACGACTGACGACGCCGCTACCGCCCCTCGATGTTGCTCCCCTCGTTTGAGAGCGCTCCGCCGCTCTGCGCAAGCTTCCGCCGAACACGTGAGGCTGTCTCTCACCCTCCGCGACGGAGCGAGAGAGACCGAATGAGGGAGAGAGGTTCGAGGATGCATCGGGTAAAAACGAGACGGCTAAAGAGACCAGTCGACGTCGACGGGGATGCTGCGACGCGGGAGGGGAATGAAGGGAAGGAGAGGTATTTTATGAAACGCGCCGTGCGCGCCTCCGCTGCTTGACACCTGCCTCCCTCTCTCTTCCTCTCTCTCTCTCTCTCTCTCTCTCTCTCTCTCGCTCTTTTCTTCCACTTCGCCGCCGCCCGATATCATTCCGTCAATGCAGAAACTTCTTGTTCGATGTCATTAACCCCGCGCCCGGTCGCGCTTTTCGCGGCTTCGTCGCCGCATCGTGGTTCAGCAGCGGTCGAATGCTGAAGAAACGCTATCCTTTACGCCGGGGCGTGCTCCTCCCTTATTTCGATTCCGGTTATTCGACGGCGACGGATGAAGCCGCAAACGGATCAAGTCGCTCGTTTGCGTCTCTCGCCCGCGGCACTCGCGAGGGTCCAAGATGGAACACGAAGTCGTCGCCTTTTCCTCAGCCACCGCTGAGCAATAATGTAATTTACCACGCGCGTGGCATGTAAATAGCGCGCGATTGTCCGATAGGCAGCGTCTAATAGACAAATCGATACGACCGAGTAAAGCAAACCGCCGCCTATTCAAACATTATCAATCGAGATAGATCGCCGACGATAACGAATGGGATGGTTCCGCGTCTGTACAATGCATTCGATAATGAGGTGTAGACGCGTGCATATCGGAGCTACCTCGAGTACATTATCGGACGACGTTATCTCGACGTGTGCCGCCGCATGATATGTAATCTGTCGTGGATTTGCCGAAGACTCGCGTCCCGTTATCGCCGCGCCATCACCGTCCTTGATTCTAATTCGTTCGTTACGCAGCAAACTCGAAGCCATTAGGAAAATTACAGATTACACCCCGCGGGAAACATCCCATCCGCCTGTCGATCAGATCCAACTTCGGACCAGAAAACGCACTGGCTTCACGAGATGCAGATTTATTCATTAAACTTTGCCAGCAAGTATGAATTAAGAAAGAATGCAAGGGCCGGGGAAGGGACAAGGGAGAGGGGAGCTTAACCGAGGATTTGCAGTGTCGCTTGCAGAAGAGGATTTATCAAGCGCGAGTGGCCTCGTTTTCTAATACACGCATATCTGTGTGTCATTACATGTACAAATTAATCCCTTGCTCCCTCGCGTGCGATCCGAAATTTATCTAGAGAGAGAGGGAGAGAAAGCGAGAGAGAGAGAGAGAGAGAGAGAAAGAGAGAGAGAGAGAGAGAGAGAGATACGAAGGAGATCTTGGCCAATAAAATGGTTTCCGAACCTTCGATGACCTTGACCTTGAGCCTTTCGTCGACCAGCTAGCTGGCGGGGAGACTTGACGGTTCTGAGTCGATTATAAAGTCATCGCTGCTTGAGGTCCAATCGAAAGCAAGGTATTAATTTGTACGCCTTGCGCGTACGCGTACTACGGCACGTTGTACCGTAAATTTTCACGAGCTCGCAACGTGGCATCCCAAAGAGCATTTATTTACAAGAAAGTAGAGAGAGTAAAGAGCAGATGATAGGAGGGGATGGCTTTTGATTATTTGCTCATTAGCCTTTTTGATCCGCTCCTTGGCCGACTCGTTGGACTGATAAATCGCTCCCGCGATAATTTTCTGCATTATTCGCTTCGCGGCGAACTTTTTGCTTCCACCTCGCGCACAAACACGCGCGCGCGCGGGTAAGAGAGAGAGAGAGAGCGAGAGAGTGGAACTCCCTCGCGGAGTAGATAATTCTCCGTTACACACTATTAGTCCACGACGATATTTTTATCTGGCAAGTGTACACGACAACGTATCTCTCTCTCTTTCTCTCTCTCTCTCTCTCTCTCTCCTCTCTCTCTCTCCCTACGCTTTTCCATTTCCCGTTTCCCGCTACTCCTCAATAATTTTCCCACGGGAGAGATTCCTCCTCCCTCCCCCGTTTTACCCTACTCAGCTCCACGGGGAGCCAGGAACGAGGGGAATTTGTTCGCGGCCGCGAGGGCGCGGCGGCGTCGTCGTCGTAATCGCTTCCTGAGAGGAGCGAGGCTTGCCTTACATTAATCAAGAGAGAGAGAGAGAGAGAGAGAGAGAGAGAGATAGCGCAAGCGGACATTCGATAGATCGCGCATAAACATCGCCATGAACGATGCTAGCGCGATGCACAAGCAAATGTATCGTCCATGACGTTACGTCTGACATAATGACACGCGGTCAATCAAAGATCGATAAGGGCATCGGAGAAAAATTTGAACGATGGACTCGGCAGGACGAATCGATCGCGGTATCGGGCAGTATCGCTTTGTTAATTGCTGTCCATCGATTAAAGATCCATCCCGATCAGTGGGAATGAAAAGTGCACCGTTGCACTTATGCGTTGCACTTGCGACATCGTGCACGCAAGTGCACGGCGTTCGATTATATTCGTATGTACACAGATACAGATCGGCTCGGCTACATTGGAAAAGAACGACTTATCCGTGTTATCGGCAAGGCTGTTTGTCCGACTCGAAGTTCGGCCGGGTCAAAGTTCATCAAAGCAAGTGGAATCACAGTGGAAACGCGAAGCCCGTTTCTTAGGTGGCGGGAAACGTCACGATGCCGATGACGCGAGGTGATCGGAAGATTGGCTCCCGCTCGCTTCTGCTCATTATTTACTCTGCGATGCGCCTCTAATCTCTCTCTCTCTCTCGTCCTCTCCCTCTCTCTCTCTCTCTCTCTACCGTGATAACGGCGCGTCTTGTGTCGATGTGATTTCGCATGGAAGACAGCAGTGTGTCGTTGACCATCGATCGCTCTGCCTCGCTGACGACGTCGCACCCTCCTCGATCCCCTTCTCGCCCTCGAGGGATTCGATCTCTCGATCGCGACTCTCGGAGAACCGGCCGCCCGGTACTTTTGGAGACGCACGTTACGTAAGTAAGATCGCCGCAAGCGGGATCGCTTCGAGGAGAAGCTCGACCTCGACGAATCCGGAATAATCGGCTCTTCTTCGGCTCGATCCCTCCCAGAAGCTTGATTTCGTGTTTCGCGCGATACCGCATCTCCAGTCGCCCCGCTCCGTTCCCTTTCTTTCCCCYCCYCCCCCAGCAMCCCCCTCCCCCAGGCTCTGAGTGATCAATCTTCCGCGTACGAGCCGATGAGAGAGGTTTGCCGGAATAATCGACAGTTGTCGATGGTAATCGCTGACCGAGGAAAAATGAGCGTTTCCTCCGCGGTGGAGAGATCGTAGTCGCGGGACTCTCATCGATTCCGGACGTCCTTCGAGGATCGAGAAGGGAGAAGGCGGGCTAATCGATCCGTGATTCCGAGGAGAAGCGTCATCGCGAAGGAAGCGTCATCATGTACTCGATTCTGTTACTGACGAGATCCGGCCGACTCGAGCGTCTCCCGCGAAGGCTGGCCTCGTCGATCAGCGGACTGCGTCTGCCGCAATTAACAGTACGTAGTAGAACATTATTTGTGAACACTTTTTACTTATTTGCCTCCCTAGGAATGCACTAGGAAGATAACGCCGATAAGTCCGCGAGACCTCGCGATAACGAGAGATCTCACGTGGAGAACACATGAAGCGTGGCGTGTCGGAATTGTCCGTCCTCGACGAGTCGTCGAAACCCTCCGTCTCGGGGGCGCTGTCTCCCTCTTGCTTCTATCGTAAGCCTTCGCTCACCCCCGAATCACGCCACCACCAACCCCCCCGCCCTCCCCTCCCAGCAGAGGGAGGCTGCTCGAAACGATGAAGATCGGAATCGAGATCCCGCCACGGTGCACAATCGCGACGCAGCGATTCGCTCGAAAAAGCCCGCGTGAAATGGAAAGGAAACGGAGTGGTAGTCGAGAGAGGAAGCGATTCCGGGCCGATGCGAGGGTGGGTGACGATTTGGGGGGTATCGATACGGCACGTGGCGAGAATGTTTCGAGTTGGCGAGTCGGGCCGCGATAATGTGCAACGCGCGATCGCGATGCGCCGATAACGCACGCGTATCGATACGCGGCTATTGAACGGCCGACATTCGCGACTCGGATGCTATTTACCGGCGCGAGATGCATTAGTGGCTGAATTGTTGGTTAAATATTAAATCCACTGGTTAATCAAATACAACGACGCGACACGAGCGACAGGAAAAGAACGGTCCGCGCGAGCGCGCTCGTTCAATTCGGTAATGGCGCGGCCGTGTAGTCGCTATTGAGATCGTTGTTCGAAATTGTTACCCTCGTGTACCAACGAATTACTTCATTTGATAATTATTTCGAATATTGCTCGTAAAGCGGCACGGCCTACAGCGCGAGCGCTACTCGTTTTATCGTTTATCGCTATCGGTCGTCTCCTTCCCCTGCTCTCTCTCTCTCTCTCCCTCTCTCTCTCTCTCTCTCTCTCTCTCTCTCACTTTCTGTCTTTCTCTCGGTCTCTATTGTTCCCATAATAAACGTGCATTTCGTCGCTTGTTTTTCGCCGATCGTTAATGCAATCCGGGGGTTCGGGGAGCTTTTGTTCGCGGCCTTTTAACGATGAATTCAAACGATACGGCGCGGCGCGCGCGCGCTTATGGCAAATCGCGATATCTCGAGTTACATTGGCGGGGAGCGACAAAGATAGATCCGCATCTGCCGCGACAGCGAGATAAGGGAATTACGCGATGCAATTCGCAATTTGCAATGCGCAATCGCGGTACAATGGAAAGGCTCGAAGCGAGCAAAGTCGCCGCCAAAGTTCAGCGCGTGTCATCTGCAATTACATCATGCATCGCGGCGTCGATTCGGGCGTGAAAAGAAACGGGAATATCCTCGCGCGAAGCGTGTTCTCTCTCTCTCTCTCTCTCTCTCTCTCTCTCTCTTTCTGTCTCTGTTGTCGAGATATTAGCGCGTTATCGGGTGTAATTACGACGAAGGAGCGTAAGATACGGGAAAATGCAGGCTACCGCGAACCAATCGCGAAGCGGCGGATATCAAATGCTCGAGATACGAATTTCTATCGGCTGCTAACGCGAACTTTGATCATTTGACGGCGAGAATTATATTTTTGGGTTCTTGGCCGGCTGCTACGTCTCACAAGATCCAGAGATCTTTATCCGAATATCCGCAAGTTCGTACGCGCGATAACACGCGATTTCCAACGCGTGTAGCCTTATCTCCCGCGAGGAGACCGAAGCCTGTTCGAAGCTGAATCGGGAACTAATGATTCCTCTTTGCAGCCTTTGTCTTCAAAAATTCTCGTTTCTTGCCACGAGCGGCATCCGCAAGCAAATTTTATCCTCGATACCTGCCACCATCAGCTGATGATACTCGACAATCCCGCGCTTGGACAATATCCGCATCTCTTGTTGGCTGAAAAATATCAATTAGCGTTTCGATTAAGAGACGAAGAGACCGATCAGGCCTCACTCGGTTGTCGAAACATTCGCGAGTGCCTTCGGCAAGTGCGATCATATATAAAAAAATCATAATAAACTATGGAAAGATGTCGCCTTTCGAATGTGTATTCGTGACGTCTACCATTCAGCATTCGATTCTTCCTAATTAGAATCATCTTCGATAATCTCCGATACAGAAATTATTCCAACAAACAATTCGCTTAATTGTTATAACATCTGCTACTCTTGCTACTTTAATTATCCCAATAATATTTATATTCATCCTTCTGTTTAGCTCATATCCTCGGACATCCAGGAGATTCAATCGCATGAAAAACTTAATTACTCGTAATTAACAGTCATCAATACTATACCATTATTAGGATTACCATTAGTTAAAACGTAACATTTAAATTGCATTTAACAGTTATTCTACTATTCTCCTATTCAGGGATTCTACATCTTATATGAAGGAATTAATCTCCCCAAAGTAACTATTGTGCTCGATTTCGACCTAAGATTTAATTTGAATAATTTAAATCAAGAAATCTAACAAATTCAATAACTGTCCATCGATAATCTGTCAACCAGAAGCAGATGTGAGGTAATCGAAACACCCGATTCCGAGTAAAGTACGAAGCACGGCTACAAATGACGTAATGATCTCTTTAATCAGCGCTAAGCGCTCGTTGATGTCACAGCATCCCTATCGCTGATTAACAAACCCAGTCGCCCGATTTATGAGGAGGCGCTCCCTGAGATCTCTCAATTCGTTTCTTCAAGAACAATAACCCGGCGCAGGGATACGTGCGGAGGGAGCTGCAGACGTCGGAGCGACCACGGCGGCAGCAGACGTTCGCGGAGCGCAGCGAGCTGAAATATGCTCGTCGCCTGGTCATCAAGCTCGGCAGCGCCGTCATAACGAGAGAGGACGAGCATGGCCTGGCCCTTGGTCGGCTGGCGTCCATCGTCGAGCAAGTAGCCGAGTGCCAGATCGACGGACGCGAGTGCGTCATGGTGACCAGCGGCGCGGTCGCCTTCGGCAAGCAGAAGCTCACCCAGGAGCTCCTCATGTCCATGTCGATGAGGGAGACGCTGAGCCCTACGGACCACACGAGGGAACACGCAGGTGCGCGTCTCGCGAATCTAACGTACTTGTCGCCAACGTGGACCCACGCTGACCTTCTCGAGGCGCAATCGAGCGCTGATCCCTCCGCGATGAAGAGTCCTGGCGGCGCAGGCACGGCTCGTGACCTTGTCGGCCTGATCGGCCGAATGAAGAACAGAAAGAATTGCTGAATTCAATTTGATAAGTTGCCAGCCTTCAATCGTTGCTGACAATCGTTGCTATTCCTGCGCCGATTCCATCGCGCGTGTCGATGCCGAAGAGGACGCATCCGGCGGTTTTTCGATTAACGTTTTCATGCGGAAAATCGCCGACGAATTTCGCGCGTTAGCGAGCCGCGTTGCCATTGGAATAATTAAAACCGGAACGTAATGATCCTGTGACAAGATGTAATTTATAGTTAAAATACTGCACGAGCAATCAATGCGCCTGCGCCTGATCGATGGCGCTGTCATAATTTTAATTGCAATTATATCGCGAGCTACGCATAAAGAAACCACGAGGCCATAAATACGGAAGAATGAAGTGATCACCGATATAATTCCTGCCGCAGGTTCCTGCAATGCGCGCTTTGTAATTCTCGCGTAATTCCCTCCCTCCCTCCCGCCGCTTATTTGCGGGGATATATCCGGGATTTCGTCGTTTTGCCTGCGCGGCGTGCAAATAATTTTCTTAATGCTCGATAATCTGCTCTCTCCATTGAGATATAACGACAAAAATTACTTGGCGCCGTTATCGTCGTCAGGCCGCTCTTCATTAACGATTTATCGACGTAGTACAATGCACGCGAAGAGGACGATAGGGCGTAAACAATTTACACGGGCCATTAATACTTTTATGAGTAAGCCGAGCGCGTCGATTCCTCAAGCGGTGCGCTTTAATATTCAATCGGTTATTAAAGAGACGCGAAATTATTGAAGGAAGCTGCAGCGCGGTCATCGAGAGCGTCCCCGGTAAATTACATACGGCGATTAATTATTAGCAATTCTTTCTCTCTCTCTCTCCCTCTCTCTCTCTCTCTCTCTCTCTCTCTCTCTCGCTCTCTCTCTCTCTGTCTTTCGAATGTGTTTCGCGGAAAAGATTTACGCGATCGTCCGTTCCGTAAATTCACGTGTCCGTGGAAGCGTGTCCGTAGCCGAAGCCAAGAGTGTTAACGTCCCGACGATAGTTTCGAATATCCGTCCGGGCAGTCTGCCAACTCGATAATGTCCGGTCTGCCTGTATAGCTTGAGCTAACAACCGGCCGACGACGAGCTCACGAATTTCTGCAGCGCTCCACCTGTCCGGGAAAATCCTCGCGAGATATGTCCGATCGATACACGCGATAGCTCGCGGACGGACATTCTCCTCGATGTCTTAATGATCCGGGCGACATCCTTCTTCGGCCCAGTCTTTCGTGTTCTCCCCCTCGGGACTGGAGGAAGCTTTGGATCAGGTAGTCCATATGTCCCTGATGCCGTGACCTATTCACGCAGGAACTATGTTGGAACCTAGAGCAGCCGCCGCGGTGGGCCAGTCGGGTCTCATGTCCCTGTACGACGCGATGTTCGCACAGTACGGCGTGAAGATCGCCCAGGTGCTGGTGACCAAGCCCGACTTCTACAACGAGGAGACGCGGAAGAACCTGTTCAGCACGCTGAGCGAGCTCATCAGCCTGAACATCGTGCCGATCATCAACACGAACGATGCGGTATCACCGCCGCCAGATGTGGACGAGGAGGTGGCCGGCAGTGGCGGGAGACGCGGGATATCCATCAAGGACAACGACTCGCTGGCGGCCATGCTGGCCGCCGAGGTCCAAGCGGACTTGCTGGTTCTCATGAGCGACGTGGACGGCATTTACAATTTGCCGCCGTGGCAGGACGGCGCCAAGATGCTGCACACCTTCAGCTCTGATCTTCGGGACACCATCAAGTTCGGCCAAAAGTCCAAGGTGGGCACCGGCGGCATGGACTCCAAGGTCAACGCGGCGCTCTGGGCGATGGACCGGGGCGTCACTGTTGTAATCTGCAACGGCACTCAGGAGAAGGCCATCAAGAGCATCATGTCCGGCAGGAAGATCGGCACGTTCTTCACGCAAGCCGCCGTCTCGACGACTCCCGTCGAGGTGGTCGCCGAAAATGGTAACGAGAATAATGGCACATAAAACGGTAACTAGCTGTTGTCTGCGAGCGCAATTTCCGGCTTCGCTGAAAAATCTTGACACCTATTGGTGAGAGAGAGATCATCTCTCACGCAACTACCCCTTATCGCGATTGTAATTTAACGAGGAGCTTTCGCGTTGCGCGTTCGATTATCCGATTGTAATTTCCGTTCTACTACGCGTTCTCGGTGTTCACTGGTTTGTCAGTTTTAGTTAGTTCACCGAGTGTTCCCTCCATCTCTGTAAATCCTTCAGAATCCGTCAGAACGTAATGCTATAATGACGCTTAGCTCGCGGATGTAACTTCGGGATAGATAAATGTATAGCTGCTAGGACACGCATTTTGCATACGTTAGTCGTATCGCCGAGAACTCTCGTCCACTGTTGCGTACTTGTTGTACGCGAGGCGGTATTGTTAAACCGTGCGCGATCTCGCCGGTTATAATGGAATTATCGCGGACGAGCAGAAAAACATTGAAATTGGTGAATGTATGTAAATTAGTAAATGATCTGCGCTCGTTTCGACCATTAGACTCCCGACGAACGCACTCGAGGACTCTGTTGATAAAATCCACATTCGCGAATGATCGAATTTCAGCTCGCGTTGGCAGTAGAATGCTGCAAGCCTTGCGCCCGGAAGACCGTGCCGAGTGCATCAACGTTCTCGCAGGCCTGTTGGAGTCCAGACAGTCCGAGATTCTCCAGGCGAACGCGCTGGATCTGGAGGAGGCTAGCAAGAAGAGCCTAGCCAATGCCTTGCTGTCGCGTCTGTCTCTGACGCCGGCGAAGCTGAAGGCTCTGAGCTCCGGCCTGCGCCAGATCGCGGACGACTCGCTGAACAACGTCGGTCGCGTTCTGCGAAGAACCAGACTGGCCGATGGCCTGGAACTGGAACAGATCACGGTGCCCATCGGGGTACTGCTGGTGATCTTCGAGTCCAGGCCGGACAGCCTGCCTCAAGTAGCCGCCCTGGCCATGTCCAGCGCCAACGGACTCCTCCTGAAAGGCGGCAAGGAGGCCACCAAGAGCAACAAATACCTGATGATGCTCGTGAAGGAGGCGCTGGACAAATTCGGTGCCGCCAATGCCATCTCGCTCGTGTCCACCAGGGAGGACGTGAGCGATCTTCTCTCCATGGAGAAGCACATAGATCTCATTATTCCCCGCGGCAGCTCCGACCTGGTCCGCACCATTCAGGAGCAGTCCAAGCATATACCCGTCCTGGGACATGCCGAGGGTATCTGCCACGTTTACGTGGACAAGGACGCGGATCTGGCGAAAGCTATGAGAATCGTGAGGGATTCCAAGTGCGATTATCCCGCCGCGTGCAATGCCATGGAGACGTTGCTGATACACGAAAGCCTGATGGCCGATGGATTCTTCAGAGACGTATGCAGCATGCTGCACAAGGAGGGGGTGAGAATTAGACGGATCCTGTTAAATATTTCTTTATGCTTTGATGGATGCTTGAACCTTTCGAAAGTGGGATCAGTGGGAGCCGCTAATGGGAGGGAGGCGATCTTCAAAGTCCAAAGAATCGAGAATTGAGGGAAACAATCTTCGTTTCTCCTCTCGGTCTCTCTCGCTTCTCTTGTTAGCGGCGCATTACGATATCTCGCGTTTGTAAATGAAACTTTGAGACCTCGGTCGGGATTTCGCAAAATGTCGGGAAGTTTATACTCGGCAAGTTACGTCGGACGTATATTAGCTCGCGAGAGAGAGCGCGAGAAAAGAGCGCGATTCTTTCCGTGCAATTCTTTTGGACGCGAACAAGAAAGAGATTTTAACACATCTCACGAAGCCCGATCGGATAACAGTTTCGCAATTGCATGTCAAGTCGGGCAATAAATAAATGAGAATTTTTAATTATCTCGACGCTTATCGTGGCATTACATATTTCAATACATAGTACACGCAGATACGCAATCATAATGGAAAACTTTGATAAGAGATACCCGCTTGTTTGCCGCATAATTTGGCATACATTCGTCCACGATCCATCTAATCCAACGTTTCCGAATCATTTGCGATCGATCATCGACATCATCATCCATCATTATTCCTTCGATCGAGGCTCCACCTGTCTCTGATACCTTACTCTCGCGTCACGCGAGCAACCTTCCAGGTGAAAATCAATTCCGGCACAAAGATACGGAACCTATTGACATTCGGTCCACCGCCCGCCAAGAGCATGCGGACCGAGTACGGTGCGCTCGAATGCACCATAGAAGTTGTCTCGGACGTCGACGACGCTATTAACCACATCCATAAATACGGAAGCAGCCACACCGACATCATCGTCACCGAGCACGCCGACACGGCGACGCACTTCCAGAGAGAGGTCGACAGTGCGTGCGTGTTTCACAACGCCAGCACCAGATTCTCGGACGGCTACAGATTCGGCCTTGGAGCGGAGGTGGGGGCGCCTTGACATATACAAAATTTGGTTACCGGGCGGGGGAAGGGGGGGCGGGGGCGGGGACGGGGACGGGGACGGGGAGAGCTACTTCATGGAGAATCTGAATATATTTTTGCAGACGGGACGAGTCTCTCTCCCGAACTGCGCGATCTGCTTTTACTTGATTGGTTTTTAGATTTTAGACAGCGTACAAATTAATGTCTTGCTCTCGATTTCGAGCATCATCGACTCGGAACCGCCGCCAAGCGGCCGACAGATGCAACTCAAGGTCATCGAAAATGACCGTCTCGTCGATTAAGATCTTTCCTTCGCGAATGAATTTTGAAGTTTTGAATGAAAAAGCAAGAAATTGATTTGTACATTACTAATATTTATCAACAATTTAACGGCCATGAATCCTGTTCAAGGTTGGCATTTCCACCGCACGTATCCACGCGCGCGGCCCGGTAGGAGTCGACGGTCTGTTAACGACAAAATGGATATTGAAGGGTGACGGACACGCGGCCGCGGATTTCGCCGAGGGTGGTAGCAAAACCTGGCTGCATCAATCCTTACCGCTCATCGATTCGTGAATCGATGGCTTAGTAACTTCGTGATCCCATTTGCCAAAGTCCATGAGAGAGCAACGAGATTTCTTTAAGGGAAGAGCAAATATGTAATGCAAATAAGCACACGTCGCGGAAATAAAAATTCACGCGCGACAGAATAAATGTTAGCAAATTACGTTCTTCGTAGCCGAGTCGAAATCGAGGCCACGACTACGCGAGGATATAACTTATTGACAGATATCTGTAAAATACAAGATTTGCACTTTTAAGAACCGCATGTATTTTGTCTACTTAGGGCAATTGCTGTATATTTTTGACAATGTATGTGTAATACAAATTTTCAAATCATTCACTCGTAAATAAATCGACGTAAATTTTATGATAGAGTTTTATAAAGAGTTTACCAAAGCCTCATCAGGCCCTCAAAATAGCAAATATCTTTCCCGCATTTTACGTAACAACGTAACGAGGAAAGCTTATTGAAGGACATTATTGAAGGCGAGAAAGAGATAAATTATATCCCGAAAATTCTGCGAATACAATGACGCGGGATACAATAAAAGAGCCTTTTAAAGCCTTTTTAATACCGTTATTTCGCGAATTTCTACGAAAATTGATAATAATAGCTGGATCTTTCTCTTTCGATTTTTTCGCTCTTCCTGAAGTTTGCATTCAATGAAACTCGAGGTGAAAGTTCATATTTCGTTCATATTTATTTATAATTAAAATTCTCTGATTCATGATTCTTTGTTAAGAAGGACGTGCTTCTTACGATGAGCCTATCGAATAGATTGCTGCAACAGTTATAAAAATAATCATCAAGATAGATTTAAATACGCATAGACAGCGTGCTTGACAGTATCCTCGCGTGTATCTTTCTGGAATAAATAACACGCAACGTCATTTCCAAAGAAAAATTTTTATTAAGATATATAAAATTGCGTGATGAATTAATTGGACAGCAAATTGAATTCTATAGACTCTCGAATATTCGATAATTTATATCATCCTTGAATCAGATCAGTTTTGATCCGCTTTTGGATACTTTAATTAATTCTTAATCTTCCATTAATTATATAAAACGACATAAATAAAACATTGAGGAAAACAGTTTTCATCATGTGCACGCAAACGCGCACGTGTACTTTCAGCGCAGAGTGAAAATCCTTCAAGTGTCTCATTCCGGTGCCCATAATTTGAAGGTTCTGTCGTAGGAACTGGTCGCGATAAATTTGTGATCGGGCGACACGTCAACGGACATGACCTTCCCATCGTGACCCGACAACTTCTTGAGCGGTTGCCACGTTTTATTGGACCATATTTTGGCCGTATTTTCATACGAAGCGGTAACCAGATATTGTCCCTCTAGCCTCTGATACTTTACGTCGGACACTAAATTGGTATGCGCTGGTATCGTGTATATGCAAGTTCTCTTCCGTAGGTCCCATATCTTGCACGAGTTGTCTTCGCTCGCCGTGGCTATGTGGAAACCATTCGGTGAGAAATCGATGCCGAAAATAGTTTTCAAATGACCTTCCATGAACATTATACATCTACCGGTACGCAAATCCCATACGCGACCGAAAGAATCATGACCACCTGTGGCACAGACGCTTCCGTCGCACTGAAAGCTGAAAGTGAACAAACAGATAATCGCGACTCGGTGATACACTGATTTGATTTGATAAACCGTAAATAAGAGCGAGGGATCAGGACTCTACCTGATACAGTGTACAGCTCTGGCGTGACCTTCTTGGTGAAGTACTTCCGCTTGCTGCTCCAGATCCCACAGCCGCCAGGACGCATCGTAACAACAAGTACCAAGAAATCGTCCAGATGGATGAAAAGCTATTCTGGAAACCCTGTGAGGCTCGTGTCCCTCTACTTCCGCCAGCGGTTTCTCACCAACGCCACCGCTCCATAGTTTCACAGTGCCTATACGCGACAGTTAAATCGATGAAATTATTGTCTCCTTATATAGTTTTGTATGAAGAAAAGACAATGATAACGCATATACCATCTGCCGCGCAGGATGCCATCACGCAAGTCTGCCCTGCATTTTCATCTATCACATCTTCGGTTATCGTAGCTTTTGGGTGGAAAACAATACAGCCAACGTTACAAGTGTGCCCTTTTAAAGTGCGCAACAAAGTACAGTCAGGTACAGACCATAGCTTACACAACCCTGACCATGAAGCAGTGGCGAGAATTTTTGAATTTGGACTAAATTGGCAATAGGAGATGGGCCTCGTGTCCCCAATCTGTGAGCAATAGATGCTCAACGCTTGCAACTTTTTCAAGAGTTCTTGCCTCTTTGCCGTACGAGTAGCAGCTGATAATTTTAAATCCTGTCTAGCCTTTTCTATTCGCAACCTTGCTCTGGGTAATGAATACGCTGCAAATACATACAAGTCAGGCAATACGTCGACAGTCCAAGAATAATAAAATTTTGCGCACGCTTTGCACAGTTTCTTTGTCGATAGTAATCATACGAGCACGATTAAAACCTACTTGCTATCCATGATCGTGCGATCTGCAAAGATTCAGGACCCTCGTGATACCAAGTTGTCTCCGTATCCTTCTCAATCGTGTGAGATGGCTTCTCTTCTTCCTCGTGTTTCTTTTTAATGGCATCCTCGCCTACACTGGCCAACAATTCCCTTAATCTTGTTCTTCGATCTGCGGGTCCCTCTCCGAACAGACAAATCGGTTCACCCAATTGCCTCAGATGTTTCTTCACCTCGGAATCATCCGTGGAGACATTGATTTGCCTGGCCTTCTTTCTGCGTTCAAACTCCTCCAGTAACGCCTGCCGATCTTTGGACATCTCATCCTCGAGTTCCATATACTCGTTTGAGATGTGAACATTTCCAGCCGAAATGGAGGCGTTCGCAATGTCATTCGCATTTGCGGCGTCCTTTTCATCCTCTGTCGTTTCGACGGCGGCTGCGAGTCGTGCACGTTCTGCCTCTTCCAACGAGCCATAGTGAACGGTCTTCTGTTTCTTCACGTAAACGAGATCCTCGTCGTCGGACATGTTACGTGATTGGAAAGTTAATCCACGAGCCGTCGGTTTTATATACTTTGCTATTTACTAGAAAATTCAAACGATTCTTACGATAACATTTATAACAGACAATATCGAAAAAAAGAACGTCGGAAACGATTAATAAACGTACATGCTTGATCATAACAAGTACGCGAACATAACCTACAAATATGAAGGTACGACTATCTTCATTACCGGTAATATCTACGTTATCTGCGTATCAGAACTTAATCATCAGGATCACAGCATCATTCATATATGCCTCATACATAGATACGCATTACAGCACTGCCACTTTAATTATTAAAACTGACTTGAAATTTCCGAAGCAAATGCAATTGCCATTCGATTGCCGGTCAATCACCCGTAACCATTCGCTGTTCTCGGTGTTACGAGGTTAATGTTTCATAATACATTATTTATATAGAAACGCATCCATCTCATTACTGCGTGTTACCGCATTACCGAGAATAAGAATGCATGTAATTCGCAATTGAGCAGCATTCTTTTCGGGTAAGTCGAATTTTTGTTCAATTCCGGATTCGCATCACTTGAAAGAGATATAGCCGCCATTGTATTTTTCAATTTGCGATTGGAGGTTCGCGGCAGCCATTTCTGAAACTAAATGTATAGTGATTTGAACTAAGTTGAAAGAAATTCGAATAGATGTTGCCATAGCGTTCCGCCTGCAACCAATCATCGATACTCCTTTCGATTCATCAGCTATTTTTATACTCGAATCGATAAGGACCAATCGAATCGCACAGCTAGATAATCTGTCTAGTATATTCGAGAAGGATATTCGAATTCATTGAAGTTAAATGAGAAACGACATTACATATGTATCGACAGTGATCCAGTATCTGGTCTATTAGATAAATAAATAAATAGGTGGAGAAGTAGTTATTTCTTATACCTATACAACGATACGCTTAATCTATACGATACACAGATGTATAATGAATTGTATCATTGTTTTTTTTATTACAAATGGCAACTAATTAACGACCAACGTCAATGGAATAATAAGATATACGAAGAATACCAGTTAGCTCTCATATTAGCGAGAAAATTAATTTGAATATCTTTATCATCCGCTCTGTTTTAAAAATTAACAATATTTTATTTTCATGAAGGAACTTTTCTTGCATAAGGGAATCAAAGATACTTTTCGTTGAACGGAAAATCAATGGTCTTAATGCAGAAACGCTATGTATTCTCTTCACATTGAATCACATTATACTTCTACATCCTCCCAAATTGTTCAAGACGTGATATGACATTCTATCTAGCAAGCTGCAATCTAGTAGAGTGTAATCTGAATTGCATCCGTTGCACTCATTCGTCATAAAGTCGGCGCATACAGATTTATGCATCGAGCATGCGTATATAGATGCGTCGAATTATCATATTTAATTCAGTTCTTTCATCATAATTCTTACTAGTCGCTAAAAAAAACTCGAAACAAGATCGAAACTTTTGCCATTTATTAAGATTCGCATCACAAATGTGATTACATGTATTCATAGAAATGATAAGAGGTCCGAGTTCGCTCACTTAGCATAATTTTTCCTCTTCGATCTCGATTGTTCGTATTAAATACATAATTTTCATGTTCGTCAGTGCGAAATACACAAAGGAATCATCAAACGTTATATATCATTGTTGGCCCTGAAAAGGGCCGTTTTGAGCAGTTCACTTGGAACTTGTGTACTTGGTAACCGCTTTCGTTCCCTCACTAACGGCGTGTTTCGCCAATTCACCAGGCAGGAGAAGCCTTACGGCAGTTTGGATCTCCCGTGATGTAATCGTGGAGCGTTTGTTGTAATGAGCCAAGCGCGACGCTTCAGCCGCGATACGTTCGAAGACATCGTTAACGAAACTGTTCATGATGCTCATAGCCTTGCTGGAGATTCCAGTGTCGGGATGAACCTGCTTCAACACTTTGTAAATGTAGATAGCATAGCTCTCCTTCCTCTTCCTCTTCTTCTTCTTGTCAGCCTTGCTGATGTTTTTCTGGGCCTTACCGGCCTTCTTCACGGCTTTACCACTAGCTTTCGGCGGCATGGTCCTTCCACGAACACTGCGACGTAACAAAAGGGCGAATAGAGCGGCTTCGCTTTCCACGCATGTATATAGCAGCGAGCGGCAGTAAGAGCGCGCCAATCACGTGCGAGCAGAGACCAGCGCCTGCTTCCCGTCGATGTGATTGGTCATCGGCGAATAGTCGTGTGGTATTATTAAGTATTCTTTAATTGCAGCATTAAAAAATTACATTTTGAACTCTTCTCGTTTCAGTTATTTATTAAAATATCACTCACAACTGACACGGAACGTATATACTAGAATAAAAATATGAAAATGGAGATATAAAGTTTTATAGAAAAATTCTATAAGAAAAGGAACACTGCACAGCATAGCGCTAGTAACTGATTGATACAAATCAAATTCGAGATAAATAAATCTATTTATTTATCTATACCTCTAGCGAATCTCCTTATTTCGTTATCTCGTTAATTCGATGTTCCCTTGATATGTGCACTGCACTTATTTTCAAAAATAATCGTTCGATAACCGATAATTATAAAAGTCATAGTAAAAAATATGCTAGCGATGTATGCGCATTAAGAGAGGCGTTAAAAATAAAAAAAAAGGATTACATCTACACTCTGACAATTCTATCTATTCAAATTGTTTGCCCTCTGTTTGAAGTCAACAAGAAAATATCGAGTGGATATATTTATAACTTGAACAGTTTTTATTAAGCATCTAAAAGTTAAGACAGTGTTCATCAAGATAGCAGCCTATTCCGCTATAGACTGGGCAGATATCCGTTACATGCAGAACGAGCCAATAGAAACTAAAGAGAATTCGACGTCTTTATCGAGAAATCTTTTTTCAACGATGTTTTGCTAAAAATAACTTTATTTCTATTCATCGTCGACTTGAAGAAACAAAATCTGTGTCATTCATCGATATAATTGATCAAAGATGAAACAGAAAAATTCAAACATCTGCAATCTGCGAAATGGGCAAGCGAGTCGAGGAGAATTCAATACTCGGAATTTTTTAACAATCCCTCAGCCATCGATGCGAGTACCGACGTAAACGAATCGCTTCTAAGAATCTCTTTAAGCAGAGCGTTCGTACCAAAGTTTATTGTAAATAAAAAGAGCTTACAATTTCCGAAAGAAAGCCGATTGCGTTTACATAACTTTTTCATTTCTACAATGAACAGAAAATCATCGACCTCGGATCGTCAAATGTCAAATCCGACGATCCGACAATCCTTTAAACATTTCGTGGTATGTACGAAATAGCATAGTTTGCTTGTTGGTAATTCAGCGTTCTAACCTCGCAATTGAAAAACGGAACTGATTGGTCAGCGACGTCGGGGTGGGACAGAACGTTCTTTGACTGGCTCTCGAAAGAAGGGGGAGGTGGCCCGCCGTGTACGTTATAAAAGCCCGGACGCCCCGAGTCAATCGTTACTTGATCTGCTGTCGTTGCAGCGAGTTCTTATAACAGTAGAATTCTCGAAGGCCCAAGATGACTGGTCGCGGTAAGGGAGGAAAAGGATTGGGAAAAGGAGGTGCGAAGCGTCACAGGAAGGTTCTTCGTGATAACATCCAAGGTATCACCAAGCCTGCTATCCGTCGTCTCGCACGCCGTGGCGGTGTGAAACGTATCTCTGGGTTGATCTACGAAGAAACCCGTGGTGTCTTGAAGGTATTCCTCGAGAACGTCATTCGCGATGCTGTTACTTACACCGAGCATGCGAAGAGGAAGACCGTGACTGCCATGGATGTCGTATACGCCCTGAAACGCCAAGGTAGAACTCTGTACGGCTTTGGTGGATAAACGAAGAACCATAGATTTTCCTTCTCGAATCAATCGGCCCTTTTCAGGGCCACAAATTTTACCGATGTTTGTACATCTCGGCAATAACACGTTTTCGTATTAGTTTTATATATAAGTTTATGATCGAATTAAACGAGAGATCTCAATAGTAAGGAGTAAGTAACGATGAACTCGTTTTCGATGATTTTCTCGTAACCTTATTTATCACACGTAGTTATTCATGTACAAGAGAGCTCGAAAAATGTTTAAAATTTATTTCCGTTACTAAAGTTATTTAACGTGTCGAGTAAAACTAATCTGCACTCCACGTTCTCTCGAGTTACATCTGCACGTTTGATCGGATTTAAATGAAATTTTTCTCCTTTTTACCAAGGATAAGTGAAATGTTTCATCAATATTGTAGATATAAGATATCGATAATTCCAATAATGAGGAAAATCTAATTCTCTACACGTTCTGTACATGGTGCGAAATTTATTGCATGTTAAACATGTACATGCTCGTGTGAACATGTATATGCAACTGTTGAATATTCCCAAGATATGCTCGAACGTATGCTATATATTGTTTAAAATTTATGAAACTTGCGTTATAACGTGATTCGAATTATATGTGTGCAATATAAATTATCGTTTTAAATTAAGTAGTTAAAAAATGAACAATCTTCCGAGAACTGGAATTAGAGGTTAGAAAAAGGCGTGACTATAGATAAAACAGTTAGAGACACGTCATGCGTCGACTTCATCGATAAATAAATAATAGAGGTAAACGAGATAGCATTCGTTACAACGGAGACATAATCATTATTTATAAGTAGCGTGAAACATGAAAGGTTTATTAATTACTGCTTTTTATTGTATCGTTTAGAGAGTTCAGTAAAAGATGTCGCATTTTAGGTTTTCAATAAAACGCATTAATTATTGAGGAAACGATGATTTCTTCGTCTCAATATAAAGTTTACAGCGACTATATAAAACATCCTGTCTGTGCACGCGCGTATAATGTCTAAGATTTGCAAATGCGGATCGTTTTACATGAAATAAACTTTCATCCGAGAAACAATTCATTGGAACGAAAACATTCGTCTAAAACGGATGTAACTCGTGAACGCAACTTCTTTACGGCTAGCGTATTAATTTCCAAAGTTTATTTGCATGTTTACATAATATTATCCGTCATTCGCAACAGTGAAAAAAAATTACATTCCAGTTCGTTCGTGCCATGCATATTCACTTTGCATATAAACTTTCGGCTGTACGTCTGTTTACAATATATTATACAGTGAAAAAAATTATGGCAGTTTTCTAAGAATGATAAGGGATATCAGGGAATATCATTATCTATCATCCCCTTTCGTCCCTAACCGAACTATTTACTGCGAGAAAGTACTGCGAGTCTGCGACGCATATTTTCGTACGAATGCCTGATCAGCGATCGCGATTGGTCGCGGCTCCGTTGGTGGGGAGGATGAACGCGGCGTCCAATGAAAGACTCTGATAGAGGAACGATGCACGTTCAGAGAATATCTCTATCTTGTGTGCAAAAAAATTGAAACGAACAAAAATAAAGAAAAACGAATGCATGAAAACAGAATGCTTTCGCCTGAATTCATTTTGTAATTTTTCGCGAATAAATTTCGCGGAAGATGATGAATTTACAATTTTGACATGTGCGGAAATTCGAAAGAATAAATATTTACTTCAAAATAAATAAATATATAAATATATATATATATATATATATATATATATACACATATATTTATGCCAGAATTTTCATGGATCAATGGAACTAAAATTTTCACAACGCTGAATATTGAAATACTAAAATTTGTTGCAAAAATTAATTGTTTCTTTTACTGAAATATCTCTCGTTCAATTTTTTTTTCAATATAAGAAAAAGTAGCATATATAGAATATAGCTTACATTTAAAATTGTGCCTGAGGGATCATACGACATTTGGTCGTATTTAATATGATAATACTGCGAGTCATAATAAATGCATTTTTAATCGTATTCATATAAATATTCATGTAAATATTAAACGTGGTGTTACACAATTTGCAGAAATAATGTAAAATTAAGTTTTTAATAAATAATTTATTAATAAAGTAATTTTGTTATTAATAAAATAAATTGTCGGATTGATTCTTATACAAAATTTTGGGTCACAAGTTGTGGACTTAAACTTAAGGAATATAATTTATTAAAAATCTTATTGACTTTTTTCTAATTTACATATTATATGCAGCGAATTAAGTTTAAAATATAAGCGTAATTAGAAACGCGTATTTCTTTTTATCATAATTAACTGGAGTTGTATTGTGTAATGACGTACTCGATTGTATTGTAAAATTGATGATGGATAATGATTATACGTATCAATGGTGAGAAAATTCTAAGATTATTTACATAGTTTTACATGCCATATTTATACGCTATCTTACGCTCTAACCTGCGGAAAGAAAATCAATGTCGTGGCTATGTCGATATTACTTTATTCAAAACCGTCATTCGATGAAATGTTCCGATATATATATATATATATATATATATATATATATATATATATATATATATGACATGTTTATATATTTTCTCATACACATACATAGATATTCGTTCATGTACACATTTCTACATTCTCATTTCTGGTCCCTGAAAATTATAACGTTAAACGCTGAATATAATTTAGTACACCTTGAATGAGATAATGAATCAGAGATATGTATATTTATGTATATCGGTGTGTTAATATAGGAAACGGTGCTTATAATATATTTACCAAGAAGCATCATCTTGAGTATTCGCCCAATAAACGCCCACCTAATGAAATCTCGATCAATAGATTATATTGAAAAATCATCAAAACATTGTACCGTGTCGATCTCTCCCACGAGAGATTACGTTCTTCAGGTCGGATCGAAGCGAGCATAGAAGCAAGACATTAGTTGAATAGCCAATTAGAAAATTCGGATTGGGAGAGATGCGAGAAGATTTTTGAAACTCGCATTTCTGAAAATGTTGATAATTTTTACAAAGTTCGATTCATCGCAAATCTGCATTCTCCTAGTCGCGCGGCGACTCGACGAGTCGAAATCGATCAAAGACGTTAATTCGCATTGGACACTCAGGGCAATTTTACAAATACGGCTGTGCCGTGTTTCCTCGTCATTCATGAGACGAATGATTCAAATTTATCTTAATATTAATTCTCGCGTGTCACTTTGTCGAGGTATCTTGTCGTGCAATTCGTATAACAACGGTAACGCTCGACTATATGTAGTTCGAAACCTCATAGAAGCTCGACTCGCATATTTGGATGTTTTCTCAGGCAAATAACGCAATTATAGCTGTAATATTATGTCGCTGTCATACCCGCAGCCCCCCTGATTGTTAATGACATTTTGCAGCATTCCGCAAAATTATCTGCAAATATACTTTGTAATCGGTATTCATATTCCGTTGAGCTAACGCTTGTATTCCGCTACTCGCGAAACTTGAATTATTCGACGTGTATCTGGTGTCTCGCTCAACGCAGATATTCGCGATTGGTTAGCACAGCTATCATGACGTTTCATGAACAGCATAAGCGTATCCTCCAACAATAATTACATTATTTATTAACTTATTTGTTAGATTGCATCGACTCTTGCGAATGAACTCGGCGCGTCGCATCACACGGAACCGCCTAAAAGTCGGCATATACCGTCGTAAAGCACGTCGTAATGAGTGGCAAACGAAACCGGCCACTTGCCGCTACGATCGCAAACCCCGATAGCATGATCTTAATTGTGCAAAATATTGTTTAAACAATGAAAGATTGTCGGCCGCTCTTTCATTCCTGCTAGCATGTCACCTGAAACATTGCGGTGGCCTCTCTCCATGGTCCGTGCTTGTGCTATATGGAGAGCGCTCCGAAGCGCCGAGCAGGCACTCGCGAAGTAGAGGTTATATTTGTACTCGACGCCCATCATGGAAGACAAGAACGCATCCGGCAATGCCGCAGCGGTAGAGAATGCCGCCGCTGCCTCTCCGCCAGCGAAGAAGATGAAGATGAAGGCGAAACTTCAGCGTCCGAAGTCGACACATCCATCAACCGCCGAGATGGTTACCACCGCTATCAAAGAGCTGAAAGACCGCAAGGGCTCGTCCGTGCAGGCTATCAAGAAATACGTTGCCTCGACGTACAAGGTTGACGGTGAGAAATTCGCTCCCTTTATCAAGAGGTACTTGAGAGCGGCGGTCACCTCCGGCGCCGTGGTTCAGACCAAGGGAAAAGGTGCATCGGGCTCCTTCAAGCTCCCGACCACCAAGTCGTCCAACACGAAGGTCAACAACAAGAAGGGACCTGCCAAGAAACCGAAAACTGCCGCCAAGAAGGTCCCAGCTGAGAAAAAGAAACCCCCGAAGAAAGCGCCCGCAACGAAAAAGTCTGCCGAGATCGAGAAGGTAGCGGAGAAGAAGCCAGCAGTGCAGAAGAAAACCGCCAAGACTGCGGCCGCGAAGAAAGTCGAGGCTGCAGCTAAACAGAAGGCTGCCGCCCAGTCGAAGACCTTGTCCAAAACTAAGAAGGCTACCAAAGCCCCTGCTGCTAAGACAAAAACACCCAAACCGAAGACTACGAAAGCAGCAGCTCCCAAAGCTGCTAAAGCAGCAAAGAAATAATTTCTTGACTCTTCAATGAAAAAAAATGGCCCTTTTCAGGGCCCTAAAACATTAAACGTTAATGGATTCTCTCCCGCAATTTTCCCTCAGTCACAACACTATTGGAGATATCTCAAAACTTTCTTCGAGATGAGATCGAAATCGGATTTTTCTAAACAAAAAAAAAATAACTTTGTTTTTACACAAATCGTGTTTTCCGAGTCACGATGACCAAAATCGATTATTTTGAGATAGGTTGTTTCTCTGACCAGTTCAAGCTGAAATATTGAATCTCTTTGTGCTTGTATATATTAAATATTTATAGGATGATTCAATATTTATGAGCTTAACTGTTTATAAATTTTTTATTGTCGGAGTATTGCCAACAAAACGGGAAGTAGGAAAAAATTGAAAAAGAATTGAATCGAGAAAGAAATCAATATCTAAGATTTCGAATAGCATTACACGTAGATGCACTGTGCGAGTAAAAAATAAGTTACATCCAATTTAACCTAACCTAGCCCTAGGCTGTAACTCGATCGAATGGCGGTTAATGCTTAATGTGTCGCTTTTCTTATTTATTTTCGCCGCGTGAAAGTTTAGGGAAATTAAGTTTCGTAAGGTTTAGGAATTGACGTGTAAATAATCGAATATTCGAATATCTTGGAAGGTTGAGATATTATTTGCTGAATATTTCTCGGTTGATTTGTATTTTCAAAATCGAACAGATATTTTGTGCAGATTATTTGATATGTAAATGTTTACCAACTGTTTGTCAGTCATGTCTTATTACGATCGGTTGATACATAATTTCCCAGACAATATAGTGCGAATGTGACAAATTGGTACGTTTAATAAATTATGTGTAGGCGTAGATAAATATTGATTAATCTTTCATTGGAGACAAAATATTTGTCAACAAGAAACTGCATATATTGTAGATAATTGCTGTAGATAATTGCAGTTGCATTAACACCTGTTGTTTCAACAGGATATAACTTTATCGAGGGATAATAATAGATGGCTGAAAGAGCATCTACTGTGCCACCTACTAAGAGTCTGCGGTACTAGGGATAGGCTGGCAGGTAATTTTACGTTGTTACATATTAACTTTGAAAAAAGTTTAAAAATTAAATTGTTAAATGATTCATGTAAGATGATAATTAAAAGTAATTATTTAACCAGGATGAAATTTTGAATGGTCCTTTTGAATCAAATCGCACCAAGTTGCTATTAATTTGACATAAAGACAAATGTTATAGAATAATGTTTTTTTATCACCTCCATGTTTAATAATTAGGTATACATACACATATATATATATATATATATATATATAAAATTATATTTCATCGAAAAAGAAAATATATACAAGAGATTGAAAGAAGTTGTCTGGAAAGATGACAAACAAAATGCAAATGCATGGCGCGGCCAAACCCATAAGATCAATAAATATGTCAAGGGAGACTTTCGACACACACCATTTTCAGAACCAACAGAATGATTTGCCGCGTCACTAAATGTCTCCCTCGAGACTATTATTCACATTGCCGTCACGGGTCGTACGGGGATTGGAGGGACGGGAGGTGCGAGATACGGAGAGACTTGCATTGTTCCAATTACTATATACGCTATGCTGATAAATAAATACAGTCGCGTCCGAAGGTCATCGTTATGCGAGAGCGATGAACTCAGTTAGAGACTTGAGAACAGTGTCATCGTCGAAGCGGGGACATCCCGCGCGCGCTGCAAGTTGCAAACGTGACGAGGGCGTGGGTGGGGAGGAGCGGGCGGGTAGATAGATGCAGTCTCAGTTAAATCGTTTATATTGTTATATCGTTTATATCGTTTGCGATTATTTATCGCAAATCTCAGATTGCGAGCGCACGGCAGCACACACGCGCATCCTTCCTGCGCCTTTCCCATTGGCGCGATTGTCGTCTTCCGTTTATGACGCGCAGTATCAGGTATCGCCGCGGGTACGAGGCATGTTATGAGCGGACAGTCGATTTCCTGGACGCATCCAGCAGGCGACGGTCGCGACAGATTTTTCCACTGTAGGGGATTTATTGCACCCACGTTGGCGTTCCATCGGACAATAATTACGCGCGCGCGGGCCGCGGCGGGCCATAAACTTGGGAGTAACCGCGTCGTAAATGAATCTTCGCGGAGGTTGTGCAATCTCTAGTCATTTTACATTCCCCCAGTACAAGCATCCTGAACGTAGTCACTAATGAAGCGTGCCTGGCATCCGATATTAGCATTAGGGAATTTTTTTTCTTTTAATTTCACTAGTACGAGAGACAGTCCCTCCGCGCTAGTACTTTCTGGGATAAGGATACTCGTCTCGCAAACCGTCCGGCGTGCGCCTCGTTTCGAGACCGCGCTGTATATTTTCATGCGTCTTGATGACACGGGGCAAACATTTCCCGAGGAATCGTCATGAGGAAATGGCGTCCAGATAGACGCCAGATTCTGACATAGACACAGATCCAAGTGGGCCTTGACCCCAATCACGGGCCCCGAAACGCAATTATCATTCCGTCCTCTCAGATTCTCCCTCTCTCCCGCAGCCTCTTACGCAACTCGCCTTTCATTATTTTCCTTTAGGTATTCGCATAATTCCTATAATTCTTAAACGACAGGCGGGACTCTTGATTTTTACGTTAATGGAAATAAGCGAGTTACGTAAGACGCCAAGTTATTATATGCCCAATTGTCCCAATAATAATAATAACAACAACAACAATAATAATAATAACGTCATTGCAGTCCATAAATTCGCAGTCTTGCGTCAGGAGGGAAGGTTAAGAGAGATCGAATCGAGTTTTTTCGCTTCGATATCAATCGCGTTTGTTCGCGAACATAGATCCATGCATTCTGTATGCCACTCCCTGCCAGCTGGCAGGTTCTTTGTTCGTCGAGCATTCGTTGAGCAAGAAGCCGAGAAACGGACCGGACGGCTGGCGAGAACTCGTCAATGCCATCGAGTTTGCGTGTCCTCAAACGGCGCATGCGGCGGTAAAGTTAAAAAATCCTCAGCCTGAGTCGCGAGCTGTGCCAAGTACCGAGAAGCAAGAATCGGCAACTCCTCAGCTCGGCTGGCGATTGCGCGGACTGGAACATGCCGCGAGAGCGAGCCAAGATAAATTCCTTTGACCCGCGTCTCGATATTCTAGAATTGGCCGAAAGTTGCTGCGGACATTATCGGGAAGGAGAAAGGAAAAAACTCGAGGCTCGTGCTGTTATATTTATGCATATCGAGAACAGAATTACATGCTTGTTGTATTTTCGAAGCGCCTTCAATTCGGCGGCTCGTCAGCGATGACACGCCTTCTTCATCTCGTCATACAATGCAGCTAGTTTGGTCATTACTGAATCGTCAATAGAGCGTTTCTTTGGGTGGGTCTCCGCGTGTGGGCATATTTTGTCAGATAATCTCTTCAGGTAATTTTGGCGCAGATTTTATATGACTGAAAGGGGAGGCCAATGCATCCAGCCATCGTGTATCGCGTTCGCTTCAGGCAATGTCAGTATTGCCAACGTGATTGTTCCCAGCAGGAGAAACAGGACCTTTATTTTTGCAGGAAGAAAGGATGCGTTTCGCAAACCACTCGACTGGCCTACTTGCGAGGATTCGAGAATTGCGTTATTTATAGAAAATATTTATTATAGTTATTTATTTAGAGTTTATCTAGTTTTTACGGTCTTTACGGTTTTTATGATATTAAAATAATATCGTATACCTGTTTCACGCGCAATGATAAGAAGATAAAGCTACGATGTAGCAATAATGATACGATTCGATATACATAAAAATATAATCGCAAAGTATAATCAGAGTAGAATCACGAAAGTGAAATCACGAAGACTGAAGAAAAATGTACACGCATTTCGCGTGTACATAAAAAAGTACTTTTCTATTCTTGCCGTTCTTGCCGTCATCATAATGATCTTTTCCGAGGGTACGTTGGTAGTTTTAGGAGCATAATTTTTACAATGGACAGGTTGCTGCTAGTCTCATCTGTGAACTTTTCTCCTTTACCCGGACTTAGGGTCAATAGCACCAGTCAGTGCTACTGGCGCAGGTAGGGGTGCAAATGCAAACGACCAAAGCAGCCATGATGTCTAGCTAGCTACATATAATTTATGTATATATAATTCGGAGAAACAAGTATATGAGTTTAAAGCGCAAGATGATACATAAAACTTGCTTGTGAGTAGACGCCATTAAGAACGAAAACAATCGTCACCAAACACTTTCTAAAAACAATGGAAACGAGGACTTTAAGGGATATCGCGCGCGAGCCAGATCATAGTTCACTCGCGACTGCGGTGATCTGCGGCGAGCGAGGTGCACCACTCTGCATTAGGGAATTTTTTTTCTTTTAATTTCACTAGTACGAGAGTCCCTTCAGCACCTGATCTCGCGCTAGTATTTTCTGGGATAAGGCGAGACTCCGTCTCGCAAACCATCCGGCGCTCGTTTCGAGACTGCGGTGTATATTTTCATGCACAACAAGGATATTCGCAACATCTGCGAGATTCAGGATGTTAAAAGATGAGCCAGAATGAGACCTTCCTGATTGGATAATGTTCCGTTATCTTGTTCTCTGTTTTATAGAGAGATTTATAATTTCAAGCATTCCGAAAGGCGCGATTGCGAGATCCACGGATTAATACTAGATCGAGATCGTCAACGCGATCAAATGATCGACAAAGCCAACGGAATTGCTCATGCCTCTCTCTCTGTCTCTCCTCCTTCTCGCGATCATCTCCTTAATTTGTGGTGTGGTAATCAGGTCGATCCGAATGCGACTGCCTTGTCCCGGTATTACAGCGGTTTAAAGCCGCCGATCTAAAGAGCCGAATGAAGAGGAAAGTCCATCAAAGATCGGCCGTGAACCTTAACGCTTCACGAAAAGCGAGTGCACGTCTGCCTGCATCGCGCGCGAGCGAGATCATAGTTCACTCGCGACTGCGGTGACCTGCGGCGAGCAAAGACGACTTTTCTTGGCTTCTATATTCTAGATTGCAATTGGTCGAACGTTGTTTTAAACATTATCGGGAAGGAATAATGAAAAAACTCAATACTACTACTGTTTATACTGCATTGTTATATTTATGCATATCTATAACAGAATTACATGCTTTTTGTATTTCCAGAGCACCTTATGCTTCCCAGCTTCATTGCCATTCAGCGGATTATCAACAATTACACTTCTTCATTAACAATTCACGCAGTTGGTGCAGTTTCTCCTTTATGTGATCCCGTATGCCTACGGTCTCAGTCACAGGCTTCAAGTATGCGCATACCTTGGCACATACTTTCTTCAAGGCTCCAGAAATTCCATCACGAATTTTATCGGTCAGAGAGTTCGATTCATCATCAGGTGTGGGTGTCGCGTTCGCTTCAGGCAATGCCAGAATTGCCAACGTGATTGTTCCCAGCAGGAGAAACAGGACCTTCATTTTTGCAGGAAGAAAGAATGCGTTCTGCGAGTTACTCGACTGTCGACTTGTGACGATTTCATGAGAGTTGCGTTATTTATAGGAAATTTAGGTTCTACGTGTGTGATATTAAAAGAGGATCGTGTATCTGTTTGTTCCACGCGCAATGATAAGAAGAGAATAAAGCGAATACGATATGTTCGATACACATAAAGATAGCGCAAAGTATAATCAAAGTACAATCACAAAATCACGAAGTGAAATCACGAAGGCGGAAAGATTAAAAAAGGAACATTTCGCGTGTACATAAAAAAGTACTTTTGTATTCTTGTCTTTCGTCACTATGACGATCAATATTTTCCGAGGGTACGTTGGTAGTTTTAGAAGCATAATTTTTACAATGGACAGGTCGCCAGTCTCACCTATGAACTTTTCCCCTTTACCCGAGCTTAGGAGTAGCACCAGTAGCACCAGTTCTTGCTACTGGCGCAGGTAGGGATGCAAACGCAAAGCAGCCATGATGTCTGGCTACCTACGTATAATTTATATATATAATTTGGAGAAACAAGTATAAAGCGCAAGCTAATACATAAAACTTGACTGTGACATCTGTAATGGTCTATTCTATTGAATCAAAAGCGGAAACGGCCATCATCAAACGCCTTCTAAGAACAACGGAAATGAGAACCTTAAGGTGCATCATTCCGTAGGATAGAATTCGCAACAAGGATATTCACAACATCTGCGAAATTCAGGATTTTCATATCAATCATCCTTTCATATCAAAGGATGAGGCCGAATCAGGAGACGAGTACTGGAGAGCACAGTTCGTGTAAATGAGATGGACGATAACAGGCTGGCAAAGATCGCGAGAAATGGAAACTAGAAAACTAGAAAAAAAATAAAAAACTAGACACCTTCAGGTCACCTGGGTGGTCTCGAAAATATTGGCGCGAAAAATGGGCATCGACGTCACAGGAAAACAGGCATACTGGATAAAATATATGCTCCTATAAGAAGAAGAAGAAGAAGAAGAAGAAGAGGAGGAGGAAGATGGAGATAAAAAAGTACGATACAAAGAAAAGCCTCTTCCTGATTGCATAATGTTCCGTTATCTTGAGAGTTCTCTGTTTTGCAGCGTTTACAATCTCAACCGCACGCATTCCGAAAGGCGCGATTGCGAGATCCACGGATTAATACTAGATCGAGATCGTCAACGCGACCAAACGATCGACAAGGACAACGGAATTGCTGATGCCTCTCTCTCTGTCTCTCCCTCTTCTCGCGATCATCTCCTTAACTCGCGCGTGTGGTAATCAAGTCGATTCGAATGCGGCTGCCTTGTCCCGGTATTACGGCGGTCGCCGCTGGTCCAGAGAGCCGAATGAAAAGGAAAGTCCGTCAAAGACCGGCCGCGAACTTTAACGCTTCATGAAAAGCGAGTGCACGTCTGCGTGCATCGCGAGCCAGGTTCTAGTTTACTCGCGGATCAATGGCTGCGGCGAGCAAAGACGATCTCCTTTGGCTTCTCGATATTCTAGAGCGCAATTGGTCGAACGTTGCTTTAAATTAATTAAAATTAAATTATCGGGAAGGAGTAATGAAAGAATTCAAGGTTTATGTTGCGTTGTTATATTTATGCATATCTATAACAAAATTACATGCTTTTGTATTTTCGGATCTTATGCTATGCATCTTATGCTTCTCAGCTTCATTGAGACTCAGCGGATTATCAACAGTTGCACTTCTTCATTAACGATTCACGCAGTTGGCCCAGTTTGTCCGATAGTTGATCCCGTATTCCTGCGGTCTCAATATTCTTAACCTCAGCCTCAGTCTTCAACTGCTCGCATATTTTGGCACATAATTTCTTCAAGAATGCAGAAATTCCCTCACGAACTTTATCGGTCAGAGAATTCGATACATCATCGGCCGTGGATACCGCGTTCGCTTCAGGCAATGCCAGTACTGCCAACGTGATTGTTCCCAGCAGGAGAAACAGGACCTTCATTTTTGCAGGAAGAAAAGAGGCGTTCTGCGAGTTACTCGACTGTCGACTTGTGACGATTTCATGAGAGTTGCGTTATTTATAGGAAATTTAGGTTCTACGTGTGTGATATTAAAAGAGGATCGTGTATCTGTTTGTTTCACGCGCAATGATAAGAAGAGAATAAAGCGAATACGATATGTTCGATGCACATAAAGATAGCGCACAAAGTACAATCAAAGTACAATCACGAAATCACGAAGTGAAATCACGAGAAGGCGAGAAGACTGAAAAGAAAATGCATTTCGCTTGTGCTATAAAAAAAAGTATGGCACATAAGAAAGCCTTTTCCTGAATGGATAACGTTATCGTAGAGGCTCTCTGTTCTATGGCAACGATTGCGAAACACGATTGCGAGATCGGTAATATTAGGTCGGGATCGTCAATGCGATCCCGATAATAATCGACAAAGCAACGGAATCGCCTCTCTCTCCCTCCTCGCGGTCATCTCTCTGGCTCGCGCGTGTGGTAACCGGGTTGACTCGAATGCGGCCGCCTTGTCCCGGTATTACACCGGTCGCCGCCGGTCTAAAGAGCCGAAAGAAAGGGAAAGTCCGTCGGAGACCGGCCGCGAACTTTAACGCTCTCAGTCCACGGAAAGCGAGCGCGCGTCTGCTCGCATCGCGCGCGAGCCAGCTCGTAGTTCACTCGCGGCCTGCGCAAAGTGCGTGCATGCGTGCATGCGTGCCCGCGTGTACGCGTGTACGCGTCCATCGGCAACGGACCGCGCCGAGAGCGCCGAGAGCCGACACCTCGACTGGCCGATAACGGTCCACGGTCCACGATTGCGAATGCAGCCGCGACGCGGTGCCTGGAAGCTGCCGGGATGTAGAGTGGAGAAGGTAGAGTGGAGAGTACGCGATTAATTGCTCGCACATCTATAACGCGATTGCATCGAATCATCCCGCTGATCAGCCGGCAGCCAGCCACCTGCGGTGCCTCCTGCAACCCTGTCTCTCGAAGGGAGAAGGCTGGATTCGCTGCTTCGTTACGTCTCCCGCGCGCCCCGGCGGGTTTTGGACCTCGTCTGGACGCGTTCGTCCATAATTTATGTAATTCCGGCGCGTTTTTTTCTCTCCGATATCTCCCGCGAATCAGACTCACGATTCACGTCGTTCGGACGAATGGGAGCGCGCGGATAAACTCACTCGCGCTCGCTCGCTTTCCGCATCTGTGCATCTGTGCTCGCGATAAAAACGGCGACACGCTGTTCTGCTCGACAGCTTACGCATGTACCTATGACTCGGAGCAAGTAAAAGGTGATTTGACGTAAGCGTTTTATGATCAGGTAGCGAGAATGCTCGGCTGCTCGCGGACACCTTGTTTTAGAATTTCCCGGCGCGGATTCCACTCGGGCCAAGCTTGTCTCATCTCTCATTATCCAACGGCCGGTCAATGAATAATATGATGTAGAATGGCTTGCTGTCTTCCTCTCGCCGAATCAAGCGTCGACAATGAATAACAATTATCATCATCAGACGGACGAGAAACGGACATACAGTCGTCCCGATTGCCATTATCGTTCTCTTATGATCGATTCTGATGCCAACGGAACGTGGATAACACGAAGCGATATATCGTTGTCCCTTTCTCCCCGAATTACGCATTCGGTGATAACGCAGCAGCATCGGGCGGAACGAATGTGAGATTTTTTAAACGGTAACGGACGCTCCATTTGGAACAGGCAGCGCGCTTACGCAATCCATAAAGCGCGCTGAAGAGTCGCCTTACGCTTGATCATTGACATTACATTGCGCATTTAGATTGCGTTACATGATGACGCCGCTGCTGAATACTAGTATTATACGGCGGTTACGCAATCGCGAAAATTTCACTTTTCTCGATGCAATACGCCGAGTCAGACCATCCCGTCGCATTACGAACATGTGGTCTTCCTCTTGCCGAACGTGTCTCTTTCTGTCTGTCTGTCTGTCTCTCTCTCTCTCTCTCTCTCTCTCTCTCTCTCTCTCTCTCTCTCTCTCTGCCCTTCTTTCCCTCTTTTTCGTCCAGCGTGATTTTATCTCTCTGGATTTCGTGTCGCCATGCAAACTCGTCCGACAACTTCTGCCTCTTGGGTCTAGCTCCGTTTGCTACAAGGACAATCGTCTACTTTCGACGGTAGGCGAGACAAAAGGAGATTGAGGCCGCAGGCTCGACGAAAGAGCAAACCTCTCTCACGAATCACGTGCAGTTTCATCAATTTATTAGCGGCATTACGAGCGCACGCGATGGCAGGCGAGAAGTCGTCCGCGTTAAGGCGGACGCACCTATCTGCGGCCCCGTTTCCTCAGTTTTAGCGTAGCGAGCAGACAAGCGCGAGGGAGTACGCGTAGAGAAATGGTCCAGCCGTATGCTGTCCTGGGGAAGAAAAGGATCGAAGCGATCTCGGAGTCGCTTGGTCGAACCGAGCGATTCTAGCGACTTTGCACACGCGGTTGCGCAACCGTTACGAGCGACTCGCGCAATTTGTTGCATAATTAGCATCGATATCAACGTATTCCGGATCGATACATCGCGCAATCAGCAGCTCACACCATGTGCGCGAGTGCGCGCGCTCGTTCGAATCGCAAGCGTGTCGATGATCAGCGAGCAGAAACGAGGATCGATAAGGAGCCACGTAATCGCCGCGTCGATCGAGCTTGTTTACGAATTACCGAAGAAGAAGAATTACCAGCGAATACTCAAGAGACCCTTTCCTTTCGTTTCAGCGCGTCCGAAATGAAAGAGCGACCATGGTCGGAGAGCGTGCTTTGTCTTCTGGAAATCGGATAGCCCGGAACACTCGCGAGTGTCTCGCTTCCACTCGTGTCCTCGTGCTTGCGACCCCTTGACCGGCGCGGGTTCATAATGCTAGAGCCGGTTCTAGGAACGTCGCCGATCTGGTGGTTGGTGGTCTATGCCAACATTCTGCTGCTGCTGTCGCCACTGGTGTTGCTGATAATGGTCTTCCTACCGAATTTCCCGATCCTGCTGCTGCGGAGGATGTGTTACATACCGATCGAGTCGATCTGAAGCCGTCGCGATCGGCGATTCGGATATCGATTCTCGACAGGCGCAATCAGCGTCGGAACGCGCGCCAATGCAGCGCCGAGATAATCGTTGCCTCAACGGAATTATGACTTGGTTTGTTAATTATTACGTTAATGCGCATCGCGACGTATTGCAATTACACGCGAAACGTGTAACGAGATCGCGTGTCACTCGAACTGAGAGATAATCAAAACGAGCAGCCGCCAACACGCTCGAGCTTCTCCTCGAGCTCTAGATTCAAGGTGCTTGATGAATTCCGCGGCGAATTCGTGCTCTGATTACCGTAATCGCGATGTTACTAGCGTAACATGCGTTACGTCAGTGTCGTCAATCGAACCGGAAGTCCCGCTCGTAATCGCGATCGTGGATACGTAACGCGATTAAGCGATTCGTTCACCGTAACGCGAGATTCAAGCTGCGCGCTCAAGCTGATGTTTAGATGTATCGATTCGCGCGTGATCGACTCCGGATGGAAAAAGTGCGCGCGCAATTCTGAATTTCTCGTCACGATTTGCTCTCTCTCTTCTGTCACTTATGGCTTACACGTCGGCAAACGAAAATCGCCGAACACGCAACGAGAGAAATCAGAATTATGGAATCCTCTTTAAACGCGCGCACGTACGAACCGAAAGTATTCCAAGTGTGCGATTCAGTTGGAAATCTAATTCGTTTGTTATCTAATTCGTGATATTCGCTTCGAAGCGACTTTTCACCATTTCCAACATCGTTGCGATGCTCCTTAACGAGATCGTCTCATTATACGCTTTCGCGAGATCAGCGTTTATCCCTGCATCCCCCGTTCCGCCCGCGAGTCCGCCCATCTCAAGGATAGGCGTAGCGGCTGTAATTAGAACGCGCATCAAGGAACCAAGCGCCAAGGTGAACCACCCTTGGGCGGGTGAGATCGGTGCATTGTTATCGAGTTACCTATGAATCTGCTGGCAAGGGCGGGGAAGGGCGGGGGAGTCTGCACGTGCCATCTCGTTCGCTCCGATCGTGCAGGAGAGATCCGCGTGCCAGGAAACGATCGACAATCGTCCGACAATTGTACATAAATAAAGACACGTGGATTGGCAGGCACTTGCGTTCCCTGTTCATTCGGTGTGTGCGACCGTCGAATTAACGGGATCTCGCGCTGACCTGACCGCGAGTATCGATCTGGAGAATCCAGCGATCGCGGAGCAGAGCGCGGCAACAATCGCAGGTGCGACGATCAATCCGACAATCCGGATCAGCGCTCCGTATGTAGGACAGTTGTCGCGCGCACAGTTGGCGGACCGTTGTGCAAGCTGGCGATTATATAAGAATAGCGCATGCCTATTCCGCCGAGCGAAGCCTCATCCGCGCGACGGTGCGACTCCGAGAGCATCTCTTCTGCCTTCCTAAGAGCGTCGTCCGCTCGCTGCGCTCGATGCAGGAGCGTGTCTCGTAAACGGCTCTGTCCTTCTGCAGCACTACCGGCTCCGATACAGGTCCGAGAAGTTGGACGTTACAGTACCGATCGGGGAGTACTTTCGCCGAGAGTCCCCGTAGTGGGGGAGGCGGGACTTGAACCCTGGAACCCCATGGGCCATATATACTACGGGCCCATGCAGCGTTCTTGCTACTCGTGGTGTCAGCTTCTCGCTGAGGTCCCCCGCCTGTACCCCGGCAAACGCGCACGCAAGAGAGCAGCTGATAACGACGCGAGAAGGTGAGTACTAGAAGACCGATCCGCTTCGAGCGTTCGCGATCGCGACCGATTCGGCGAAGGTGAATCGTGACGCGTGCAAGCGTTCATCAGAGAGATCGCGAAGAGAGAGAGAGAGAGAGAGAGAGAGAGAGAGAGAGAGAGAGATGCTGGCGAAGTGATTCACTTGGCATCTCCCGCGACTCTGCTCGCGCGCGCGTGCGCACGCGAGAGCCAACTTTAGCCATGCTTTTCAACCCTTTTCGCTTAAAGTCCGATTTAGTCCGTCGACTGAAGGTCCTCCGATCGTTGGTCCAGCGTGCACGCGGCTTCAGCATGACGAGAGACGAATCTGTACATCTGTCTCGCTGGCGCCGCAGGCGCTGGCAGACGGGATTCGATCATCCGCGTCGCACGATGACGCGGAAGGGAAACGAGGAGGGTTGGAATCTCTTGCTTTTGCACATTGCTCGCGTTAATCATCCCTACATTCCGCGTTGCGGTCATCATCGCGTCATGCGCGCGCGAAAGTTACCTGGCAATTTGCATGCGCCGCGTGCGGAACAACAATCCGTATCCTCGTGCATGATAATGCAGCGGCGGCAGGGCTAAAATTAACGCTTATTTTAGGTTCGATATCGTTCGGGAATACCGCATTTGTTGACCTTGTATCGCTGGCTGCTATCCTGGCAGCTTGAACTTCAGGCACGATAGGATTCCGCCAGGCGCGATAACGCGAGTACGCGCCTGTGAGCACGATCGGGATAACATGCTGTGCACGCGTATTTCATGAATTGCTCATGCAGGCCATTTCACGTGCTCGCACGCGAGGCACTTGCGCCACCCGGTCACCTTTCCAGAAACAATAATGGTGTCGGCGCACGCATACATACACACGCACGCACAGATAGACACACGTACACAGGCGTACATACGCGAGCTGGAACACGCCTCTTCTTGGCTGACGCTGTTCTCCATTCCGCGTACTCCCAGTCACGCACGCGTGCACGCTTCATGATCGAAGAAGTAGCGTAACAGCTCGATTCCTGGCTCACGTTTGCAGTGTACGATCGATTTTCAATTTACGATTGAACCTGGTCGCTGGCACGATCTCGTCTACGAATCAGAATCCTAATTTACCACCAGCGAGACTGACCAGTTGGCTAACGAGAGCGCTTCTTCTTCCAGATGAAGCTGCTGATCGTGTGCGCCCTGATAACCGTCGCGGCCGCCGCGCCGGGCCTCCTCAGGGTACCGAAAGTCTACAATGCCGTGATCACGAGCAATCAGAATCTATCTCCGTCACGGGCGTTTCCGGTGATACAACCGGTCATCCACCGAACCGCCATCGGCTACGTGCCACCGTTCTATTACACGCAGATAGCGCCTCACTTTGCCGGATCGGAAGTGACGCACTATCCGCCGCTACCAGCCGCTGCTAAGCCCTTGGGGAAGGACCTGGCACAGGCTTCCTCTTTCGCTTCCTCGTCGCGCCTGGTCGAGTCGACGAGTTTCGGTACCGCGAAGGAACGCGAAGGGAACGATCGCGGGAAAGGCGAGGACACCTCGAAGAATGGCGTGCCCTCCAAGAGCGCCCCAGGCAAGCACGAGCAAGTGCCCTTGAGCTTCTACCCCAGCTACCGTTCCTTCTACTACGAGCCCTACATCTACACGTACAACGGCTTCAATCCGCATCTCGTGCCGCCAGCCACCTACTATGTCGATTACCAACCCTATGGCATCCCGGAAGCGATCCTGCCGACCACCACGCCGAAGAACGCCGCTTCCGGCCACCTGCTGCCGAACTTCCACGACGAGAAGACGGTGCGCGCCAAGCAGCAGAAGGAGAAGATACCGGACGTACCGCCGCCGCCTCTCCCGAGCTCCGTGCCGAAGAGATCTTGAGATCTTCGTTAGCGGACTGAATCGCGAGAAAGAAGAGAGCGAGAGAGAGAGAGACTTTGCGAAGTTTGCGAATGTTACGGAATGCGGATGCTACGATAGACAAGCGTAGAGCTCGTTCCTTGTTATTCTTCTTTAGAAAATTATAGAGTCATCGTTGCGTTACACGTTGAAGAGGACAACGGTGCGTTGGCACGATTTGCCCCGATACTCTGCGATCGAGCTTCGCATTTGAAGACGCATTTGCAGCGAACGCAAGCGATTGAGAGTGCGTTCTCCAATCCGACAATGCTCGATTTGACAACGTTTATTCATATTAGCATTACCGTCACGTGTTAATGTTGATATCGGTCGAGGAATCAGTCTCGGGATCATTTTGACAACAACAAACGGCGCGACCGTTTTCTAGAGGATCCCAAAGTCCTTGTGATGATACTCTACGTTTTAGCTCGCTCTTACGCACGCGCTCTGAGATTACTCGCTTCGGCATCGTCGTCGTGAATGATAAACTGAAGGCATTTTAATCGACGTTGTTACAGCATACCGATATACTCATGGGATACACAGTTCTTACTACAATTCTTATTACATTAAAGACTTTCCACATTAACGCCTGCGACATCATTCGACGAGCATTCTCAAAGGGAAATTTTCTTTCTCTTTCCTTGCTACACCTCGCTACACCTCGCACCGATCGATTTTCCTGACAGCCCAGATCTTTATTATGTAGGAGAATCCTTCGTTCTTGTGACCCTCCAGTCGCAGCTTCACGTAGTCGTATCCACGTCCACCCGAGTCCATGACGACCACCGCCCTGGTATTGTTGTACGGCACCGCCTTTACGCAAGTGATGCAGATCGAGTCCTCGATGAACACCTCGAACAGGGATCTGAGATTCGAAGGGCCCGTTAGGCCCAGCAGCAAGTTGTGTTGATACACGAGCTTCCCTCTGCACGTTCCCCAAACTTGCTCGCCCTCTTCCTTCTGGAAAACGAGTCGCGTGACTTCGGCAACGTTCAGTAACATTTAAAAGATGCGAATGTTAATTGACGAAGATTGGCGCGGATAGCGCGATTCAAGATACGGTAACAAGATCGTAAGATGCTAGAGATCTCAATGTGCCCTCAACGTGCCGTTGATCGTTGACTCACCGAATCGTAGATCGACGTCGCCTCTTCGGAGTCCTCGTCATTGTTGTCTCGGCTGCAGTTGGTGACGTGTCTCAATGTTTTCGACGCAAAGGCGCCAGGTAACGATATGTTTACGCAAGGTGCGAGTGTGACGTAAGGATTCAACGCGCTTCTGACGTTGCTCGTCGTCCGCGATTGATTCCTGTCGACCCTGTTGCTCTGCGTCTCGTTGTACGTCGGAATGATCCTCAACGGACGACGGAAGACGGACGACGCAGCGTTCCTCGTCGTCGAGTTTCCGCCATTCAAGCCGAGTGTAAACAAGGTGGCGTTGCTCGTGCGATTGGCGTATCGAGCGTTTATCTCGCGCTGCCGAGCGTAGTATCTTTCCATCACGGCTCTCCTCTGGGCGTAATAATCGCTGGCGTTCCTGTGCGACGAGTTACCGTCGATGCTCCGTCTGGTTCTGTTCGCTTCGCTCACAGACTTGATCGGCTTCAAGTTCCATTTACGGATCCTCGACAGCAATATCTTCTCCGGCTCCTTCTTGCTCTCGTTCTTCGTTCCTTCTTCCTCCGAGGAAGGAGTAAAGAAGAAGGACAGCGGGACCATCGATTGAACACCCTGATTCTGCATCGATACCTGCTGTCGATACCTGCTCCCGTGGCCCGTGTGCTTCTTCGACACGAAATGCTCGTACTTCTTCGGGTACACGATGTAACGCAAGGCTTCCTGATCGGGCAGGAAATTGTCCTGTTCGGCGAGCGCCTCGATCGTGTCGAGATCCAGCCTACCCCCCGCATCCCTGCAGACTGGACCGGTGCAGTTGGACGCGTCGCCGTGCGTCTCGTCCGTGTATCTGTGTATCACTCTCACGATGACCGGGCCGAGTCTGGACTGCTGATACGGGACTCTCAGCGTGGGCCTCTTACGCGGCCTCCGCAGCTTCACCGTCGAGGACGACACGCTCGCGAGGAGGACGAGCAGCGCGATCGTCGTCATCCCGATCATCCACGATGCTTCACGATGGACGATCATTTTGGCATCATCGGTGCCTACGTGCGAGCTCCGAGGAAATCGATGCACTGATGCGCCCGCGGACGCTGCGCTCCTCATCTTTGACCCCCCTTTATCTCGGATCTCCCGGGGTGAGAGACCTCTCATAGCGGAGGTTTCTTCGCCGCTAGCCGATCGGTCTGGCCGCCTGCTATCTCGCTTTTTTCAGAACGACTTATCGAACAGCGGCTCCGTGAATTTTATAAATAGCGCCTCAACGCTGCGAGGAAGTCAGGCTCGGTCGAACGCTTTGATATTGGGGTGATCGATTTATTGTACGTGGCGCGTTTCCTTTTACACAGACGATTCAATGACACGTCTCCTACCTCCAACGAATACATCGCACGAGGACTTTCTTACCGGGAGCAGCTGATCGCGCAGGATAACGCGGCCATACTGAAGTACAAAAGAAGGAATCACGCAAGCGCGCGAGCGCGCTTCTTACATATAATCGAATTGTTATTCCGCCTGTGCGAGCGCCTCGTGACAAAGGAAGCGATGTCATATCGCTTCCACGGTTATGGAATCGTCATCCCGCTCGCTGTTCTCCGGCTTCTTTGTCTCCGTATTCGGCTCGAGCTTGCTGTCCAATTTCTCGACGCCGTCGTCCTCGTCGAACAGCTCCGGCGTCGACGTCGGCGGAAGTACCGGTCTAACGGGAAATTCCGGTCGCGATGGCGTCAGCACTGGATAGATCTGAAGCGATGCATCTTGATCAACAGGCTACATAAACATCCACGCGCGAATAATCCGGACGGCGATTTTTCGGAAATTCTACTTACCGGCTTCAGAGGAATTCGAAAGTCGTAGATCGGTGTTCCGTAATAGAAACTATAGGGGGGCAGAGGTCCTTCCGGTTTGTCGCTTGCGTAAATGGTGCTCGGTACACCTCCCGTGTGAACCTGGAAACGTTTTGAATCGCTTTAATGTCGAGTTTCATGTCGGTTTCTCCATGCTACTTACATTGTAAATATAATAAGATGAATGCGTATCCTGATACGCGGCGGGATAATTGAATTCCATGGGATACACGTAGTTGTTATCGATCAAAGCAGGCCACAGCGGCTTCGACGTTGCCCTTCCGATCACTGCTGCGTACAAGACCGCGAACAATGCTGAACTCTGCAAAGACAGATAAAGCTCGTCTCGTCTCGCATTCAAAGGCGCAGATCTGCGTTAATGTTACGGTGTACAAACTAGTCTCTTGCTTTTCGAGCTTGATTCCGAGCATCGTTGATCTCGTCGATCCAAAGCCGCCGTACTTTCGCAGTCAGCTGCCTGACGAATGGCTCGAGGTCATCAGAAATGATTGTCTCATCGATTGAGATCTTTCTCGTAGCTTTGTAAAGAAATCTTGAACTCTATGAAGATGCAAGAAACTAATTCGTACACGTCGCGTGATATTATCGCGTCTGTTCGCGGCCGACTCGTCATCATCAGAGTGTGATCGATTGCGGACGAGAAGGATACCGGCGCGGCGCGACTTTCGAACATGATGATCGTTTGCCCGCCGCCGGTTTCGTGCGTTGCGTGCGAATGATCGATCCGAGTTGCCGACAAGACAAAATTGCCTCTCGCGGGGGCATCGGCGCGCATCATCAGTGTTATAGGATAACGTTGTTCTATTAATACAAACCGCGATATTCCGCGGGGTATAAATAGTCGCGATGCATTTGGATCTAGACGGATTTAGATCTTATCGTGCCGGGATGTGAGACATGAGCACGCTACGATAATGACGCTCCTCGCGTTCGACGATCGAAGAATCGGCAACTTCGACGATAACGTTTCAATGTTAGAAGAACCGGAAAGTCGCTCCGTCACAAACGGAAATTCTGACGTGGAGCTCCACGAGGAGCATGCAAACGAAGCTGAACAATGCGTCCAGCTTCCGCCGCTGCGGAATCAGCGAGCGGGTCACTCACCCGCATCTCTGCTGGTCGTAGGTCGCTGCCGATGATCCCCAGGTCGTGTCCGCTTGAACTAGCCTGAATTTCAGCCCTACCTGCGATTTATATATTCCCGCCTCGGAAGCGAGGCGGTCCTCCCCACCCCGGGCCGAGCATTATCCGGTGAGTTTCTTTTTTTCCCTTTTCTCTCTTTCCTTCCTTTTTCTTTCCCTTTTTTTCTGCTCCTATGGGCGTCTCTGCGTGTCATCTTCTGAGCTCTAGAGGAGTATAGGTGAAACAGACGGCGCAGTGGAGCGTGTTTTTTAACGCGGAACTCGTGGCGCGATTCACAAATGACCGTCGAACGGCCAGAGTTTCAGTGCCGGCTCTTCAAGGTGCTCGCAGTCAGCGTTCTGCGTCTCTCTCTTTCTCTCTTTGTTCCATTCAGTCAGGCTTTGATAATTCTCGGTTGTACTGATATTTGTCGATTGATGTTCCTTCAATCAAGAATCAAGTGATTATTCATCCCTTGCAGGATGCAGCGTCGCGGTTAACGTCATCTTGACGATCTGATGGCATGCCGATCTTAGATATTAGCGCGAGCGTTTTCCTGAAAAGAGACCCTCAGTTGACCTCCAAATTACTCGACACGCAAACGAGATCATGATCGGGGCGCCGATATATCTAGAGCCGGGGCTGGGGGAACCGGAGGGACCAATTTGCTGGCGATTATTTCTTTCGAGCCGGTCCCATCCGGAAGTCCGTATATCGAGTACGATCTAGAGCTAAAATAATTTTATTTTAATAATTCCGAGATTAATTAAATAATAATTTATAAATTAATAAACTCTGATACAAAAGGTACGATAAACCAAATCTTCTTTTCAATACTTATTAATTAATCACTTACGTTACATTAATATAATTCATAAAATTTATTTAATTTAATTATTTGAACATATTATAATTTACTATAATTTTAATTATTTATACTTTTATTTACAAAAAAACAATCAATTAAATTTTTTATTAAAATTTTATTAATAATTTATTATCAAAAATCTCTTCAATGTGTGAAATCCTGCGCGTTTATCCAGCGCCCCGCAAAATATTTCCCCTACGCGGGGAATCCCGGGTGCGACTTAAAGGGGACAGGCGGTTGTATCAGTGCGCATCGCGGATTCGCATTAAGCTCGATGCACATTAGGTCCGCTCGCGGACCGGTTGGATCGACTTTGAATCGACCCCAGAAGATCGGCGATTCCGCTCGATTAGCTCGGATTAGAGGGTGTGGCTGGCAATCGAATCTGAATTTCTAATGTTCCCCGATCCTGTCGGCCTTCCTATTGGCTCCCTCGCGTTCCACGCTCTCGGTCACGATCGTTATTAGCGCGGTAGCACGGCGACGCGACGTCCGCGTGGGTGCGTCGCCATTGAGGTCACCTTGACGATGATTGGCGATCGGGACTCGGCATCATAACCTCAAACGGGAGCGTTGCGGCGATTACGGCGATGCAACCAACGTCTCCATGACCGACAATGCGCGGGATAAGGGATGGGAATTTAGTAATCGGACGCTTAATAAATCGTCATTGATGGCCGAACGATGCGTTGATGCGTTGATGCTAGGAATTTCGGTTTTTGCTATTGTATCAGTCCTCTGAATTGAATTTACGCATGTCCTGTAAATGTCTCTCTTATCCGTTGCAATAAAATATGCGGAATCTCCCGGAATGCATCTCCATTTATTTCCTTTCGGGATTGCCTGCAAACTGTTCCTGCAACATTTGCAAACTGCTCCTCCCTCCTCCCTCGATAACGATTTATATCACAGACATCTCTGCGATCTGTGACAATTTGTCATAAACGACAGACGGTGCCATTGCCGAGGTTACGGAGGACCTCAGCGGATCTGTCGTTTCGCTTACTACCGTGCAATTTGGAAACGAGGAAACGTGTTTGTGTTGCACCGCGTCGAATAATGCAACTGCGTTTGATCGGATGAATAATCCTGCAAGCTCCGATATCGTTAACGGATAAGGTTAACAAGAGGTTGCGGAGAGACGGGAGGCTGACTGCTTCTGTTACGAGGGACCGCCGTAACTAGCAGGGTAATTTACGTGACGTTCTTCAGCAACTCTTCAGCACCCTCGCGTCCCGGGATTAGCTGTGGATTGCTCAAGGATCGTCGGCGCGAGAGTTAAGCGCAAGACAGGTTAACGATAATCGTAATTAGCCGGCTACTCGATCCGCGTGATCGGATCTTACGAATTCGATTACTCATTCCAATTATCTAATTATTCAACTCGAGACTGACAGATCCCTCAGAGCCGGTTCTCCGTCAGTTCCGAGGCGCGAGGGAAGCGTGGACCGGTTTGAACTCGTGCGCCCTTTCGGTAATCGATAGGGGTGCCTCGTGAGAGGTCGACCGCGCTCGTGGAACTTCGCACGTCCAGTAATCAATCCGCGGGCGTTCTTCGTTATCAACAAGTGCCGCATGCAGCCGAGCCCGCTGCTCGCTGATGCCATTGCGACTGGCGCACGCCAGTCCGCTGCGATTGTCCGAGATCGCGCGCGTCGCGCAGCCAGTGCTGTCAGAATCGCCGGCCGTGCCGGCGTGTTTGCCGGCCTGCAGGGGCAGCCCGGCGTCCTTGCGGCAGCTGGACTCTTCTCGTGTCCTGTCCTGTCTCGCTTAATTGATAGCTCTTCCATCGAACCGTGTCACTTGGCGTTAACGATAGTCGTTTTGTATCCCCGTGTCGCACGTGAGCGAGTTAGCGTAACAGCCGCACGCAATCTGTTCTCGGCGTTTCCGACGTTTCCGATTCGAATGTCCAAACGAACACTCGCTGAATAGATCATAGACGCGTGTACGCGTCAATCGAGGAATTTCTCTCGAAGATTGGATCTCCTTCCTGCCGTAATCGGAACGGCTTTGCGCAATCGGAAGTCTCCGTGCTGCGATGTCGAGTCTCGCTACTTGGGCGGTTCGCGGTTTGGAATAATTTTAATATCGTCGCGTATATTTGTTTAACGCACCTGCCAGATGCAATTTTGCAATATGTTTACTCGCGTAAGTCATCCCGCAGCGTCGTTTCGCATTCTAGCGGGACCGATGACGCTCTCAAGTTTAATAGAGTCCGAGTATTGCGGAAGAATATTTCTTTTGGCAGATAAAACGCGATTCCGTGATCTCCGTCTTTGATAGGGCGCTTGATGTAAGATATAAATGGCAATCCGTCTGCCGAATCCTCATGCGAAGAAAGTCTCAAAGCCGAGACAGACATTCTATCGGACACAAAAGACGGTTTTCTCCGACTTTGGCGTACCTCTGCTCGCTGCTGTCGTAAACCTTGAGACTTAACATCGACAGATATCTCGAAGGTGTAACAGTCTCATTCTGCCGGGGAATGTAAAAGCATAAGAATCTCCCAACGAAGCGATCTTGATTATTACTCGACGAATCTCGGAGCTTCATGTCAGTCGCGCACGCCAGGATGTTGGAGAACGCGAGGGTGCGCTAACGGGAGAAAGGAGGCGCGATTTTCGGAAAGCCGCTGTCGCTAAAAATAAAACGTGCCTCGTGCGTGCGCTCGGTGTTGCTCTTAAACATAGTTTTGGCAGAGAGAAACGTCAAACCGCCTCGGAGTGGCAAAGCGCGAGGATCGCTTCGCGAATTTCGCGCAGAAACACAGAGAGACGGACAGAGAGAGAGAGAGAGAGAGAGAGAGAGAGAGAGAGAGACAGAGAGAGAGAGAGAGAGAGAGAGAGACCTCGCGTCCGAAACGCGATCGTCGTCGGTTCAACGAACGTCCACGCGTGAATCCCGTTCCTTCGTTCTTCATAAACAGCGATCGCGTCGTTGGAGTTTATTTTGGAGCAAAGAAAGAAACATGGCGAGCGAAATATGAAATCGGACAAGTGTGACGAGAAAAAGCAACGACCGACGACGGTGCAACCGGTCGACGAAAGTACAGTTGGTCTTCAGCAGGAAGAGCAAAGAGCCTGAAAGATCAAATTCACGCGCGTGTGTACGTGTGTGTATGTGTGTATTCGTTCTTCGTGCTTGCTCGCGTTTCTCTTCGCGTCTCGGTTCGCACTCGATGCGGCATTCGGTTGAGAATACCGCGACAGTCTCTCTGCCGGCTGACCGCAGAATTTCATGCGAGGTCGAAGGTCTCAAGCTGCCCCCCGCGATGCCGGGAATAAGGCTGTTAAAACGGGCCTATTTTCGGGAGGTTTCAGTGACGCTCTGAGGAACGACTCTGGCAAATTTCGTGTAAAACGCTCATAAATCGGTGTAAACGACGATGGTCTGACCTCGCACGTGCATTCGCGTGTACGCGATACGAATTTATCTCGTCCGATATGTCATCGACGAATGCCACGGCCGTTGACATCGCGATTCGTTCCACTCTCGGAGCAACATTGGCGTTCCATCGGCTACGCCAAGCGTGAATACCGTACGTTAATCATCGTAGCGGTAAAGATGAACTATCACTGAACGTATCGTTATCAAAAGAGTCCAGCTGGCTACGACTGCGTTCGATAAGTCGGGATCAAAGAGATTTCGTGATTGTTCCCTGTGATTGTTCCGCACATTTGATCAGCTTCCCTCGTTGGTGCGACGATCGATGCGATAACTCGCTTTGGCACGAGAACCTTTTGAGGGATCGCGCCGCGATCAAGCCACATAGAGAGGTACGTTTAGCTGGTCTCGGCGAGTTGCGACGAGCATATTTCTATATTTATGGCAGAAGACGCGAAAATCGAATTAATCTCAAAGCGCGCCTGATTAATCGGCTGCGAGCAAACGCGTCGACACCGTGGTTGGCCAACACGCAGTTGGATCCGATAGGCCGCCACGCGCGGCTTTCCGCGATGTTTATTCTAGGGCGTCGTCTTTTACGCGGCCGCGTTAATTAACCTTGGCTCTGACCGGCCAAGGTTCTCCAATGGACCGACGCGAATTCCCGTGACGTCGACTAACTGATGAACGCGGCCAACTGATCGCGGATTAACGGCGCTTCCGACCACGTTGGCCGCAGCCCAACGTGGGGTTTCATTGATGCGATCAGCTGGCCGACTATCCTTCGCGGATAATCGCTCTTGGTCGCGAGCTTGGTCCAACAGCTCGGCAAGGATGCTCAAAGGGAACAGGAGCGACCTGATCCGCGCATGGAGGACTAACTGTTCGATTGTCTCTTTCAGGTGCCGCCGGAAGTGCCGCGCGAGACGTTAGCCTGCACCCTCCTTGCGATTCGCCCTCCGCACTCCCCTGCTCGCGCGATGCGATCGACCGATCGTTCCGCCTGCAACTAAATGACTCCTGGCTGTGCGGTTTAAGCGTGATGTCGGGGGGCAACAAGAGCGCGGACGAGCCGATAAGCGACGCGCTCCTGGAGAAGCTGCGCAACTGCGCGGCCAAGCCGCAGGAAACGTACGACACAATCAGATCGATCACGGCCAAGATTCACGCACGTGTCACCTCGTCAGGTAATTGCAATTTGCTGGAAGCTCGCTTTGAGAGAATCGCGAACCTCGCGCGGCGAGGTTTAATTCCCTCCCGCACGGAACTCGTCGCTGCTGAAGAGCTCCCACTCGCTCCCCACGATAACATCCCGCGATAAATTTCCGCTCGCCCCACYCGCGAGTGTGTGTGTGTGTGTGTGTGTGTGTGTGCGTGGGGGGGGGGAGGGGAGGAGGGAGACTCGCGATCCTCGCGATTTTCCTTCTCATTAGCGTTCGTCCGCATCGCGTGTCGTCTTCGTTCATGCCCCGCGGAGGCGCAGATGAGGCTACGAAACGCGACCGGGGCGATAAAGTTCTAAACGAATCGACGTAGATTGGACACTTCAGCAGGGGATTCCGTGCCGGAATATTATTATCCTCGCCGAGCACGAAGGCACTACGGGACCCGCTATCGTTCCCGTGTGATTCCAGCGCGATGGAATCGCATCTTGCTGCCGTCGTGCTGTCCGTTATTTATCGTTTCCATACTCGTGAAAAAGCGTCGCTCGTAGAAAAAACGAGAACCCGAAACGAGAATGGAGCAGCGTCGGATCCGCGAGCCGCGCTTCTATCAGGACTCTGGACTCGCAAACAGGTGTGCCAACGATCTGCCGACGCGGTCCGGATTATTTTCGAAGCTGGGAGACATAGAAGAACCGCCTGTTGGTCCATTGCGTAATAAGTTTTGGTAACACCGCCTGGCCGGCGTCCAGCAAGCTGCGGTAGGCTTCCCGGACGATACGCGAGCGAAGCTGGAACCGCGCCAATTTGATAAGGGCAGCCTTCTTGGCGGCGAATTGTATCGCGATTCTTCGTTCGCGCGCGATCGCGAGCAATGGCAGCTGAAAGCAGCGCGACATGGTCGGCTTGGTCTTGGACGCGATTAAACTTAATCTCCCGCCGCCTCCCTCGCCGCCGTCGTTATATTTAATCGTGACGCGTTCCGCGCACGAGCGGAAACGCGTGCGTGTATAATGAGAGAAGGGGAGGGAGAAGGGAAGCGCCGAATGACCGTCCCTTTTTCCACTTTTTCCAGATCGGCGAGTGCGCGAGCGCGCGCTGGAGAAGCTCTGGCAGAAGAATTCCGCCAGCACGATGGAGTCGCTGGTCATAACGCTCGAGGTGAATGATTTTTAATTAGAATACGCTCCTGCCCCCCTGCTCCCCCATCCCCCCGCCCCCTCCCTGCCTCGTCCCCCGGCATCTCTGGTTACACCGATCGCGTTAAACGCGTTCAGAGTAAGCCGCGCGATCGTCTCGCGTGCGATTCGATGAATCGGTCGGTGTTTCGATATTGTTGCTGTTATTAAAAGAGTTTCGAGCGATCGCGATCAATAATGCGCTCGTTCGAGATCCGCCTGAGAGATTCCGCTTCCTGAAGGAAGCGCGCGGATCCTGATGACGAAGATGCTCCTTTCAGAACTGCAAGGACCAAGTTACCAACTGCAGCATCATCGGCATCCTGCGCGAATGCGTGTCCCCGAAGATGAGCAGAAGCAAGTCCAAGGACGGCAAGAGCAGCAGGAACAAGGCCGCCATAAGTAATGATGATTGTTGATGATAAAAGAACGATATCAGCGATTCTTCCTCGGCCTGCGGCTAGTTCCAAGTAACCCGCTCAGTTTTTTCAATTTAGGGGCCAATACTCACATGGTGGTCATTCAGCTGATCAACCTGGACATCGCGCAGATCCTGGTGAAACTTCTGATGAACCTGCATCACGCGGACACGAACGAAGGGTTCGCTCAGGACGCCGTCTGCATTCTGAGCCAGGTAGTCTCTATTGAGATGCTTCTCGAGATCTCGACGCGATTCCAATCGCGCGTGCAATCTTCTTTCTCGCGCGTTTGATCGTCGGGAAATGACGATCCGAACGATGACTTTCGCATAGCTCCGCACGGAAGGGAACTTTCCTCGCGTTACGCAACTGTGCTCTGCTATTGAGAAAATGTATCTTGAAATCTTTCGCAAAAGTATCGGCGACACTTGTTGACTGCTTTTGGAATTCTTTGCAGATAGCCGAGAGGGACCAAAAGTTCGTGTCGAAGATAAAATCGTTCAATTGTATAAAAATGTTCCACGCACTCTTGAAGCAGCACTACAACAACAACAAGATGCTACTGCCGCTGCTGTTGATCATCAAGGCTTTCTCCAAGAACTGTAACCGCTCGTTTCTCTGTTACACTTTGCAATAACGCATCCAAGAGTTCAAGAGCTTAAGCTTGTTGTTCTTTCGGCAGCTTCGTCCTTACAAATGTTGGTGAAGGATGGCATCGCCAGTATCCTGGAGAAGACGCTCGTTCACGTCAGCTACATGCCGCACCTGAAGCTGAGAACGTTGCTGGAATGCTTGAAATACTTTACAACCAGCAGTACGTATGCGCGTTCCGTTTCTCTCCTTTGATCGATACATGATTGGCCCAACTCTGCTTTAGGAGTCTGCTGCAACAAATTCATCAAGGTGGGCATGGTGCACCTGCTGTTGCGGATCTTTGACAGATGGGAGAAGTTTGACGGACACATGCGACTAAAGATCTGCAATTACGCGCTCAACACGCTTCAGCATCTCAGCAACGCGAGTAGGTGGCTTCCACGTATCTTTGAGATTACGCAATCGCGCGCGTGCACGGTTCGTCAACATCCTTTAAACTCGCGAGCCATGTCACGCGTGCTCTTTCTGCTCCTTTGCTCTAGAAATTGGAAGGAAGGCCATCAAGTCGAACAATGGTCTGCAGCTACTGCATCGGTTCTGCGCGAACTGCCCGGAGGACAAAGCTTACGACTGCCTGCTCTCGCGTGCCTGCCGGATAATTAATCAATGCCTGGAGAAGAAGGAGCTACCGGTGCCTGAGATGTCACCAGCGAGGTGAATGAAACGGTTCGAGGCCGTCCCGAGCGAGACCCGCCGTGATAATCGTAACACGCTCGACAATCCGAGTCGCGCTGCTCGCGCTAGACCAGAAGAGAACATCGCGACGGCGATGTGTTGCGAATGTTACGAAAGTCTAGTCGCGCGAGTACATGTCTCTACAAAGCTCCAACATGAGCCTCGAGAACGCGAGACTCAGGGATTCCTCCGTTCGCAGCGTTTGCGCAGCGTTGCTCACGCAGTCCTCGCTTCCCATCCGGCTTCGTTACTTTCTGAGAAATTGCGAGAAATCTCGATATTAATGAAGCCGAATGTAGAATCTGTGTTCTCTGGCGCTTCTCTTGTTTGTGCTCTCTGTCAGCGTCCTGTCGGGATTGCGGTACCAATCGGCGAATAACTCGCTAGCTATCTCGTTGCGTAATTGTTCTCGAACTCAGTTCGGAGGATTAACGCGTTAAATGGCATGGCGGTGTCTCATTGATCGATCATCGACTTACATGAGCGAGATTTTTGATCGGTTCTTTCTGCATGTAGATTCGTTTTGCCCGAAGTGAATGTCAGAGCGAACAGTGCTGAAAGCGGTAGCGACATCGACAGCCAGGTGTGTACTTCTTTCACGGCAGATCGGACCGACGCGTAACGCATCGCGTAATGTTCGATGCGTTCGTACCGGAGCTAGACAGCATGGTTTGCGTTCGTTGATGGTTGCATGCAACGATTCTCGCTTCGCGCACGAAACGTCTCGATGCCTCGCAAGCCGTCCGATCGCGTCGTTCGCGCGGTAGCAGCATCGGACACTCGCGACTTGAATATATCTATTTCCGCGTAGGCGAACAGCGACATGGCTTCGAGCGACAGACTGTACAGCGATCTAGATTCCGGCGACGACGACGGAAGCCAAGACTCCAGAAATACGACGGACAACGCGGCCCACGTGGACGACGAGATGGAAGAGGGCAGATTCTTCGCCGGGGTCTTCATGTCGCAGAGAGCCGAGGAGGATCTCGTTGGGTACGTGGAAAGCTGCCCCAATGATTCCACAATTATCCATCGGAGATTACTTTTCCTTCCTGCATTCTAGATACCACACGTTCTTCAAGGAGCTGGGCAGTCTTCGGTCGCAACTACGCCTCGACAACTCGAGCGTCAAGCTGGTGGACGCATTGACGGAGAACGATCAGATAAACTCGTGGCTCGTAAAGATCGAAAGGAAGGCGTCGATCAGGGACTTGCCCAAGTCCAATGACTTGAAGAGCCAATTGGCGAGTAACGCGATCAGCTTGAAGAGCATAGAGGACGTGTCGGCGAGTGCGACGGATCAGCAGGCGTACTGCATCGTGGCTAACAAGGTGAAGAGCGTTATCGACTTCGTCAAGGTGGCCTATCCGGATCTGATCGGCGGCGATGGGGCGGGAAAAATCGAACCGCTCAACACCAAGGACGGCAAAGTCTGTCGCTCAAAGCTGCTGACCAGCGTGGAACGCGGTCTCCACATCGTCAGCACCATCCACGAAGTGGTCTACGATCTGGATGCTCTCGCGACCTCCGCCAGCCGGAACGGGCCGAGGAACGAGCCGGTGTCTTTTGGCAATTCGGATGAGAAGAGGATCGGCGTGCGCAGCCTGGAGACGAAGCAGCTGCGGTTCGAGTCTAGATTCGAAAGCGGAAATCTCAGGAAAGCTATTCAGGTAGACGTCAGACGCGTGCGTTTTACGTAATCGATTATGCTCGCTCGTGTTACGTAAGGCGCGTTCATGCTTGCCTGGAGCACACGCAATTTCCGCGGCTTGCCATTCCGGAATACCTAGACAACCAGGAGGTTCTTCTTTTTTTTTGTTTGCCAGCAACTAAATCGAAATGAAATGATATAGATACGCGCTGCGTAATACCCGAAGATTGTGCGATCGCGACGTAACGCCGCCTTTTTACACACCTCTCTCTCTCTCTCTCTCTCTCTCTCTCTCTCTCTCTCTCTCTCTCTCTCTCTTATCGTTCCATACAGATAGACTCACGGGAATACGACCTGATCCTGACGCCGGACGTAAACAGCGGCTCGAGGCATCAGTGGTTCTACTTCGAGGTCTCGAACATGGACGCCAATCTGGCGTACACATTCAACATAATCAACTGCGAGAAGGCGAACTCGCAGTTCAATTTCGGCATGAAGCCGATACTGTTCAGCGTCATGGAGGCGCAATCCGGCAGACCGAGCTGGGTAAGGACCGGCGTCGATATTTGCTACTACCGGAACTGCTATCAGCGGCCAGCCCGCGGCAAGACGTACTTTACGACATCCTTCACGGTCGTGTTCCCGCACGCGTATGACGTCTGTTACCTGGCCTATCACTTCCCGTACACGTACAGCCGGCTGATGACCAACATCTGGAAGTGGACGAGGGCGACTTGCGCGGCAAACGTCTACTTCCGCGCGGAGATGCTCTGCGAGACTCTCAACGGCAACGAAAATCCCGTGCTCACCATCACGTCGCCGGACACCAAGGGCAATCCTATACACGTGAGGATTCCGTTTTGCAAAACGCGCGTGTCCTTGGATCACTGATCACGCGAGGCTGAGCGTCTTTGGTCTTTCAGGCGCGCAAGATAATCTTCCTGACGTCCAGGGTGCATCCTGGCGAGAGCAACGCTTCGTGGGTGATGCATGGCACTCTGGAGACTCTTCTGAGTGACAATCCGTGCGCCAGCAGTCTACGCGACGATTACGTGTTCAAAATAGTTCCTATGCTAAATATAGAAGGAGTCGTGAACGGCTGGTAAGTCAATGATCGCTTCATACGTTTCACAGGATCGGGGCTTATGATTCCCCGGAAATAGCGCAGCGAGCTTCGCTTGAATGCCTCTTCAACTTAGAACCCAGCTAGTTTCCCGGGGATGGAACGGGGGGAGTGAACACGCAGGTAGCATAGAATTGTAGTCGTACTTTTATTAAGAGTTCAGTTACACAAGCCGCACATTCGCGCCGTCGTACGCAGAATCAGTTAATGTGCAAGTGACTTACCGTAGCAGCTAGAAAGAGCGACGCTGATTAAAACTACATGCCGATCGTCATACGTCTGGATGACCGAAACGTTACGGCGAATCGCTTCGAACGTCTCGTCTTGCGGACGTACATTAATGTTAGGATGACGCGAGGAGATTGCTTCCTCATGTACGAGGAATAAGTCGCCGGCGGACTCGCGCTAGCATGCCAATAACGAGGCCTCGAGCCTCGTCACGAACGATTAGCTTACATTGTTCTCCTGAATTTCGTCCACGCGAGAGCTGGGAATCGGGATAAGCGAGTGATCCGTCCGCCGGCGCCACTGATGACCGAAGATGAGGATCGAGTAAATGCCCTTGCGAAATTATACAGCTTGTCGAGTAACGTCGGCAGGAGATTATAACAATCCGTCCGCTCTGATCGACACCTTGGTCTCTCTCTCTCTCTCTCTCTCTCTCTCTCTCTCTTGGCGGTGATATCGTTTCTCCTCCTTTCAGCCGCGCTGTTTCCCCGGCTCGCGTTTCCGATAACGGTAATCGTCCTTGCCTGCCGCCGACCGAGGAAGCTGCTAATTGTGTCCCCCTAATTCTGCGACTATCGAGCATTATACGGGCTACGCTTTAAGTTAAGAGCTAATAAACATCGTGCCGAGCACAAGACCTGCTCGAATCGCGAAATCCCGCAGGTCGCTCGCGAAATGCACTATATATATGTATATATATATATATATCATATATATATATATTATATATATATATATATATTATATATATATATTATATATATRTATATATATATATATATATACGTACATATATACCTAACGTAATGTATGTGTACATGTGTATGTGTTCCTTATCAAGTGTGTCACTTATGAACGAAATAACGCGACGCTTGCCTATTCGGAGGGGGAGGAATAGAGGGAAGGGAAGAGGAGAGTGAGGCGTTACTTGGACGGAGGATCTAATACTTTGCCGTTGGTGCGCACCTTGATGTTGTACCTGTAGGCCGGTTCCGCCTCTGGCAGGATCGTGCTGCTGTCGTCGTCCTGATCCTTCATCATCGCCGAGTCCGCGACCACGTCCGCGGCGGGCTGATCGTTCACGTAATCCTGCACGCTGTCGTACGGTCCGATCGTGTGCGAGTCCTCCAGGCCGTTGTTCGGCAGCTCGGTCTCCGCGACCAGGTCGCCGTAATCGGGCAACTCGCGATGCTCCATCCTCATTTCCGACGACGAGGAGGAAGCGGAGGAGGAGGAGGAGGAGGAGGAGACGACGGGACGGGACGCAGACGGTCGCAGGATCTCGCGGGTCTCCAGACCGTCGAACACGCTGTCCTTGCGCGCTTGGGACGCCACGGCGGCGTGTTCGGTGAAGAGGCTCGCGATGTCCGGGATGTGCTCCGGTCTGCTGTTGTCCAGGTCGTCGACAGCCGAGCGCTCGCGCTCGTGAGCGTCATCGAACGCCGGTTGCTGATACTGATTGCCAGATGCGGGAGCGGCCGTGGTGATCAGCCTGCTGACGACCGGGTCCTCCGGTAGCTTCTCGTCCGCAGACGCGTCCGCTTCCGGTGGCGTCGCGTGCTCGTCCTGGACGTCGCTATCTGGATGATCGTCGATGTTGATGCTGTCGGTTTCGCGATCACTCGCTTGGTCGTCGCTGGCTGGCGCCGAGGTGGTCGTGATGTAGGGCCGGTGGTTTCTGAAAAGGCGCATCGATGAATTTCAGAGAATTTCATCTCTCTTCGAGAGTCTCCCTAGCCATCTGATCGCAATTGGATCAGCGTGTTGCGATCGGTTGCTTAATCTCGAGCGTTATCGAGCAGACGAAAGCGTAGCTTCACTTTCGCTCAACCTAGAGATCAATCGAGACTCGAGGTCTTCTCGGTTGTCCGCCAGGTGAAGCCACGCTTTTCGCGTGTGTGATAGGTCGTGTGTCGTTTCTGTGAGCATCGCGCGAATCAAGAAACGAGAGAACGATCGCGATGAGCTGCGAAGGAATGCATCCGCGTAGAGTCGTCAGTCGCGTCGCTCTTTTCCATCATCGATATCTCCAGAGCTATTAGCTATGCGAGCAAGAACAGGTTTAATACCGGCGAATCGAGATCCAGCGCTCGTCGCGATAATCGTTAAATACTCGCCTAATCGCGGAAGGAAGGAAACCCCTCTCGTCCCGCGCGAACCTCAGCTCGTCAACAGCCGGCTTCATCATCATCGCGTCTCGTTTCGCGTCCTCGTAAACTGTCAGCCGGGAAAGGAGACGACTCGAGTTCCGATTCGCGTTGCACTGGCGATCACGATGATATTTTCGTATCATATCGGATGCGATCTTATCGCTAAATTCATCCCGAACACGACGACATTCCTGGATTCCTCTCCTCGCCTTCCCAATTCTCTCTCTCTCTCTCTCTCTCTCTCTCTCTCTCTCTCTCTCTTTCTCCTTTCCTAGCTCTTCTGCCTGTCGATGCAGGTGCTCTCGTGTACTTTCTGTGACGAGTATTATCTCACCTCTTACCCCTGAGTCGCGGAGACTGGAATACTGCCGTAGTTGTAGTAGTAGCATCTTGTTTGCTCGCAGATAAAGTCCTTGACGAGGGTGCAGTCCTGCGCCTCCCAGGCTAACGTGGGCGCCATCATCGCGACGCATCCGTCCGCGCTGCCGCTGTCGCCGCTGAAATCGAGAAACTCGCTTTTTGGAATTTAAACGAGAATGCCCGCGGTCATTAGCTATTCCGCGCACGGGTTTCCGGATGTTAAAATGGACTGCGGAAGAGCGCCCGGCACGATCGTCGTTCGTGACGATCACGACGCTCTGTGACTGGCGCGTGATGCTTCGGCGTGATGGTTCGTCATTGATAATTTCCCGTTTCTCTGGTCTCAGCAGACATCACAGATCTTTAATAACGCAGCAATAATCGATAACAGCGACACGGTCTGGGCTCAACGAGATCTCACGTGGATTGATTATAGGATGAAATGAATTTTCGAGTCAAATTTCGTATGATGAAACTGAAGGCATTTCTAGAAGCTCTATGACGTCTGCTAAGAGTCAACAATGGATCCGTTGAAAGCTGAAGATACCTTTCGCGCGCCACCCTTTGGGGCTCGGTGCCAGGTGGCACATCGGCGGGTCTGTTGCCGGGTCGCTTCAGCATGTAATCGAAGGTGACGTTGAACGGCAGGCCCGTGCTCATCCATAGAAACATGTCGGTGCCTAGCTTGTTGCCGGAGGTCCAAAAGTCGTATTTCGTGTAGCCGGCGTTCTTCAGGTATTGCGTCATCGTGTCGGCCTTCTCTTTGGTCTCGAAAGATGCCAATTGCAGGCCCAGCGAGCGGCAGTATTGGTACGCCAGGAAGTAGTTGAGCTCCGGGCTGTAGGGATTCATTCGCGACACGAAGTACTGTATGCCATCCAGCTGGATCGTCGTGATTCTCTGAGCTGCGGATGGGACGTTCGATATCATTCTTTCGCAGTCAGCTGCTCGCGCCTATCTTACTCCGGAATGCAATGTCCAATTGCGGAGACCGCGAACACGCTCGCTGTCGGTCGCATCGCGACGCGAAATTGGGGCAAACCGGACGATGAATTCGTTGATGCACGCGTGACGGTCCAACGAATAAATTCTCGCATCTTGGCTACATCATAGATACAGCATATCGCGGATACTACACTTACTAAACTACACTCTTCCTGGCACGTGCTCGTCGTTGGCCCGAAATGGTAGCACCGGCCGCGAAAACGCGCTCTATGAATCCTAATGCAGATAACGCACCGTTTTGATGACGGCTGCAGCTCGGCGATTAAGAACCGTTATTAAGAATCGATGAGATCGATCGACGAGCATCGAGCAAACGCGCCAGCGCAGCCAATTTTGAATGATCCATCGACCTGACGATAGCCATTTTTCAGTTTCGGTCCAATTAACTTATGATGAGCGATTAAAATTCGACCCCCCGGCGAGGGGGCCCTCGTCGCTCTCGTTCGGTATTGCGCACGCGGCACAATGGCACGATACAGGAGGCAATAAGAGGCATGAAATTAAAGCGACTTCTATTTCAACGTCGTTCCGTGACCGGCCGGTAATACGATTTTAATTTCACTCTAAATGCGTGTCCTGAACGCGGCGCGTTTTTAGCCGGCCTCACAATGACTCGAGGCTTTATGAGAAGGGCAGCGTTCACACGATACATCGAGTCGCGGGTTCATTGAACCGCCACGGCTATTTGGTTAACTGTACTTATGAATTATGACGCGCCGAATAGACCCCCTAAGTGACGAAGAGTATCGCGACTAATGCGAGCCTCTCTCGCATTGTTCCTAGTCCCGATTGTTCTCCGTTCTACATTTTTGTGGCGGCGGAGACCGTGCGAGAGGAAGGACGATTGTCTTCGGATTCGCGATTTTCAAAGTGAAATGAACACGAAAACATCTTCCAGTTGACCGGTTGAAGGGTCAACTCGAAGAGTCCAAGCATCGCTGCATCGATGCTCCGAAGCAAGGAAAAGATCCGCGCGTTGATTCGAGACTCGCGAGGCTCGAGGATCGGCAGAATCGCCAATTCGCCCGTGTGCGAATCGACAAGGGAATTGCTAAGAAATCGCGGAACGACGTCTCCTTCTCTTCAAGTCTAGTCACGGCTGGATACTTCGGATAGAGCGCATCCGGAGTAAAAACGTTCCGGATCGCAAAGTCGGACGTGCAGGTGCTGGTAAATGACCCGAAGGCCTTGAGACGTCTGCCGCCGGTGTGCGCGCGCGGAGGAACAGGCGACCGGTCGCTTTAACTACAGCTCCGTTCACGTAACGCCTTCCCGTCGCGTTCCCGCCTCAATGATTCTTCCACGCGGAGTCCGTCCTCGGGGTCCGAGTTCCTCTCTCGGAAGTGGGCCCGCGCGAAGGGCCCACCACGAAAGCCGCCCGAATTCGACCACGAATGCTCCTTTGCCGCCCGCATCCGCGCATGCTGCCCCTTCCTTCCTCCTCTCGCCGCCCCTCCCAAAGATTTTAGTCTGGGTCCGCAGACGCGGCCCTTGTAGGGTCGCCCCGCGGGCCCCGATTTTACCTCTGACGTAGGGGCGAGGAAAAATTTATCCCCACGAGATGGTCTCTGTTGTATAACGAGGACGACAGATCGAGTAGGATTTTTGGCTCGCGGAGCCAAATCGTCCTAACCCCGCGCGGTTCAGGGATGATGGTCTTTGTCAGATTTGAGAAGGCTGAATCGCCGGAGATTCTGAAAGGGATCACCGATTACCGTGAAGAGAACGCGGTACATTGCTCGGTACATTGCGTGCCGCTTATGGGCGATGTATACTACGGTCGTTTCCGGTTCGGAGTTCGAGTTGGCAGGATTGTCTCTGATGAGGGGAAGATACATTTAACGGGAAGCAAACTGAACAACATCGAAAGCAGCAAGGAGCAATTTGAACATCTCCCTCTTCGAGTGGCGATCGAACAATACCGAGTATCTCTCGGTACGGATACTTGTGATGGACGAGTCTTTGGAGAATCTAAAGCGACTTCCCTCTCGCGATTCTGCTCGAATTAAGACTCTCTCTCTCTTTCTCTCTCTCTCTCTCTCTCTCTCTCTCTCTCTCTCTCTCTTCAAAAGGAGACGCTGACGAGACTTATCCGACGAGAATTACACTCGAGCGCGCGTTCAAGCTGGCGAACAAAAGGCTGCACGGAGGAGCGCGTCGATGCGGCAATCAGGCGAGAAACGACAATCCTCCTTACGACAATAACGAAGACATGGCAGATCACGATGCCGATTACATCGTCGTCGTCGTGCGTGCATAAGAGTACGAACCTGAGGCGAAGGCCGCGACGACTAGGAGCACCAGGATGGTCTTCATGTTAGCGGGTCGATTGGTCTGCTGGCAGATGTTGGGCGACGATCAGGCAGTCACTCGTTTCCGTTTCCGACTGTCGTCCCTCCCTCTCTCTCTCTCTCTCTCTCTCTCTCTCTCTCTCTCTCTCTCTCTCTTTCTCGATGTGCACCGGATGTTAGTGTTAGGGTCGCGTTCTCTCGGACTGGCCTCGCGCTGCGCCGCGGGCCCCCTTAAGAGTCTTCTGCCCGGCTCCCGGGGGAGGGGGTCGTTGAAGATGATTCACTGGCTAACCTAGAGCAGGAGCCACGGACGCGGCGGCGGCAGCGGCGGCGCCGGCAACGCTCACGACGATGACGACGACGGCCACGATGACACGAAGACGAATCGAAAAGTAATCGAGCCGCGCCGCGGCGCAAAAAAGCCGTGGCTCGCGAGATCGGCAGGGCACAAGGCACAATGCGTGTCCCTCCCTCTGTCCCTCCCCCTCCCCCCTGCCCCTCCCCTTGCCGCAGCCGTGGTGACGTCACGCTCGATTTGGCACTGGTTCCTCTCCACTTCTCTCCGCGCGAAAATTATGCGCGGAATCCCGGATGGGATATCCATTAGATCATCCCGATCATGTGTCCCTCTCTTCTCGTGATCGAGAGTCTTCGGCATCGGCGACGAAGACGTATCCTTAATATCTAATTATCATTTTGCATCATCTTGACTGCCCATTTGACGTATCGTGCGCGTTCGTGTCAGTTGGGCTGACGCGGATCAGTTTCAACGAGTGATCTTATTTTTACGAGATCGATGTGCGATGCGTATTATATTAGTACATATATAGCGTACAAATAAATTTCTTGCTTTCGATTTCAACACTTTAATCAGCCGCTGATGACTTTATCGGCTCAAAACCGCACTCGGCTGCCCGATGAACGACTCAAGCTCATCGGAAGTGACTATTTCGTCGATCTTTCGATCTTTCTTGTATCTTTTTAATTAAATTTTGTGCTTTACGGGGAAGCAAGAAATTAATTTGTATGATATATCTGCGTCCTCGGTCGCCGCACGTTGATCAGTCTCGATCGATCGTCGAGGCAAACGGTTATTTTCGCAGGAGACAAGCTTACGCTTGCTTCTTGCTTCGTTTATTGGACGAGCCCGTCGAAGCGCAGCGAAGGTAGTACGCGCAGCATCTTTCATGGGCATGATTATAAATTAATGCCACGTGCGATCACATCGGACTAATTATATTAACTAGCAGACTTGCCGAATGAGTAATGCCCGGCCGGCAAACGGGCATAATTCAATCGTAAGTGGCGTATCGCGCGGACATGAAATAATGGAAGAGCGAGTAACGGCAGGAACATCGTTATCCGCATCGTTATCGATCGATGCTGCGTTCACGTTGATCCCATTAATAAGATCCCCGCGCGCATGCGCGCGCGCGCGCGAGTGTTGGCGCTCGCTTTATGAAGCCCTCTTCATCGTTGACGTCGTTCTCCGGTTGCTGCCGGTTCCACTTTTGCCGCGATTCCACTCTTCCACACGGTTCTCCGTGGTTTCGTATCGACAATGCGCGGCAAAAAGGCCGCCGGCTTCAAGGTAGACTTCATTTCTGAAATGCCTGCGAGGAGCCGCTGCTTCTCCCGGACGGCACCCCTGCAAACCGTTTGCTTTTCTTCGTCAGCGAAACGAGATTTGAATCGTGCCACCGAATCTCGAATCTCTCCCTAATCGCGAGAGAAGAATCCGCAACGATCAATCCGCGCGCATTTTTGCTGTCGGAGACCTGCGCCGGTTGGAGTCTGCCGAACTTGCACTTTGCGAATGGATGCTCGGACACGGATTCCGATAATAGAGAATACCTGTCCTCGAGCTTTGAGTAGTTTAATACTTATAAGAGTACAAGTAATAGTTCGTTCGCTGAACACGCCGTAGAAGAGACCCGCGTTAGGGATTGGACAAGGAAATGTCCAAGTTCGAGAGTCTAGTTTGAACTGCTGTTTGCTTGCATCACGTGTAAGGATTTCGTTATGGAACTGCAATTGGATAAAAGATTGCGGGGCGATTAGCAACAATTGTTGAAGTCCAGAAACAAAAAGCAAGTGTATTGAAACTGTCGCTGGAATCTCTCGCGATAACGAGCTGAGAGCTACTCGGTCCAGTCGAGATCGGAAGATCACGTCTCTATTGTCGCTGATTGCGGCTCCAATCTGCAAGACACAACTAAAATCTAAATATCTTTCTTGTCTCATCCAGGACGAAACGCGTAATTTCTGCTCGTCCCCTCCCGTTTAGATACTCGATCTGTATCCATCGATGAACAGAAGGTTGGCAGATATAAAGACTCAAGCAGAGTATCGAAAGTCCTCTTTGTGACCATCCTCAAATCCGTCGTCGCGCATATCTGGATAATTCTCCTCGAAGACCTCAAAGACCGCAGAAGGGCTTTCCTAAATGGCCAATGCGCTGAATGGAATCTTCCTCATCGTTAGTCAGTGACATCAGCGTGCATGACCAGATATCGTGCCGGGTTTGAAGACGGATATCTCAGGTTACCTCTCTAGAATCCGTCTGCCATAGCATCCATTGCAGATCTTCTCGAGAATCTTAGTCTAGCGTTTTGTGATCATTGGCAAGCTGGGTTAGTTTGGGAAGTATCATTTGTTGAGAAGTCGCCCATCAACATCAGCCAAACATCGTACGATTCTCCAGGAAAGCTGCGTTTGATTCCGGGCTCCAATAGCAAAACATATCGACTCCCAATCACAGCCGTATCAATGCTTGACGACTTGTCGTAGTCGGGATCTGCAAGTCAAAGTCCCTTCAAACGTGGCCAATCTCTTCTGGCAAGGCAATCCATTCGCCTGACACGTTGATTCTTTGTCTTCCAGGAGGAACTTCTTCGCGATGTAGTGAGCGTCGCTTGTGATACCAAGTCCAAAAGAAACGTCATCAATCTTTATTGCAATAGCCATCAGAATGGCTAAAGGAACGTTCTGTTGTTGAGGAGTGACGGAGATCATCATGGATCAAAATATAAACCTAGATAAGTCTATGTCAAGGAAGAGGAGAGGGTCAAAAATTGTCCCATTGAATCCTATATGGAAGAGTCCAACTATGATGGCAGGGAAGATGTTGTTATCCCTATAATCATGGTTTTCCAAGGCAACTCCAGGTCTTCTCTTGACTGTTGACTGTTTATACCATATTTGACTTTGAACATCTCAAACTTCCTTATCGATTTACTTTTCTTCAAGATCTTATTTTGTATGCAGCTCTTTTACTTATAAACATCAGACAAAGAAACTGCATGATCTTTTGATTAGAGTAGTAGAAAAAGCACTTTATCGCCATTCACAAAGGCACTAGTTTCAGTGGAATCAATAGTGGAGAGACTGTCTTCTTGGACCTTAGAGCGAATTTCAAATAAAAACTTAATGATCTCCTTTGAAGCCTTGGTATCCTGCAGTTTCATGTAGGGTTTTTAGGAAGAACAATTGCTGATTGAGAATGGTGAAGAAAATAATGCTTGAGCTCCAGATCCATCTAGCTGCATTTAGAGATGCCAAGCATATGGCATCTTTATCTCTTGTGATTGATCAGAATCGGCAGATCTGTTCCATTTCTGGTCATTCTTATGGTTCATGCGATTGGTTTAGAGATTCCTCTAAAAGAAGAAGCGCAGTCAAAAGTCTGAACATGTATCCTCGCTCATTCTCGGGATAAATAAGTAGAAACTCTCTCTAAAATCCGATCGATATCTGATATTCAACGAAATATCGACATCCAAAATGCGATTCCGCTTGACGGAGAGCTCGCGAGGACGTTGTTCGGCGTTCTCTCTCCACCACGAGAGAGAATCCTCCCTTTTGGCACCGTCCGTTGCCGATGCTGCGTCTTCTCGCGAGATCCGTGGCGGAATCCCGGCCTGGCGATGATATCGCGACGCGGCGCGTGCGTCTCAATTAAACTCTCGCGTGATTAATGACGGAAGTTGCCCCATCGGACGCGCGCTCTCCCGGACATCCCGGCGTCGTCGCATTCCTCGAGCGTGCGTCTGCGCGCTCGTTTCGTGAGGAGCGTATCTGATGTTTCGCGAGCGCGCGCGAGCCATCGCCGCGGATTCCTATCTTTCCGCGCTGCGACACCTTCGCGGTAATCGAGGCTCTGCTTTGTCGTCTTCTCCATCGTCGGGCTTCTTCTCGCCGGGTGATGCGATCATCCTTAGGAATTCTCAGAGATTTATCTCTCTCTTTCTCTCTCTTTCTCTCTCTCTCTCTCTCTCTCTCTCTCTCTGTCTCTCTTTCTCTCTCTCTCCCCTTCTCCGGTATTAGCCAGTCGGGAAATGTTACTCGTTTATGAATTTCCCTGCCTCTATCCACTATTGAGCCGATCGTCTACCGGTTTATGGCGCCACGCACGTTGGCTTTGCATCAGGGGGACGCCTGCTGTACTCGAAACGCGAAAAATACACAGCAGGTTCTCCTCCCTTTTTTTGTGTACGTTATACTTGTTTGTTTAGCGTGCATTCCCGGTCGATGGCATTCGCTCGCGCTGAAAGTCCTCTCGTTTACGGACGAACCTCGCGGGATAAGAGCTTCCAAGACTCGCGTCGCGCGTTTCGAGTCATCGATAGCGAGCATTTCGGTGAAGGTCGAATGATGAATGCATCGTTCAGCGATGAGTATCGAGCGCGCTCGGCCATTCGGCCGCGCCGATAACGCGCTTCGCAAAAAGGCCCGCGTCTCAAGGCAGCCTTCATTTCTGACTCTCTTAGCTGCACGAGACATCGATCCACCTGCTCTGGAATACTCGACACGGCTTCAATCCGCTCCGCTCCTTTGGATCGTCCGATCGTCCGATTACAATATGAAACCGGTACGTGTCCCAGGAAACCGCGCGCTTCCCCCCCCCCCCTCGCCCGGTTGCTCCGTATATGGCATTATATCGGCGGGCGAGACGCCGCCGATGTCGGAATCACGACGGATCAATGATCAGCGATGCGGCGGCGTGTTATTTCTGGTGGATGGCGCGCTGCGCGGCCAACCGCGAGCAAAAAGGGCCCTCGCATGACATCCAAGACCTACCGCACTAAGGAAAGCGTCGGGTCTTCGGCCGCCGCGCGGCTCTCGCTCTTCACCGGAGGACGCCGCGCCGCGAACTTAATGACAGAGTGGCGTACCGATGCCGGTTTCCTCCCTGAACACGGTTCAGGAATGCGGAGTGAACCGCTGTCGGGTTCCCCTGCGCGGGGCGCCCCGCGGCTATCTTATTAAACGCTCTTCGATATGGGAGACCACGCGCTACCTTGTTCGCGATAGCAGAGATTCACCTGAGACATAACCTTAAAGAGAAGAGAGGGTTACATCGATCGCTGGTCCTTCGACGGCTTGAATCGAGAGACTTGCCATTCTCGAGTGTACGTCGCGCCATGTATCTCCCTCGAGTGTGAAACCAGTCGCAGGCAACGACGGCTTTTCTTTCGGAAGTGGAGGAATTCCACTTTCGAGTTTCCACCCATTTCCGCGCGCAATGAGGGCGCGGATGTACCGGCTCGTAGCTCGCGATATAAGTCACGGCTGGTGCTGCCTTGGTATAGGTCAGTTTAACAGGTTGGCTTGCCATCGTGGTATTGCCGTGGGAACGCGCCGCACTTTGGCTTCGCCGATGCTCTTGGGGTATCTCTTCGTGGTAGTGGTGATGGTGGTGGACGAGACGAAAGCAGAAGCTCGGTATAAACAAGCAAAGTTCCAATAGCATCGCTACCAAATCGCCACCACCACCATCAGCGGCAGCATTACTGCTGCAGTTTCTTCGTCCTTTTGTTCTTTCTTATCCCATCATTTCTCTCTCTCTCTYTCTCTCTCTCTCTCTCTCTCTCTCTCTCTCTCTCTCTCTCTCTCTGTCTTATTCTCTTTCTCTCCGTCGTCGTCAACTTCTACTTCAACTTCTTCTTCTTCTTTTTCTCTCGTTCTTCTCGTTCCTCTTCTTCCTTTCTTTCGTTTGATCCGTTCCATGTGAGGGAGACGCATAGGAACAACTTCTCACAGCCGCGCCAAGGAACTTGGCCTTTTTTTTGCTAAAGCAGAGACGGGGGTTCGCCGCGGCGACCAGTGACGGCCAACGGCGGCCAGCAGCGACCATCGTCGGCCGCACGACCAAAGAGGAAGAAGAGAGGTGCAAGCGGAGGGGAAGAGGATGCCACAGGGGGATTCTTGCCGAGGTCTATTTCAGGCCCTGCGAGCAATCGCTATGTAAGGCCCCCTTCTTTCCTTCCCGCCCTTTTTTCCTCCCGTCCTCTTTCCGCCCTGTTTCCCCCTTTCCTGCTCTTTCCTGCTCCGGTGCGATCCTCGTCTCTCCTTGCGCGCGCGCGCGCGCGCGCTGCCTCTTTCTCTCTTTCTCTTTCTCTTTCCTCTCTCTCTCTCTCCTTTGCCTTTTTCTCTGTGTACGGAACTCTCGGTTTTAGCTCTCGCCAACAGCCTCGGACCGAGACGATCGGAGGAGCCATACTGCCCCGAAGGCTTCAACGGCGCCCGCTCCTCCATTTTGATACCTCTAGGACAGTGGTCCTCATTCGATCGCTCGTCCGATTGGTCGAGCGCCCTGCGCTCTCGTCGACTCTCTCTCGGCGACGGAAATGCCGAGCTGAATTCACGCCATAAGCTAACGTGAGAAATTCCTTTTGGAAGATTTCTTCATCATACGTTTTGTCCGTTTGCCAATAATTGTTTCAATCCGCCCAGCGTTGCTGAAACGATTCCGTCTCTCGGTTTTGTATTCAGTTCGCGAAGCAATCTCGAGGATTCTCTGACTGAGGAGAATCCCAATGCCCAGGATAGGATACACGAAAGTAACCGCTTATGGGATTCGCTTCTATCCCGAAAGGATCCAATTATAAGCGTTCGGGAATGGCCGAGCGACTTCGTAGTACGAAAAGGTCGCGCGACCTTGCGCACTTTTTTATGGTTCACTCTTTGGGAGCTATAATTCACTCAAGTACCAAAGTAGTTTACAAACCTGCTCTTCTTTTTAGAGTGACTTGAAGCAGCGGTTCTCATCCGCACTTCCGAGCGTATCCTCGCGATAAGTAATCTTCCAGAGCAACATTGATCTACGATTAGGTCGCGGTATCATTCATTCATTTATTTATTCTGTAGTTTCCCGAGGTAAGAGTACACTCTCGCGTGTGAGAAATTTAGAGAAACGATGAGAAATGAAAAGTATCCGATTACCGATGCGCTGCATCATGATGCACCGATCGAGGCGGAATCTCGGTCTAAACGAAAGTGGATACGCGAGATTTTCCAAGAAGGTACCAAACGGATCCAAACGATCACGAGGAAGCACCTCGAGTTTTCTTTTTTCTTGCATAATCACGATCGATCATCGCGACGTGGAGGAGGAGGATCCAAGTTGAGAACGTCGTCGACTACCGATCTCCGCTTCTCCGGAGCATGGCTCATCGATTACGTGCCCGAGTGGCTTATTATGTACACTGTCTCGCGAATATATATTTAGTCGGACTCTCTCTCTCTCTCTCTCTCTCTCTCTCTCTCTCTCTCTCTCTCTCTCGCGAGACACAATGGAAATTATAGCAACCGTGGAATGAATGCGAGATAACGCCGCGCGAAACACGCAGCATCCCGAGAACACGGCTGTCGTGTTATCGGCGATTCCTCTCGATCAGTCGCGCGATCGATCACGCGATCGATCGCGCGATCAAGGATGATGATAACGAGGATTATCGACCGACTTAGCAGCGGAGCGAGTTGAAGAGCGCGCGGGTTGCCGCCTTTGCTCGTTGAGGCTGTTGCTTGGAGTCGCGCTCGGGGTTTAACAGGATGACCTAGAACCTGAAACCGCTCACGATCACGGGGTCGAGGTGAAGAGGCACGGCCCTTCGCGGCTTTGACGAGTTCGGACAGCTCGTTACGCCACGGGGCGGGCAGCTCATTGGCTCGTTCTTCAAGGAGGGAAGAGCAACGAGGATGGATTCTCCTGCGTCGCGGTGCGTATTCGCGTCCGTCGGTACCCYCCCCCCYCCCCCCYCCCCCCCCCCCCCGCCGCGCGCTCAGGGATGCGGGCGCAGAAATAATTTACACGCCGGTAATTTACGCGCCGTTGCCTTTGCCTCTGGATTGAACGCGGCTCGCAACGCGAGATCGCTCAATGAACGCGACGCGAGATTTATCCCTGCAAGGGACCGATCAGATCGAAAATAGGACCCTTCTCGTGCTTTGTAGAATTTCCCACCTTCTTTATCGCATTATCGATTATCCGCTTTGCTCGAGCATCGATCGGCACTTGATTGAGCTGGAGCGAGGGATTCCCACGACAGGAACCGGCAGTTTGGCGAAGGGCGGTTTCCCTAGAGGGAAGCCATCGCTACGCATGATAGGCGCTTCAAAGGTGCAGTCTCCGATTGCTCCGATCGTAAGATCCACTGGAGGATCGCTGGAAGAGAACAGAATCACGGGAGGAGGATCGAGCTCGCGCGCTCGCGTCCTCGTAACCAAAAGGGCCAGCGGATTCAGGGAAGAGGAAAGGGAGGGGCGAAGTCTGTCTGGTCTCGTCTGTCGTCGAATCATTTGGTCCATAAATCTTCATTAAAGCGACCGGCAGCATCCGGCCGATCCGTGGAATAATTTATCGGTAGCGCCGTGAAAATCGCTCCCGCGCGCGCGTTTTCTTATCAGCGCGTTAAGCCGCGAGATGGACATCCTCGGCGCTATGAATCACGCGCGCGAGCGCAAGAACTCGCGCGAAAGCCGCATTCCCGGTTTCGTTCTCTCGCGGGAGGGAAGTCTACGTCTCGGCCGGAGGAGCGCGCCTTCGAAGAAACGATCCCGCGAGAGCGAGAAGTCAAGCGAGAGAAAGAGAGAGAGAGAGAGAGAGAGAGAGACGCCAGAGATGAAGGGAGAGAGAGAGAGAGAGAGAGAGAGAGAGAGAGAGAGAGAGAGAGAGAGAGAGAGCGAATGGATTTGCTCGCCCTTTGCCGTGGAGGAAGGGTCGGCTCCGAGAGTATCCTTGGGTCGGAGGAGGAATGCAAATCGAGACCGGTCACGAATATTCTAATGTGCAGTTAGTCCTTGCACGACGATCGTCGTGCCGTGGAGAACGTCATTCGGTTCCTCTGCGACGGAGTCGCAGCCGGGATCTGCGCCCTGCCAGGATCATCCTCCGGCTTCACGCCCCGCGCGCCCTCCTCCACCTCCCCGACGAGAGAAACGCGAACGACGATGTCGAATCTCGCGCGTCTCTAATGAGGACGCACCGCGTCCCCGTACGGGATTCTTTTTTCCATCGAGACAGGTTCCCCTCCTATTTTCCAATTTGCACTCACTCCCCCCTCCCCCTCCCCGTCCCCCACCCCCTCCCCCCTCGACATTGCGTTCATTAGACTCGGCGCACGAACTCGGGGAATGACCGGTTGATGAAGATCGTTTATAGATCGTTCAACCTGCTCGAACTGAACTAAAGCGAAAAACCTTGGCTCTCCTGCGTATTCTCTCTCTCTCTCTCTCTCTCTCTCTCTCTCTCTCTCTCTCTCTCTCTTTCTCTCTGAGAGGTTTCTTCGGAGACGCCAACAGGATTTACAGCGTTCGACGCTGAAATCTTCCGTGAAATCCCGTAGCGCGCGTGGAACGGAACGTTATTCATTAATATTAATGGCCATCCTGTTTTTTTCTGCCGCAAAAGCGCGCGATGAACGGTGCGATAATGTATCCGATATTGCGCGCGTTCGCGGGTCCGCGGTTACGAAACGACGAGACCACGAGACGACGAAGAGAGCGCCGTGAGAATCGCGGAATCCGAACCGGCGAGGGAAGAATGTCTACCGGTGGTCGCGGCACGATCGAACCCCGGGATAACCCCGAAGAGAATGGGAGACGGAGATAGATGCGAACGGACATGATGGTAGTAAAGTTCGCGGAAGAAATATGCGATACGTAGAGGAAGGAGAGCCTCGGAGGAGCGGCGGTTCCCAGGACGCCCGCTGGATTTCGCTTTACGATCGCAAGAACGGCCCGCGAGTCTCCCGTTTCCCCTGCCCCGCGGCTACCCTCCTCCTCGATCGTTCCGAGAATCTCCGCGACTCGACCAGCGGGCTTCCTTCGTGGAGCGCTCTATTTTTTTCCACGTCGGGGGAATTGATGCCCCAGCCGTGAGAGTGAACTCGAACGGGCACGATCGGTCGGCAGCACGCTCATCGGATTACGTAATATGCCAGGGTCACTCCATTTGCCCTTGCCGTGGACCGCCTGCGCCTCTAAGGTCGAATGTTTGGTGCACAAATTAATTTCTTGCTTTCCATTCGATCTCGAGCATCGATGATGATTCCAAAGCCGCGGTCAGCCGCCTCTGATCGGCGAATAGCTCAAGGTCATCGAAGCTGAAGACCAGTGTATCGATCAAGGTCCTTCTTGTACTGTTGTCCTTCTGGACAATAAATAAATCTCAAACTTCAGGAAGAAGCAAGGAATTCACTCGTGCACTCACAGGATAGGAGTGCGATCGGACAAAGGAGCGAATCGAAGCGGATGGACGCGGCTGTGTTTTCATCATGTTTTCAGCCGAGCGCGCGGGGGACACGAGCTCGCTAGCAAAAGTCAAACGGACGCGCGAACGGTGTCCTTTGAATGTGTGGCGCGACTCGGAGAGCCCGCGCGCTTGGCTAGATGTAATTTCTACAGAATCTCCCTAGAGAGGTGAGAGAGGTTGGCGCAGTCAAGGCTCCCTCCTCTCTCCAAGTCATTGACATTGGCGGCCGGCATGAAGAGAGACCGCCCATTACATCGAATGGTTAATAAAACGGCGATGCTCGGCGACAATTGTGCCGCTAATTCAATTATCGTCTCCAAATGCGCGACTCATCTTCTTTGTGTCTGGCCGAGCCACTCCGCTGTCCTCAGGAACTCGCTGTGGACCATGGCCGGGTTCAGGGTGACCTCCAACCGATTTCTATCTCTAATCGTTCGTATTGGAACGACATTCGCGCGACGACTCGTTCCTCGAGTGGTCCCGATTCAGCCGGACGCTCCATTCATCCTGGACCTTTCAGATCGCCTTGACGATCATCAGCGTTGCCGTCAGATGTTGAACGTCCCCGACGTCCGCATTGGCGGACGAGGCGATTTCGTTCTCAAACGACACGCTCGCTTTTTTGGCGTTGTCGACACGCATCTTCGAGATCTATTATCTCCGATGACTGTCCTCTTTCGTCGGCTTTCTTACGCTCCGCTGAGCGTCTCCTCTCTCTCTCTCTCTCTCTCTTTTTCTCATCGGGACATTTCATCGTACAGAACCAACGCGCAGACAGCAATTGTCATTCTCGCTGTGTTCGCTCGTCGCGGGATCAATCGAGCGCTCTTTAAATATTCCGCGAGATTTCCGAACCGTTTCTTCAAGTCCCTTCCTTGACGAGAAGCGTCTCGAGCGCTTGCGAAGCAGCTTTCAAGTCGGAGATAAGCAAGCTCTCTGCAAAGCCTTCTGCAAAGGAAGGTTCTTTCTTCTTCTGCAAAGTACAGATTCGATATTCCACCTGACCGGGGGTCATCGCAGTGCAACATCCCCGAGCACTGTCAGGGCGATTAGGACGGACTCGAGCAGCGAGCTGTCTCGATTGTCACCTGCCGTACCCCATTATTAGCTATGCGCGACGCGAACGCGTCACTTCCTCCGGCTCGGCTTCCGGCCGCCGGAAACGTCCTTCCAACCACAACTGAATCCTTAAATGAAGACGATCTCTATGCGGACTGCTCCCTCTCCTCCTGCGGATCGATGGCCGATCGTCAGTGACACATGGAGACGAATCACCGAGTGCATCGTTGCATAATCCATCGCACACGCTTTCACCTTGCACCTTCGTGCGCGCGCGTGTACACGCAAACACGATTACGCGCGAAAATCGGAAAACTGTTATCGCGAAGCCGCCGAAGCATCTTGAAGAAGCGAGTTGACAAATAATGCATTTGTTTGTCTCTTTATGAGAGAATCCGTAGATTCTCCCATATCGGATATCCAAATAGATCGTATTCGGCTGAAAATATGTATATATATATATATATATATATATATATATATATATATATATATATATGTCACGCCAATCTTGCGGAACACTCGACATCGCTATGCGCGTACCAGCAACCTGGTGCGATCATTTCCTCAACAATTTCAGCCCTTCGACGCGCAGCATTCCGCGGAATGGCACGCATCCGGTTTTCCTCTTACGATCTCCGCTCTTCTCTTCCTCGATCTGAAGCGCGTTCTTGTTCGCTTCTGCAGCAACCGATACGGCTTGACGAACGAGGACCTGAACCGACGCTGGAGCAACCCCAATCAGCTGTACCATCCGGTGATTTACCACACGAAGGGCCTGATGGAGTACTGCGGCCGGGTGCTGCGAAGACCGCCCCACGTTTTCGTCGACTATCACGGTCACTCGCGCAGGAAGAACGTGTTCCTCTTCGGTTGCTCGAGGTCGGGTTCCTGGAGCGCCGCGGACAGGGCGAAACCGGACCAGCCGCTGCAGTACCTGGTAAGGATCGGCCGAAGGGCGCGGAAGGGCACGACGATACTCTTAGATATCTCTCAAGCAGCGTCCTCCACTTTGCATTGACCATCGTCTCGCTGGATGAGCCTCCAGCTTGACTCGCGAGAGTCATGCCGATGACCCGCCGATGACTCTCTCGCTGCATTATCAAATGGCGAAGCAAAGTCCGAAGTGATCTCGGACTTTGCCAGTTTCGACATCACACCCTTTCCACTGCACTCTTGTAATCCTCGCTATTCCTTCCGTTTCAGATGTTACCGCATCTCATGCAGAGGACCTCGCCGGCCTTCGCTTTGCCGCTGTGCTCCTTCAAGGTCGAGAGGAACAAGGAATCCACCGCCAGGGTCGCCGTGTGGCGGCAGTTGGCTGTTTCGAGGTGAGTGGCGGATCTCGCGTTCTGAGATCCAACGAGACGACGAGTGCAGCGAGGTCGAGATCGCGCGCGTATCTCTCGCGATCGAGACATGAGATTCGGCGGAAGACGACTTCTCTATCTGTACCTCCCCGATACACTCGCAGTACTTTTGTCGATCAACCGAATCTCGTTCTCGATCTCGCAACAACGAACTCGTTTATCAGAAGACTCGTTCATCATTCATAACCGACGTTTCTCTCACCTCAACAGAAGCTACACGATGGAGAGCAGTTTCTGCGGATGCGATCAGGGCGCGCTAGCGGGATTGCACTTTGACACGGAGCACCTCAAAGCCATCGGCGGGGACTTTTGTCAAGCTCTGTCCATGATAGAGGAGGGCAGGGACGACTGGATCATCGAAAGGTACATCAAGACACAGAATACTATCAGCACGTACCATCAGCACACTTATTTACTTGCGAGTCTAACTGAGCGTCGATAAAGTGGCACGCGGTTGACCTTGAAGTAGACTGTCCGTTATAAAAAGCAAACGAGAGGTAACCACCGCGGCTCGCAAGACATTCGGGAAGCAAAAGTGCCTCGAACGAACTTGATTCGACTGATCATCTAAAATCTATCTAGAGCGCTAAGACGACGTTTATTCTACAGACTCTGTTTCGTTCGCGATAGATCGAGCGAGCAAGCCTGTTGTCCGAGAAAGTGCGTCTTGCGAAAATCGCGGAAGGTTCCGAAATGTATTCAGGATAGGCACGCTGTGCATCACATCACGGCGATTTCTTAGTAAACGGGATAATTAATCGAACGCGACCACAAGGCAAGATTTGTTTGTGCTCGTCCGTGTGCACGTATTTGCTAATCCAACGCTTCTGCCTAATCGTTTCCCCTTTCTTCTCAGCATCGATCGCTGCCAACTAACACTTCCCGTATCCGCAATCTGGGACTCGCTAATCGCTCATGTTGGCCTTTACAGTGTTCCCACGGGAGAAGACGCCATCGACGGGTCAAACGTGGGCGACGACGTGTTCTCCAGCAGCGAATCCGACGAATCCGACTGCGAGACTTAGAAGCTGCTCCTTCAGTAAAGTAAAAGATCACGTCGCTTCGACAATGAGGAGCCTCATTCTTCCGCGTAGACTCAAGAGCCGCAAGATAGCAAAGACACTAATTTCCATTCCGAGTAGTGACAGACTCGTGGGTTCGCGAAAGAAACTCAGTACAGAGGAGGATGCTTTAAGCCATATTTATTTCAAACTCGTAACAAACGTTCGCAACGATTTCTCTTTCTTCTATGAAAATACGATCTATGTTCTAATTATTTGTACATATCTCGGAAATTATTGCTCCGCAAATTATAGGTGTTATGATTATTCCGACAACAAATAAGAACCGTAGATTCAGTACGCTAATTAAGTTGGTACGGCCGCGTACAGTTTATTCATCTATCGCGCTCGATGATTCAACATATCGCAAGATTTTTCGTATCGTCCGCACATCTGTGATATCTCACAAACATCACCCGGTGACAACCGGGAAGTCTTGTATGTAATTGGCCGAATTCTAAATTATTCTAATTAAAAAAGCAGCTTTGGTATTTAGATTACAGGTGCAGCGAGCTCGCGTATCGCTATTTCAAACGCGTGATTCGCGATTGCGCGGCGGGATCATGCGGGAATGTAAATCGAGGCTTGCAGAGCCTCCCTTTCGTTGTTATTACGTGCGCGCAGCAACGCGATAATTTCGGCGACAACAATCAGCGGTGGAATTTTGAGACTTGCCTGAAAGGCAAGAAACGTCTAAAAACGTAGCTGGAGTTTGCAACAGCAGAATGGAATCGTTGAATCGTTTCGCGCAGGACTGCCGGAAAAATCGAAACAATTTTCATGACTCCTCGACACGAAGGAAATCATGTGACGGCAGTCTCGGCGAACGATCTTGGATTCTAAAACACGGGTCTTTAAATTTCTATCATCAACGGAGAAATCGCCTGCACCGTTCTCTGATCGAAGCGTTTCCTTCCTCGTCGTTTAACAAGCGCGTTTGCAATCATTGCGGATAGTTCTTCGGGTTTTGTAAATGATGGACGATGCTTGGATGTCGGACGATAAAGAATTCCTAAAGCCGCTCTCAAAAACTGTATCGCTGTACTGGTTTTTGAAAGATTCAACGGTGAACAGTGGCAAGTTAAGTCGCTAACAAAAATTGTGCCTTGCGCAAAAATTGTGTGATCAATCGTATCAGGGTCAGAATCGTATCGCAAACGAAGAAGGAAACGCGCGTGGAAATCAATCCATCAATCTAGACTAAAGGAAGCTTCTATTAGTACGTGATCACAGTTCTCCGCGAGAGACTATCTAGATGTAAGCAAGTGCGTCGGAATAGACTGGTAACATTATTGTCTGCCTCGAGAGTTCATGATGATGGTAATCATCATTCAGCCGTCGCCTAGGGCCTTCACGGTGGCCTCTAACATTTTTATTACGAGTATACAAAGCGTAGGCAAAATTCCTTTCGTAAGACAAAAAATTGCCGCGTGTCTGTGTGTAACTAATGCTAAAGCATGTGTTATGTCGTTGTTGCCGTGTTGAATAAAAGGACGAACAAAATGCGAGATACAGCCTTAGTATTGCTATCGCATATTGTTAGTCATCAAAACGTATAAATAATCTTCAATGTTTGATAATTCTCTCATTAGAACAAAAAGGAAAAACAAGAAATGATAATACACCGAGTCGCGATCAACGCGATCTCTCTCTCTCTCTCTCTCTCTCTCTCTCTCGCTCTCTCTCTCTCTCTCTCTCTCTCTCTCTCTCTCTCTCTCTCTCTCTCTCTCTCTCTCTCTCACGAGGATCTCCGAGTCTGATCTGATCTTCCGTTCAAGCTGACTTTCCACGGAGCAGAACGAAGTTCCAACGTGAGACAGGATCACAGATTTTACGCGTCTTAGTTGCGCCGACTCGCCGGATCGTTCTGAGACTCGACCGAAGAGTCGTTGAGGCTCTTCAGGCGCAGCTTAATCTGCTCGTAAGTGAGCCACAATACGATGTTCCAGGACACCAACCGCGTGAAGCTCGGGACGAAACCCTTGTAGAAGGCGAACGGGCCTTCCTGGACGAAAGTCTTCACAGCACAGTCGATTGCGCCCTTGTATTCGCCCGCGCTACTGTTCATGTAGCGTGTCTTCACCACATCCACGGGACTCGCCGCCAGAGTGGTGCAGAGGCCTGCAACTGTAGCAGCTGTTAGGTGACACGGTATGCCGTCGCGCAGGTAACCCTTGGTCAGGATCACGTCCTTGATAATGTCGTAGCAGACGATCTCCGCCACGTTGACGATGGAGTTCCGCGAGATGTTCGGCATCGTTCCTGTTTGGACAAGTTTGTATTAGTTTCCACTAATCTGTTGCTGGATACTGGATTGCTCTTGCAACTATCTGCGATCCCTCGAGTTATCTCTCTCCCTCTCTCTTTCTTTCTTTTGTTCACACTAGGCGAAATGAAGATTCTTTACCTTTCCACAAGCCTCTCACGCCCTCCATGCTGAAGATGCTTCTGTACGCCTGCAGGGTAGAGTTGTATCTCACCGATGATCGCCCATTGTTCCCAGCTTGCAGGCGGATCTTGACGACGTCGGTCGGCTGAGCGACCATCACCGCCAGAGTTCCCGTTGTCACACCCGCAGCGATGCGCACTCCGATATTCATCGAGCTGCTGTTGTTGTTACCTGTCGAAAAAGCGGATGTCAAAGAGCGAGGAAATCGGATAATCAGCTTTTAGAGCTATTAGAATTGAGATACAGATCAACCGTTTTATGTCGGCTCTTTGAATGATGTCTCGTTAAAACGATGAGTTTCAAGATCTTAAGATCTACGGATGTTCGCAGGTAGCTGATGGTTAAGTCATATTTGTGGCGTTAATTACATCAGAGATGCTTCACGCTCTATTGTTGAGAATTACGTGAGTAACTCGTGACCGAAAGCAGGAGACAATAAAATCGTCGATAAAATCAGAGCAGCAATTGGTCCGATAAATCTCATTAGAAAATGAAAGAGCAGGAATTTCTTGTACATACATCAGCATTGCATTTCGTTTCGCTTTTTGCGGATGTTAGTGCACGCATCTATGCTCGATTTGTAAAACAGACTTGAATTCTAAATACGAATGCATTATCAATTTATGTGAATTTATACCTGACTTATATAGCTAGATTTGTCTAGCTCGCGTTTTTTGGAAACTGTTAAAAATTCCCGTAAGACGCGCGAATGTAGAATGATGATACGCTCGCATCGAAATCTATGAATCACCGATCGCATAATATTATCGTATCTGATCAAACAAAAGGTGGAAAGGAAAGTCTCAAGGACCCGTCCAGAAGATACATCGTTTCCTGACGATCATCTTTTAAATTATCACTTTCAGGTGTTTTTAAGAAACGTGATGCGAGCAAAGCATAACGTGTTTGTAATTCTTCGCGAATCGATGCTTTCCGGAAGCGAACAAGGTGCACAGCAATCCCATAATAATCTAATTCTTCCAATTCTTCTTTGTCGCAGAGTACTAACTCCCTGTAATTCCCTGTAACCTTTAACTTTCCCTTATTTCTCCCTCCCTTCTTTTCCTCATAGCATCGAAATCAACAGAGACGAGAACGAGAAAGGACATACACGCTTCGAGCATCCCTCGATTGGATCGACGATGCAACGGAGAGTCTCGTCGTGCCAAAGCTGATATGAATGCACGTTTCAGTGCACGTGTCAATGCTGAGCAACATGTTCAATCATCCGTTCGGCATTTTTCTTTCTCAAGAAATGCACAAAGAACTTGAAAAGCGGGCTCCATCCCCAGCGATCCCCATCGATTCCTTCCTATCGCGAAACATTATCCTGCACTGACACATGTGTACTTATATATTATCTCTCTCTCTCTCTCTCTCTCTCTCTCTCTCTCTCTCTCTCTCTCTCTCTCTCTCTCTCTCTCTCTCTCTCTCTCTGTGTGTGTGTATGTGTGTACATGTATACGTTTAGTACGCGTGCACGTGTGTCTCTGCTGTCTCTGGATCCTCGTATGGACAGCACTCGCGCAAGGCATATTATATTGAAAAAGTTACAAGTTTGTTGGACATACCGTCGATGATTTCAGCGTAGAGTGACTTCACACTGTCATAAAGGCCCAATCGTATGCTGGCGAAACACATCTGTCTCTGAAGTCCCGCGGACAGACCCCCGTACAGGCTCCTGTAACAACCCTTGCTCAAGTCCAAACAATTCAAACGCATCCCCGGGGCATATCTCTTTTATTCCTCCCATTCTCTCTCTTTCTCTCTCTCTCTCTCTCTCTCTCTTATTTTTGCTATCTGCCTCTCTTTCTTTTTTCTTGTTTCCGCACATTGCTATATTTATATCCGAATATCTTGCGCGATATTCCAGGAATTGTTTCCCGTTTCCCTATCTTGTTCCGCCGTTTATGTTCGCGCGATTTACGGCATAATCTTTCTGGAAGATGCGGAAGACGCTTTAGCGCCAGATGATTCGTAATCGCGCGGGAGAGGAAGAGAGCTAGCCGACGAGTAATTCGGAGAGAGCGTGCTTCGTCGCAAGCTGCGACCGCGAGCTGCTCGCTCCGCGAAAATCCGATCGACAGAGTCCGGAAACTATCGAGAGATCATTGTTATCGAACGGTCGAAACAAAGAGAGCAAGAAAAAAGAAAAAGAAGAGAAAGAGAGAAACTGAGAGAAGGAATTAAAGGAGCTTAAAAGAGAATTTCCAGGTAAAATATCGTCTCTCGCGAGAATTTCGCGAATTCGACGATCATGGTATCAGTAAAACGAAGAAAGAAGGCAACGCTTCGTGAACGTTTTATGCGAAAAGTTTATGTCAAGTGTCACGCGTCATGTGACATCGCGGCGGTAAGTTAGGCGGAATCACAGATATGTCCGTACAAAGAGAAAACGACCCGCGAGACTTGCGAAACGACGCGAGAGACGATCCGCATCACAATCCGAAAATATAAACCAACGGATAAAAACGACAATAAAATGACATAACGATACATAAACGTAACGTAACGTGAAATTGAAATAAAGAACAATGAAATAAAAATAATGCGAGATAAGAAGAGGGTAGAGAAAGAAAGAAAATCGATGGCAAGTGCCATCGACAAGGCTCTCCTTGTCTCACTCTTCTTGTCTCTACATCTCTTGACCTTCGCCGAACGTAATATGCAGCGGGTCCTTGAAAGCCAGTTATATTTTTCAAGCTGCTCCGCTCGCGTGTAAATCGTTCCACGTGAATAAACCGAGCTGAGAGCGCCTGTCCATGGCAATCGAATCGAGAAGCGACATCGGAATCATATCTCTCGCTCTCTTTCTTGGATTAATCTCTCAAAGACCCGCGAAAGGAGCGACAAGACATCCGCGGCGCGTGCTCGAACGAGACCGCTCGATACGATAATATATCAGACCCTGAAGCGATCGTCTCTCGTTTTAATCGAATCTCCGGGAAGTTCACGAAACGCGAGAAGCTCTGGCCTCGTTCTTCAGGATCTCTACTCTATGATCGGCAATGACTTACCTTACGCCTTCGGATTTGACAATGTTGCCTATCGTCTGCAACAATCCGGATTGATTCGCTCTTACCGCGATAACTGAGCCTTCCGCTGACAGCAGCAGGGCCTGATTTCCCCCTGCGATCTATAAAATTGTCCAGATTTTAGCAAGACTTTCCTCGGAAAGTCAAACGCGATTACGATTCTCTCAATACCTGCATTCGAACTTTGGCCGTGTCCAACGGAAAGGTGACCAAATCAGCGATGCAAGCCGAACTACCGGCTGTAAGCAGCTTCATCATGAGCGAACAGTCGTCGCTTCCTTGCTTCATGATTCTTTTCTGTCTCGTCGTGGTTCTGCAGCGTCTTCTGATCCTTCTCCTCCTACTCCTTTTATTATTGCTGATACTGCTATCTGCGTTAATTGCGTGTGAAAGCTAGTGCGAAACTCTCTTCTGGATAGGTCCAATTGATTCTTTGTCACGTGATAATATTATCCCTCCAATAAAGATCGTTCGGGTTTTCTTTCTCTGTTCAGCAAAAATAATTTTACACATTACATTAATCTATTCTATATAGGGGAATTGTTTTGCACTAAGTTATTCCGATTATTCATTAATACAACGTTGTTCAACTTACGTTTCTCTGAAATGATCAGGATAAGCGTGCAGTCCTCCCGAGCATTCGTGTTTGATTTCTTGCTGATGGACTTCTTTATACATACTACTTTTCTGTAAACAGACAAGGATGTCACGTTGTATATTACGGTATGTATACAAATATAAAATGCGCACATGCGATACACGGAGGGGGAGGAGGGCTTGATGAGCGCAGTCGGATGCCGCTGCCACCGCGGCTCATTCGTCACTTTTATCGCGCGATAAACCAAGCGACTGACAATTCTGGAAATGCCCGCTACTCGGCGGCTAATCGCGCGGTCTTTCTGAGCGAGCGGTCGAGTCGAACGATCGATCGATCGATTATCCGGGAATCATCGGCGCGCGGATGGATATCGCGGGAGACACGAATGACGCGGCGACGATATCGCGACTCGTCGGATGCTCGTTAAAAATGTCGCGCGGTGACGCCATCGTTACGTTAATCGTGATTCGAGGGCTCGTTCGCTATCGCGGCACGCGACTCGCGTCGATATCGACGCGTACCGGATCATGTTTCAACGAAAGAGAGAGAGAGAGAGAGAGAGAGAGAGAGAGAGAGAGAGAGAGAGAGAGAGAGAGAGAGAGAGATTGCAGCATCGGCGAGCGGCGTCACATCGCCGTCTCCGCGCTCGGAAAAGTCTCCGCGCGACCGCGAGAGTACCGAAATAGAGCTGCGAGTAGGATGAGAGAGAATTTCTGGCCAGCTTGGTCATCTGCCAGAGTAAAAAGCTCGCTCGGAGCAAGATCGACTCGCGTGATGATCAATGCTGGACCAATGCAAGCTGCTCGTTTATCCGCGCGGAGTGTCGCCTCCGACCAAGCATTCGATCCTAATTCTCGCGCGAAGGCTGCTAATCGTAGATGTAATTGAGTCGTTGCAGCAATTGACGACGATATTACGTCGAGCCGCGATAAATCGATAGTGCGAATGAGCGGACTAGATAAACACGGAAGAGTTCGCGCGTTGGCGCGCAACGATCGTAGACTTTGGTCGATTACCTTATCTCGGATATCGGCCACAAGTGCGATCGATTATTGGACTTGAATAATCAATTACGGCGAGCGTCGACAGTGATGCTTCGCGTCCTCGAGTTTACTGTGCTCGCTCGACCCAAGAAATTAGAAGTGCTTCTAAGTCATTGGTGCACTTTGGACCTCTGCCCTATTGCAAGTCAAAAGTCCAACGAGATCGCTTCGACGTCATCGCCGATATCGCTCAGTCTCTTTGTTCGGATAAAACTGTCGGATCGTGCCCGATTGATTTATCGGGATATCGAAACCGTCGTTGGCCGTCTACGCAGCAGACGCAAGAGCGGAAGTTTTGCTTCATAATCCATTATTCGCTGTTGCGCGATCACACACCTCGACGTTGACCAACGCACACGAACGCGCAGGAATATGGGTGTCGTTTGCGAAGAATACGGTGCAAAGTCCACTTTTGAATAATTTTCGTCATGCGAGACGAAACCGCTGCACTCGATGCGCTGCACGATACGCGATCGCTTTCGCTTGAAGTATCATTGAATCATTCTTATATACGCGTGACTCGTGAGCAGTTAACAAAACTCGGAAACGGTATCTCGAAACCGATCACTGCTTCGCCCTGAGATTAATTGTTCTCGTTATTCTCGAGTTTCTCGTTATTCCCCTTTCTCGTACGTCGCCGATGTAAAATCAGACCGGATTATTCCTTCTCCTTTGCAGTACAAAGACGTGAATAATGAATCGCGTGGCTTGCCGATCTCCTTTTACCGAGAGATCGCGATAGCCTTCGGGACGAAATGCGGAACTCTCGCGGTATCCTTGCGCGCGGAAGTACGCCGATGCGTAAACGGAAGGTGTATCGATTTATTTCCCGTCGTCGTCAGAAAAGCGCGGGACGCGCTGTATATACTCAAACAAAAAATAAATAAGAAAGAGAAAGAAGAAACGGACAAAAATCGTGCCGTTCGCTCTCTGCGAACTTTCCCCGAGAGCTTTCCCGTCGATATCGGCGATATGTTTCCCTTAATTTCTCCCGACTTTCGTTCCGTTTTATTTCCACGTGCTGTTTCCACGTGTTTCCAAATAGTATTCGCATTCGAAAAGTATCGTTCGAAAAATAATTGGATTGTGCCGGCTTAAACGGCATCAGGTCCGAGTAATTTTCGCGGCAGCCGAGTCACTGTCGCATTGCGCGAGATTCTCGAGAATCGAGATCGATGGACGGTGCGCGAGCGAGTCACTCGCGAGTAAGCTGAAGCGAGAAGGCGAAACGCGGCGACAATCGGGCGGCGAAATGTCTTTTCTCGGTACTCGACGCGCGTGGGTGTCGAGGCGAATCGATGCAGCGGACTCCGTTGCCGCGCGATGCACCGCGAAACGACCGCTGATGCTTCGGCTTCGTCCGGTTTCCACGCGGTTTGAATTTCGCTAAATTGATGAATGTGACAGTCGTCGTTCGAATATGCTCGCGAGTTACGCTACGCGTTATGCCGACTCGCGTGGAAAAGTTCTGTTGCAGCTCGCTCGACGAGTGCGATACGAGTTTGCTATAAACGATCGTGGTTTGCTGTAAATAATCGGTAAATAATGGCCGGTCGTTAGCGTATCTGGGCTTGGAATCGCTCGTTGTGCGCGATTACAGCTGTTGTCGAGAGATTAAGATTAAAGAGGATAGAATACGGCAATACGAAAGCGGCAGAATTCAAAGGTGAGAGGGACGGATTAATCGCCGGAGGAAAGATGGGCGATTCTTCGGAATCCTCCTGTAATCGTCCAAAGTTACAAATCTTAATCCGCTACTCGATCTCTGGAATGCCCGACTCGCATGTCACTCACAACGGAAAACAACACAGATCGTTAGATTCGATCGCTTATAGGGAATCAGCTGTTGTACCTCATGGCGATTTGATAGACGCGGAAACATCATTCGTCAGCCAAATATCACCGCACATTGACTTTTTGCCGAGCGTTGCATTCTACGATGAAACAATGACGAATTACGCCGTATGACGCGACGCGATGTAATATCAACGGTACGATAATCTCGGTGTATTTCTGTTCGCTATCGGGCTTTACAGTGACCACCATGTGTCGTAACCAACCGCTTACAACACGGAGTGAACGAAAATATGCCGTTTTCAATATTGTGTAATATATCTCGCAATAAGTAGTAGATACCGCGAGGACAACGAGAAGAAACGTTCGGTCTCGATATTTTTAGACGAAAAAAAAAAAGAGAAAGAAAGAGATTAGGATAGATAGATAAATCAAGCTGTTGATTGTATTATAAAAGAGCATCCAAACTCGCTGTGGACAGCTTATGAAAACAGAAGCAATAGCGAGAGAAAGAAAGAGACAGATCTAATGTTAATATATTCCACTTCTATGTTAAACAGCATTTTGAATAGCACAAATAACATGTGCTCGCAAGGTTGAGAATAGATTGTATTGCTGAACGTTTCACGTTTTGCGATAAAAATTGGGTGTAAAACAAAAGAGAAAAACAAAAGAATTGTTCCAAGGGGTTAACAGGCAGGGAAATAAGAGGGAGATTTATTAAAATTGCGATATTATCAAAGCAGCTGATCATGAAAGGTAAGTTGTTATTTACTTACCATGTAAGGCGCGCAACTGTACAATAAGTGAGTAGGAGTACAACTGGAGGATGTTATGAAGGAAGCAATATTTATAGTGGTTCCTCGACCAATGGTAGAAGTTCAAAGTCTACAGCGACCAATGAATACTCGTGATATCACTTTGGGCCAAGGATCAGCTGAGCTTACCAAAATCAATAGTTTCTAACTAGTGCGTAAGAGTGCTGATTGGATGTATCAGTGCGCAGATATCTCTGCAAGGATATGCAAGGACATAATTTGCGTTTCTTCCCAACAGCAATATCAGCCGTGATTTTGGAGATGAACTTTGAACTCGAATAGAAACAAGCGTAATGACCGAGGAAGATCACATGTACGTTGCATCCTCGACAATATCCTGCAAGCTCAGAAATGATCGATCATTATTCGATGATTAAACGATTAAAAGCGCATTTTACATCTCCCTTCGAGCGTGATCATTTTGTTCGAAAATCCTTGGCTTATTCTTGGCAAATTTAGTTAAGCCGGTTGCTGTTGTGCTTTAACGGCATTGCATAATGCGGAATTCCTTACGTCATAACGTTGCGACAACTGTGATAAGGATAATAGAGATGCGATTGTTCGAACATTCGGATCGTCCGTATTTAAATTTTATTATTTCGCTCACTCCTTTTCTTTCCTTTCCTCTATGTTTCCTTCCTTTATGTTTGTGCATTCGCAATATAAACATTTGCGTTTGCATTTGCAGCGTATACATGTATTCATCGGATGTATCGATTAAATATTTATGTACGGACAATTACGACAATATGTAAAACGATCTCATTTAAGAATCGATTATTCATGGCTGAGCATCAGCCAACTTAGCAAGCGTAGCGTGTATAGATACTTTTATAACTGAATGGTATACGAGATTAAGGGGGGAGGGGGATAGTAGCACACGTAGCAAACGTAATCCCGAGAGCTTAGAAACACGCCGCGCTCGTAAAGCGCGCCTATATCGCGTCGATTCGATTAACGGTAATTGAGGGCGTTCGATTAGGCGCCTGCGGAATAATAACCCGTCGTTCGCCGTGCGTCAACGAGACGGCAACCCGGCGTACAGCCATGGGCGAGTAGTTATCATCGGACACCTCGTATTCATTTGTGATTCGTCCGCTACGAACCTCCACCTCCGTTTCTGATTGAAGTATCAGCCGCGATTCGATGTTGAATCGGGAGTATGATTTTATCCTTCGCAATTACGATATCGGCATAAAATATTCTTATATTGCAGTAATATATGTCGAAGACTGGTCGAACGAAATTTCCATAATTATCAGCGATATCACCCTCTATACGTCATGTTAAGTTTCTGCCGATGCAAATCGATACGCTAATCGACTAGTGCGAATCGGAAGATGAAGATTTTTGGTTAGATTTTTGTTTGTTTACTGTAATTGTGATATGTCATATCTCTTCAATAAAATCCAAAATATGTTGTAACAATAACAATAGATCTCCGTCAGACGAGCTAGCTCGACGCAAAATTCCTTGTGAATCTCTTTCTCGATATTGCGATATCAATTAGCATTTGTACATCCTGTTCGAGCGACTGTATCGTATTGTATGCGCGAAGGAATTCAGGTTTGTTAATTGTTGATGTCACAGGTAACAGCAGAGATATACGAATTTAGCTTACGATATCCAATTCGCGAAACGATCAGCATTCAATCAGACATCAGCGTTCTTTATGCGTGATCTTTATGATGAAACTTGCGTATTTTGAGAGATCTCTCTCAAGCTTTCGTTTAAAGAATGATGCCTGCCATTTGTACTCTTGTATGCAGGAGACGTATCATCAATCTTCTAGCAATATCCAAAATGTCCGTATCGTCGTCACTGGACGAGCGCATGATGAGAGGAATAAAAAAGGTCATACCGAGCCTGATTACTACCAAGTACAAAGGTCAAGATGGCAGGATCGGGATCTTCGGTGGTAGCCTGGAGTATACGGGAGCACCGTACTTTGCAGCTTTAAGTGCGATGAGAACAGGCGCGGATATCGTACACGTGTTCTGCTCGAAAGACGCCGGCACTCCCATCAAAGCGTTCAGTCCGGAGCCTATAGTCCACCCGGTGTTGGATCAGAATAACGCGATAGAATACATAAAGCCCTGGCTCGATCGACTGCACGTTGTCGTGATCGGACCTGGACTCGGCAGGGACGAGAGGATACTCAAGACGATTGCCGAATTGATATCGATTTGCCGTGAGATGAGGAAACCGTTGATCATCGACGCGGATGGATTATTCTTGATCGTACAGAAGCCGGAGATCATAAAGGACTATCCGGGAGTGATTCTAACACCAAACGCGATAGAGTTTAGCCGTTTGGCCAAAGCAGTGCTGGACAAGTCCGTCATACCGAGTCCTTTCGTCAAAACCATCGACGTGAAACATGTCGCGGAGGCACTTGGCAAAAATGTAATAATATTGCACAAGGGAGCCAGGGATGTAATCGTGGATGGTCACAAGGGTACCGAGACCGTAGTCTGCGATTTGGCTGGCTCTGGAAGAAGATGCGGCGGACAAGGTGATCTCTTGTGCGGCTCCTTGGCTGTTTTCTGGTGGTGGGCCATTTCTGCTGGTGCCAGTGAATCTGCTTTGTCGCCCTCGATAACAGCATGCTACGCCGCGTCCAGACTAGTTCGAGAATGTAACGCGGTGACGTTTAAACTGAAGCACAGAGGGATGTTAACGTCAGATATACTCCAACAGATTCAGCCAGTCTTCAACAACATTTTTGAGACTCATTGCGTCAAGTAATGCACAAAAACTACCGATTCTGTTCGCATTGATTACACGCGTGTCAGCGTTTTGTTATCTACTTTTGTTATCTACTTTTAATAGAGTAATGTCGTTTATTATTCTTATAGCATGCAGCATATTAATACACTATGCAAGTACTCTAACGATTCATTATATCATTGTTTTATTGTTGCGGTTTTTTTAGAACTCCGTCATTTCATAGGAGAGGTCGAACACGAAGCACTGATACCTGAAACTTTCTAACACGTTATGTCAATGTTCTAATATGCCATTCACGATACGCACTTGATAACGCATCTAAGAAATTTAATAAAATGACTCAATAAACTTAAGCCATGCCTTAAAGATGTAATTGAGTTGGAAGAAAGGTGGACAAATATATTTCAATGTGTGTACGCAATGTGTGCACACATCTCCGTATATTGCAGCGACTCTAGTTTCTTCATTCCTCTCAACTTTCGCAATTACGGCGCATTTTATGTTATAGGCTCTCAAGCTTCGGCAAGAAAACCAAAGACGTAGCCTTATCAAACTAGACATAGAGTAATCAAACTAGACAAGGGGAAAGCTAATGAAATGTACGCAATTGAAAAATATGAAGATCAGAACTTGATGCTTGCGAGTACGCGCCTGAAATGTAGAAAGAATGTAGATGGGTAACTAGCATGCGAAACATTGATCGACAGCGACAATCAGCGACGTAGCAGAGAACTAGAGAGAATACACGCACGAAACGAAGCGCGTTGCCCATCATGATCATAATAATCTTCTTGACTTCCTTTGAAATTTGATAGTAGCGATTTGTAGCACGTGTAGGTTGCGTAGGTTCAAACTTTAATGTTTGTATATCTTCGTTAAAGATTATAGCGCGGGACAGACCATAAGTAAGGCAACATAAATTCTCAAAGAACGATATAATTATAATTTAAGTACTGTTCGAAAAGAAAAAGTGTGTAACAGAAAGGTTATATTAATCATAGTGCCGCGACGTTTTTAATTATGTTTTGTGTATACAATATGTAAAATGTGATTCTTTCTTTCTTCCTTCTTTTCCTTTTTCTTTTCTTGTTTTTTTTTTTTTACTATAACTTTACTACTATAACTTTACTATAACTGTAGGTCATCGAGGTTAGTTACCGGAGTACACGTCTGTGGTAAAAATGAAGGCGAAGAGCAAGAAGGCGAGTGAGGAAACTTCTAAAATGAAAGATGAAGGGAAGTCAACAATCGATAAGAAGAAGAAAAAGGAATTGAGCAGTCTAACTACAAATGAATTTTTTGAACAAGATTTTGAGGATGACGAAAGCAGCGACGAGAGCGACGAGGAAAATGAAGATATAAGTACGATATCGATGTTTCTTTTGATATTTTATATTTCTATATATTCTGAATTTTGCTATCCTCTTAGACAGTCAGGAAAATGGAAACAGTGAAGAGGGAGAAGACAGCGATAACAACGATAACAGCGATAACAGCGATGACAGCGATGACAGCGATGATAGCGAAAAGAACTTTGATCCTGTGGAACACATGAAGTCATTGAAGAAACTGCAACATACTGATCCTGAATTTTATCAATATTTAAAAGAAAATGACAAAAATCTTTTAGATTTTAAAGTGTCGGATGATGAAGATGATGATTCTTCGATAGACGACGACGACAACAGGCATATACCTAACGAAGAGTTAGAGGTACATATTGTACATGATGTTTTTTACAAACATGATTTTGATTATACTTTGTACTTATGTACTTGTGTCGACCTTTTACAGGTGGCCAGTGACGATAGTGATTATCAGCCGGAAGAAGAAACAGAAGAAACAAAAGCTACCGGAAGTACAAAAAAAATCACGACGAAATTGCTAAAGATCTGGCAACAAGAAATACAAACGGACAAGTAAATTTTCTCTCATCATTTTCCTTCTTGGATTAATATAGCAGAAAGATAACTGTATATCGTATTTTTAATCTTTAGATCAGTAAATACTATCATTTCTGCTGTAAATGCCTTTCATGCAGCCTTGGAGAGCGTTGCGGAATCACCCGATAATTCTGCGATATATAAAGTAGAAGGAAGCGCAAGTCAGTGTTTAAGAAATTATTAATTAGGGAAATTAGTTAGAAAGATAATTATTAATTGCTCTGCTTTCAAATCGTGCATTATTAAATATGTAAATTTTTAGTATTTAACGGCGTGATGGAACTTTCTATAATATACTTGCCCGATGCATTTAAACGATTTCTGAAGCTCGACTCGGAATCTCAAGAAGCGCACAAGTCTAAGAGATTTCCAAAAGTACGAGGAATTCTGAAATTATACCTGACAGATTTGATCAAGGTACTAAAGACGAATCCTTCATTCATCTCGCATATTGAATGACAACATATTAACGATTTTACATTGTCCACAGTTGTTGCAAAGCGTGGCATCAGCCAACATCCTCACGGTACTCTTGAAACATCTTCGCCAAATGTTGCCTTATACCCAATCGTTTTCGACCTTGACTAAACCGTTGGTGAAGATTTTGTTGAAGTTGTGGTCAACCGGAGAAGAAACCGTTCGCGTCGTTGCCTTTTTAAACATATTGCGCATTGCGATCAGTCACAAAGAATCCATACTCGAGAAACTGTTGAAGGTTAGCGTAATGGTTAGCATGATATTTACGCATGTTTATTTAACAGTGCATCATCAAAGTCTTTTATTCCAGAGCATGTACGTGAAATACGTCCAGAATGCCAAATTTGTGTCAGCCGACACATTACCGGGGATAAATTTCATGAAACAGTCTTTGGTCGAGATTTACTTGCTTAATCACAATCTTTCGTATAACCACGCCTTTTTGTACATCAGACAATTGGCGATTCAGTTGAGAAATGCCGTGACGTTAAAGAAGCAGGTAATCATCGCGCGGCTATTGCAGTAAGCGTAAAATTCATTATTAATTCATTATTATCCAGACTTTGTTCTCGTCTTAGGAAAACTTCCAAGCCATATATAATTGGCAATACGTAAACTCCTTGCGCCTTTGGACGGATTTAATAAACAAAACAAAACCAAATTCGATGTTACGGTCCTTGTTATATCCATTAATTCAGGTATATCTGACTGCTTTTATCGAATATAAATGATAATGTAATTTTACGAGATAAAATGTCAAATTACTCGTTCGCAGATTATTTTCGGCACGATAAAAGTCATTCCAACGGCGCAGTATTATCCCCTGCGATTCCACTGTGCGCAAATGTTAATAAATCTTTCAAACGAGACGCACACGTACGTACACGTGCTACCGCTCCTGATAGAGGTATGAAAATCAGAATTTCGTTTTTTAAGCAGCTTTTACAGTATTTCGTAATCGCAGAATGCGCAAGTATCCTACGTTAAATCTGATTTCTCAGGTACTGGAGACCTACGATTTCAACAAGAAACACAAGTCAGTCAACTTGAAGCCTATCCCGTTAATTTGCATCTTGCGGTTATCAAAATCGCAATTGAATAATAATAGCTGTAAGACTAGCATATTCGAAACTGCTTACCAGCTTATGTTGGAATACTCGGCAAACGAAAGCAATAAAATGTACTTCCCAGAATTGTACATCCCGTGCATAATACACGTATGTAAAAGAAACATGAACGACAATACGAACTCGACTGTACTATATTTTTATCGAATTCTGAAAATTTATTCAATGCTCATCCGTTTTTCAGCTGAAAGCATTCTTGAAGAAATGCCACGTAGCAGCTTACTGTAGGCAAGCGAAACATCTCTTGAGTATGATCGAGGAGAATCGGAAATACATTCTGGACAAACGTTCTACGACGACTGTGGAACTGCACGATATGGCGGGTATCACGGAATGGGAGAATAGAGTGAAGACGGAAGGTACAGCGATAAGCAAATTTTACGCTTCGTGGATCAAGATACACGAGGCCCAGAAACTTAAACTTCTCAACAAAAAAGAAGAAGAGTTTCATGTACCCACTATAAAGAGAACGAAGAGATCCGCCGATGAGGAGGATGCGGAGGATAGCGAGGAAGAAAGTGAATTTGAATTGCGTGTGAAGGGAGCTGAAGATGCTGAAGAGAAGACCGAAAAATCCTCGAGCAAGACGAAGCCTGAAAGAAGCAAGAAGAAGAAGAAGAAGAAGATGGACACCAAGGATAATACCGATAATACCGAGGATAAAGAATTAGAAAAAGAGGAAGAAACTCCGGACATTCTTCAGAACATAAACTGTGACGATTGGGATTGAGGATAGTTGCGTTCTATAAATGAACAACGGTACAACAATATACGGATTGTGTACATATGTATCATATCATGTATCGTCTTCTTTCTTACGAAGAAACTGCATGTATTGCATCAATTTATTTGGTGTATCAATAAAAAATGTATTAACGAAAAAGGTAAATCAGCAAATTTTATTTACCCTTTTGAAATTTCCCTCGCTGCGTACTAACGCCCTCGGCAATTACTGCGGCTAAAGTAGAAAGTATGATAACGCGCGGTAACAAAAAAAATACGAATTCCGAGCGAAGAAAGGTTATTCGCGCTTGCGTGAATGCACATTTATTACATTGTTTGAAACAATTACAAGTTGCAACACGACATCTGAAATAATATCCCAGTTCATTTCTACATCGATAACAGGACTCCGGTAGTCTCGCGTCGGCCATCTCGATATATCGAAAGACGCCATGTTGTTAATCGATTAATTTCAAATTTCAATCAGTAATGGAGTCCGTCGCGGCAGATTGCGCGCGTTTGCATCGCTCGCTATTTTTCTTCGACAGTGAAGTTTACGTACCGTTTCCGCTATCGCGAAAATGTTTCCTGGAAAGAGATCAAGTGTCGTGTGTAATCACTGTTACACGCTGAAATCGCGAGTGCAAGAAGGATCCGTTCTGTGTACTTGGAATCGACTGTAACCTTTTCGCGCCGCTATGTCGCTATCTCGCAATGCCGCAGGAATCATCAACAGGTACGTGCAATTGATAAGTGCGGCTTATTAGTCTCTTTGCTAATAAAACAAAAAAAGAACCCGCAAATCGGAAAGTCGATAATTTTCTATCCGATTTCGCAAACGATGAACTCGATGAACTTTTGTCCGTTTGCGTCTGACAGAAGGAACGACGCCGTTTCTTCATCTTCAGCAGAAAAACGGCTTTCTGCTTTGACGCAGCGTTTTCTAACCTTATTCATAGAACAAACAGAGGCATCCAAGTGAGCGTGCGTGCGCGGACACGCACAGCTCGCGCAATTGGCGCAATTGGCGAAACGAGGCTTGTTTATCTCGCAGAAACAGCTTTCTGGTTTGGCGCAGGTTTCCAATTTAATGCCTCCGATTAATTTCTCTTAGCTCAGAGACAGAAATGCACTCTAAATGCTTAATAACGCATAATTACATTCACGTTACACGCATTACGCGCAGACGCGCATGCGCATGCGCGCGTTGAAGACGCCTGATACGCGCCTCGTGCAGCGTCAGCGAGCTCTTCGCGGCCGATTGTTCTTTCGTTTATGTCAGGCGAAGGACATAAATCATTTCGCGATCCCGCGAGCGAGGAAACGCAGCGAGCAAGCCGCGAATAATTAAGGATGCATCGCGGAAGCGTGACGGGCTGAGTAATTAGACGCTCGCCCGGGAGAACAGCTCCACTAATCTATCGGATGGAGCTCTCGCGGTCACGCGTCCGCTCTTCTGGTCCGCTGAACCGGCGCGACTCCAGTCGCAATTGCAATTGCAGCCGGGCTGCGGCAATTGTCCGTTTCGGTGCGGTTTGCGGCCGATGCGGGTGCGATCCGGCTCGGAATTCTTCTGTAGCGTTCAGTTTCATCTTTCTGATTTACTTTCATCTTCATCGGAGGCTCGTTCGCGACTCCCGACATCGCGCGGAAGCTTATAAAGTTCACGATTCGAAGCGGACAACCTCTCGCGTCTTCCGAAAGGACAGCTGGCGGCAAGACGATAATAAATAATTCTGCGTTTCGCCGAAGCGAACGCGAACGGCGACTGCGTTCGTCGCAGATGCGGAAGAAGGAACGAAGCTTAAACCGCTAAATAGATGCGCGCGTATGCGGTCGCCTCGTAATTTTTATTACCGTAACGCTTGTTTTTATTAGCGTCGTTAAGCTACGCACGCTCCGGCTAAGCGGTTTAACGCCGTTCCGATTAGCGGCCAGCTGCGAACAAAGCGCGCCCGCGACGGCTATTTTTCGGGATTAATAGCCGATGTTTTTTGTGCCTCTCACGTGCCCGCGTATCTCCCGCCGTCACGCGTTTCCGTGGCCGTTAGGAATTTCGGCGATTAAGCGCGACCGTCATTCCGCCTCTCGTTACATTTCTCGTCTCATTTGCATATAAACAAGCGACGCGGCCCGCACATTTTATCGGGCGAGAAGAAAGCTTTCGCTCGGCGCTTTAATCCCGAGCGGAAGAAATTAGTCCCGCCGTAATGGAATTAATATATCGCGACGTTTCTCCCGAGTGTGGAGAAACGTCTCTCTCTCTCTCTCTCTCTCTCTCTCTCTCTCTCTCTCTCTCTTTCCGCCTCGTTCCAATGTGAAATTTGAGTGTTACAGGATCGACACGAGCCATCGACGAAGCCCACGAGCTTGCGCTCAATGACGCAAACGCATCGCCGATAACGATCGCCTCGAGCGTCATCGAGATTATAAACGCGAATTAATCGAACGCGCGCCTTTAGCGATCCGCCTCAATTGTCCTCGCTTCAAAGCGTACTGATCACGCTAAACCGACATTGCAGATCAGAGCTAGTATAAGTGAACGGACGAGGCTCGTGCCACTATTGTTTCGTGCAACGTCTAACGAATGGTTAATTACCATGCCACGAATGCGTTATTGTTTGCGAGTACTGAAAAGGATGCAACCGGGACAGAAGGCCGATCCGGGATACGGCGGATAGGGCCCGGCCGGGGGGAGGGCAGGCCGAGGCTGGCTGAGGGAACAAAGAGGAGGAATAAAGGGAAGTAAGGGGGAAATTTTAGGGGAAGCGCGGGGAGGGCGGGGGAGGGGGGAGGGGGAGGGGGCCTCCGAAACGAAGGCGAGGATGAAGAGAAGAGGGAGAATGGAGGCATTACGGGGGCACAGGAGAGAAGAAGCTCTCTCTCGCTTCTCTCGTTTCTTCGTCTTCTTCTTCTTCTTCTTCTCCTCCTCCTCTCGCGATTCAGCCTCGTTTGCCGGCTCATTAGTCACAGAATGGCGTCTAATCTGATTTACACGGCTTCTCCCTACGCTTGGCGGGACACGGCGGGTCAGGAACTTCGATTATTTTCGAGGCGGCGAAGGCGGCGGTGCCCTCACGTCGCAGACAGACAAAGAGAGAGAGAGAGAGAGGCTGTTGCTCGCTCCGCAGCTAGCGCACCGAATCGAAACGAATTATCGGCTCGATCGCGGGCTCCACGCCGACTCGCCCTTTATCGGGCAAAACGGCCATATTGGCTGCGAGGACTCTCGAGAGGATTCTGAAAATAACATTACGCGATCACGGTGATTGGCGTTCAAACAGATTCGTTCAACAGCGGCTGAAATGAATCTGCTTTAAGTTTCCCTTCGTGCGATGCGCCGAGGAATCTTTAATCGTGCCGATCGCGTGCGTTGCACTCTAAGCGATCGCGGATATCGTAATTTCTCTCCGTACGTACGGCAGCTTACGGATTCCGTCGTGTGGAAAGCTTAATTCTCCTCATCGCGTTTCATCGCGCCCGATCGATCGCCGCTGATAAAACGTTCTACGAAATCCCGAGGCGCGTGACTCGCGGCCGGGCACGTTCACGTGCTTATTGTTCTCCCTTATGAGATTCCTCCCGCTGGATAATTTCAGGTGAGGACGGGGGCGGGGGCACGTACACGCGCGCCCTGCCCCCTGCCCCCTCTTATCGTCTGCCTTTTCCTTATTTCCTCCTGCCGCTCGCTTTCCACTTTCCTCGCTCCCTCTCCGCGAAGCGGATGGATAGGAATCTAGCGCTAATTGAATCGTCGTCACCGGAAGGAATCGTTACACGTGGAATTGGAATTTTCCGATCGTAAAGTAGCCGATGCCTCTATCGGTCTCTTCTTCTTTTGTCGGGAGACAAAGAGAGAGACGCTTCCCGTTCGCTCAGCGCGCGCGTTATTCCAAATTATCGGATAAAAAGCGGGATATCAGGTCGAATTCAGTGCGCGATGACAACGTATTATTAGCGAAGAGTACGCGCTAGCTGGCGATACGCTCCGGCATGACGGAGCGATAAAAATATTCCCATATCGGCACATTATCCTGCGCACATATCATCTTGCTTGCGATACCTTTTTCATCGCGTTATATATTCATCTATTAATTATGCAAAATGGCCGTGGAGCAGGATCAAAAGGGAATTTAGCTGTTGTGATCCGAGCGCGCGCCAGCTCGCTTTCGCGCAGAGGAGTAACGCTTCATCGGCGATTAACAGGCGCGTGGTCCTTATTGAACAAATCCGTGCACCTTGCGGTCAACTCACCGCCCACCGCTCGTATTGTCGGATGCTGCGAGAGGAAAGATCAGCTTTTTCTCACATCAGCGCGAGTTGGCTCAACGATATCGATAACGGAGCTTCTCCCTGCTTTTCGGATCCTCGGTGACGATACAAATGCCAAGAGTGCCTCGACCGCGACGATCGTTACAGCTAGAAGATCCTCACGCTTCCCGGCGTGAATCGATGCCGCTGGACCAGGAGAGATGATCATCCGACGTGTCGAGGTATCGATGCCGACTTGCAGGATGTGGATTTGAAGGCTTCATCGGTGAATCATATTTCCTCCGGATGTTTTGTCCTCGTATCGATACCTCGAGATTATTTTTAATCGAACTGACAGCTTCCGAGGATATTCCGCAGCAAAAAACAGCGAACGCTGGTAATAGCAATGTTGGAAACAAGAAACGGACTCTTCGGAAGAAGAAACGAGGCAGAAAGAATGCCAGAGAGAGAGAGAGAGAGAGAGAGAGAGAGAGAGAGAGAGAGAGAGAGAGATATGAGAAATCCAGGATTCGCCGCAAGGGTTGCATCGATCAACCTACGAATACCGTAACAGCGTCGCGTTCTCCAATTTCTAAAGAAACCGAGCAATCCTCTATTACTCAATGAGGATCTGCAGAGGACCGCGTTTCTTATTCTCGATTTGAATTGGATTTTCCCTTTGCGCTCTTCGCGCTCTTCCGCTACTTGGTATCCCGGTATTATCATCCTGGAATTATCGCCCGCGCGTGAGCTATGTCGCGATAAGATCGCGAAGGAACGCGGGATGCCTCGAACTGAACGCGAACAGGGTCGCTTCTAATCGCGCAACGATTCACGCGCGATCACAGCCGACTCGATTCGATCGTCAGTGATGTTTACCGTATCGTGTCTGAACAAACGCGCAATGTCATGCTCGTACTCGAGGCACGGACTGTGCGATGCATTTTTGAATAATAAATATCACTCGCGTTAACGGCGACCTTGATCTTCTCATCATCACACGCACCGATACTTAATGCCGCGTTGCATAATACATTCAAAAAAAAAAAGGAAAAACGCCGCTTGAGATATATCGATACCTGAAATTACTTAAATAGACTTTTTTTTTTTACTCCATTTGTACTTCAGTCTCGCTACCAGTGGTTTTGCGAGGCGTTCTTGAATCTTTTGTGTTTCTCTATCCAGGTTTGTCATGCTCGTTGTTGTTGTTCTGGATTGTTCGTGGAGTTGACGTTTGCCTTGCAGGAAAACCCCTATCGCTGGTTTCCCAGGAAGGGATGCTGTGTTGCATTTCTGCCTTTACAGTCCTTCAACATCTAAGATATCCGGTGTAGGAACCTTATACGCTCGCGTTCGCCTGCCAGGTATCGACCGGCAGTCCAACTCGAGCGCTTTTGGGCAGTGTTGGATTTCAACCAACTAAAAACCTGCTTTCCATTGTGCGGATCTACTATCTGCGTTTCTGCTTTTGGACTGATATTCTTCGTCTTTTAGCCTCTTTTCCATTTCCTTTACAAGAAATTGGAATTCTTTGCCCTTGTCTTTGTCTTGTAGTACTTTAGTCAGATTTGGTTCTGTATCATACAGATATTTCAGTTCACTTTTTGTGCACGATTCCCAAAGATGCTTTGTTGTTTGTGCGCTGCCGCACGTATATTTATTACTCTCTTTCAGGTTCATCTGTGCTAGCTTTGCTGCGAACGGTCCATGTCCCGTTAGGAAATGGACCATTTCAGGCGTTGGATCGTGGTCCGCCACTTAAACAGACTGTTACCCAACCGTGTCTTACTTGTTGACAATGTACTCGGAATGTAAATTCTGACGTTGACGTTGCGGCTACGCCGCAAATCCGTTTCGATCGTTCCCTCGATCGAATCTCATCATGCAATCGAGATGACCAAGAAACGGAGATGCGCTCTTGCCGTCTCGTGCCGTTAATAAATCCGCGGATCAGTCATCCGCACGGGATCGTTCAAATTGCCATCTATTCCATCTACTCTACAACGAATTTGGATGACATCAAAAAAGAAATTGGATACACAGTTATTAATATATGGAACATCAAGAAACAAGGCACTAAAAAGGCCCTCCATATATTCCACGTTGAGTTAAAATCGAAAAGCAATAATAAGGACATTTACGAAGTTGGTTCATTTCTCGAATGCAGAGTAAAATTTAAACCATCATATCCAAAACGTGAGACTTCTTAATGCATTAATTGCCACAGCAGTATAGCTACGTAAAAAGTTTTTGCTTTCGTAAAGCGAGATGCGCAGAAGACCACACAACCATTAACTTCTCATGCAGGGAAAAATCCAAGCGTCAAGTGCTGTGTGAGGGTAACCATCCAAACATCCAATATCATTTATTAACATCTATAACAAATTATAAACAACAATAAAAACCATTTAGGTAAATCTAATCGTGGACCATCAATTAATAAACAAGCCCCTCTAATTTATAAAATACCGCCAAATTTTCTAACTTTAAATTTWMAAATTTATTAATTTAAAATAAATCTTCAATTATTATAATAGGGTATCTAATCCTAGTTTACTACCATAATCTTTTCAAATTAATTATTTTAAATATATAAACCATATTAATTAATCTAATATTTCACCATAAAATTAATTACTTATAATTATCACTTACAATTAATTTTTTATTACAATATTAACAATTTAATTATTTTAATAGTTTAACCGCAATTACTGGCACTAAATTAATTAAAACTAAAAAAATTACTATTAATTAAATTAATAATTTTTATTAATTTAAATACTATCATTGTTATTATAAAAAATATTTAAATTAAAATAATACTATTAATTAAAAAATTATATTTATTATAATTTTATATTAAATTATACAAGTAAAAATTAACATTTTCATCATAATATATATATATATATTATGATTAAAATTATTATATAAAGATTGTATAGTCTGTTGTATGGTTTAAGGATCTATAGAGGATTCTTTTCCTTACATTACGGAGAAAAGTGGTAGTATCCGAAACACGATCACGAACTGAAACTGCAATCATACAAACTAGATTAGTTCAACTAGGAAGATCCTATGCTATAGTCACAAGAGCTGTAACTAGACAATCAATTACAAGCCAAAATACCAGGAAAAAATGGCATCTCTAAGTCAATCTGGCGACTTTACGCCAGGTAAACAGTTCCAGCCGAGACGGGAATGTCTCGTTACTCTTTCCGTTTCTCCGGTGAGACTGCGCAGCGGTCCCCGAGAAACCGTGAATTTACGGTGCGGCGAGAGCCGTTCGCCGTTTTGAACGAGCGCCAAATTCCCATCGTTTGCGGCGCATCGCGAGACCCGAAAATCGCGACGCGCAGACCGCGCGCGTGTGTGATAATTTCACGTCTCGCGATAACGACTTGCTAATGAATAACTGCTGAAAATTAAACAGCAAACCGAGTCTCCCCGCCTTTGAGCGTTCGCGGACCGCTCGCGGCGAGATTGTCCCGCGAAGCAAACGGGGAACATTCGCGAAAAGAAGGCGTTTGTGTACGTTGAATTTCAAGGACGAATTTCCACTTGATCCCCGTACGACGATGCAGTTTGAACGACACCGCGTCGGAATCAATCAGTGGATATCGAGTGTCTCGCTTTCTCTTTTTGTCAATTTCGTCAAGATAAGCAGATGCAGTTTTGTAGGACAACGTTGAGTGGCATTGGAATGATTTCAGGTATCGATACATCTCGAGCAGTGTTTCTTAATACTTGATATCGATTAATATTTAATATTTAATATCGAAAAGTCAGTAAACTTGGTTATAACTTTGCGGAAAGGAAGAAATGATAAGCTTCAGCACGTGTTGCTATGATAATCGTGAAAGACATTCTTGGTAGAAAAAGACAAGCAGCTGCTAAATCAGAATCGCTTGGTGCAATCTCGCGGAGACGCAATATTTAATAAAATATTAAAAATCCGATGCCCTGCCGATCCGATTTTTTGGAAAAATCTATTTATTCACACGAGAAATTTAGATGAAAGCATAATAAACTCGTTATATGACAAATGTTACGATATTGAAACGTAAGATAAGCATTTTGGCGATAAATTTTTATAACATCCTAAACGTGACGAGAAACGTGAGACGAGAGACGAGAGCATTGCCGTCATTCGTAATCTCTTTACGTAATGCTGTAACCGTAAATATCAATATTGCCGGTATTATCGGTTTCACGACTCGTGTTTCGCATCACACTACTTCGTGATCGTGTCGTCACGGAAAAAAACGTGAGGAATTTATTTATACATAAATCGAGGATTCAAAGGAGCGTAACGATTGAAGAATACTCGCATATATAGCTACGCTATCAATCTTGGTACACACAAAAGAAACACGCCTCTGATAAGACAACAAGACCTTCAAACACGGATATCTTCTGGAGCTATCCCGTGCAGCTCTTGAAGAAAAAGCGCGATACGGTTGAAACGCGAGACATCAGAAGCGCGATGAAACGCGTAACTTTATTTCTATAAAAAGTCGCATTCGCGTATGATATCGCATAAACGTGATCGAGTTCGAAACTTGAAGACTTGGCTGGCCAACAAAATGGCCGGTAGCAAAATTAATGGAGCGCCATGTACTCCTCATGGCGCCTCGACCATTATCTGACTTAACAGCGACTGACAATCGCCGTTCTCTCGTAAGGGCTGTATTATGCGTCGCTCCACCGTTAACTGCATTAAAGCGAACGGTTAATCCGCCCAGTGGACGTTGCAACGGCCACAAACTTGATGCCGTTGTAAGCCAAAGTGGGAGGTGCCTGTAATTTGGGGTATCGAAAGGGCAGCACCGTTAGTCTTGATGAATGATGATCCTGCTCGCATCCTCCTTGCTCGCTTGATCGAGTCATTCGCATCGGACAAGTCAGGAAGGAAATTAATCGACTACAGATGAACACTCCTCCTTCTTTCTCTCTCTCTCTCTCTCTCTCTCTCTCTCTCTCTCTCTCTATATATATATATATATATATATATATATATATATATATCTTTATCTTTTTTTCTGTCTCTCTCTGTCTCTGTTTTTGTCTCTCTCTATCCCTGTCTCTGTTTCTCTGTCCCTCCTACCTTGCCTTCTCTATTTTTCTGTCTTTCTCTGTCTCTCTGTCCCTCTCTCTCTCTCTCTCTCTCTATCCCTCTCTTTCTGTCTCTGTTTCTCTCTCTCTCTCTCTCTCTCTCTCTCTCTTGCTCGCTTGCTCGCTCGATCCTTCGCTCTGCGTACTAATCGAAATCATCTCTCTCGCTCGCGCTTCTAGCTCGCCGATATTCGTTCGGTCCGAGCGTGACGTATCACTTAATTCACTGTTTCGTTGTTTTCAAAGGTACGAAGATACGTTCGTTAATATTTCCGCAATCGCAAATAATGTCACGAATCGGTATAATCTAGAAGAATAACTCGGAGAAAGAGAAAGTAAGTTGAGAGTGAGTTGATTAGTACGCGACTTGCGTTCGCGAGAACTGCTGCTCTTCGGATTATCGATGCAATTGGATATGAAATAAAATCAACTGCTTTAATTAGTTTAAGAAAAATCATAATACAGGCGCGCGTGCGCTCGCGCATAGCTGCCGATACCGATATCGGCAAATGCAATCAATCGAGTTAATTGTAATTATGAATCATACCCGCGACCGGTCAATATGATAATTAATTGCCAATAGGACAATTAATGGCGGTTAATTGACGAGCTGAGCGGATAAGCGGGAAATGGCATGTGATGTGATGAAAATTAATATCAGGATTATCAAAAATCATTGCCGTTTTATCGTTCCCGCTAAACTCGCCCTGTCTATCCGTAATTCGACGATCGGACGGATCGATTCGCTGAATTGTATCGTGGGAGGCTTCGATTTTTCATCTTCTTCCATCTCTTCGGCGTTCTCCATTCCGCTCTCGAGAGCTCGTTAAATATTATTCTCCGCGCGGAGAGGAAGGATTTATTGTTTCTCGTGCTCGGGGGCCGACTTTTGCACGGAGCTGCCCTGCAACGCTCATTCAACTCCCAATTTTTCCCCAGCATTTCATTATTTCCCATTCTTCTTCCCTTTCCACGCCCCACTCGCCGCTATTTACATTCTTTCGCTGCCGTTATTACCGTCGATCTCGCCATCGTATTCTGATTAAATAAGTTTACGCGACATCGGACTTTACGAGAGGAATTACGAGTTAAACGCGCAGCGCAACTCGATGTACGTGACGGCGCATCTTGCGGAGTAATTAGTCCTCTTGCCGATAACAATCCTGCATTGATCAGCCCCCGCCATGTTTTACAGACCTCTCCAGCCTTGCCTTCGCGGGAAGCAATCGCATTCCCGCCGAAATATCGCCGCCGATTTGATTTCCCTCGAGGGAAAGCGTCACGTCCGCATGGAACTAAACGCGCAGCTTTATGCGGATATCGTCTCGCCGTCCGGCAGCTTCCGGCTGCCGTTGCTGGGTTATCCGGTTTGGCAATGCGGGCGTGTGATTATCCAGGAATTTCGAACGCATCGATCTGCCTTATTGATGGCGGCGCCGGCGTATACGCGACGTGTACACGGCGGGATGCACCGACTGCTCGCGGCGCGTGCACGTGACGGTTTAACATTATTTACACATGGCCATCGGAGGCTCTCTTCCGGTACCGCCCGCGAAAAGACGTGGCGCATAATGTCGCATAATATCGCCGGAATCCCCGCGAATCCTCGTAAACTGACGCACGCATACTCCAGCCGGCGTCTCGCATGCTGCGAGCAATCGCTGGTCCGATTATTCCGGAAACGATTCACGGCTGTGACGAGGCGACATCTGGCGAATTCCTGCAACGAGGACATTCGCGACATCCGCGAGATTCAAGATGTGCCAGGGAAAGCTGGACCAGGATCAGCAGACGAGCACGGAGAGATCATGTAAATGATGGACGGGATGGACGATAACCGGCTTGCAAACATCGCAGAAAATGGGAAACCGGAGACTTCCAGGCCTCCGAAACCTTGATGCCCGAGTTGGACGCGACGTCGTAGACACACTGGATAAAATACAGGACATGGTTCTGAAGATGAAGAAGATGAAGAAGTAGTCATGTTCTGGCCTCTGGAAGCATCGCATCGCGATGCTGTCCAACGCGGACGTCGCGGAGAGGCGCGTTTCCTCGACGGAATTTCTTCCTCAGCTGACAATTTTTTTCAACGACGCGTCAATTCCGTTTCGCAAGCGTTAGGCCACTGGCGCGTGCCATTGTCGAGGAGATACGAGCTATATTAAATTCCTCGCGGCGTAATTTTTCTTGCCGCGCGCGCTTAGCTCGAACGCGCCGCGGCTCGGCCGAATCGCTCGTGACGTGGAAGCGAACGATCTCCGTGTCGATCGCGGCGAACTCGCACGACTTGACAAATGATCGCACCTGGCCATGGCACTTCCCTAATCCCTCCGGCGCCGCCGACCCGCCTTTCCTCCCTCGAGAAGAGCTTCCTGGGCGCGAGGATCCATCTCGAGGGTGCATCCCTCTCTCTCCCTCTCGGCTCAGTCGCGCTCGCTCGGGAAACTATTTAGGAGTCCCTGATGGAAAGCATTTTTAGCAGCGTCCGCCGCGTGCCAGATCGCCGGAAATTTATCATTTTGCCGGGGAAAGTGATAGCCCGCGCCGTTTCTCCATTATCTGCAGCGAGCTGAGGCGAGTTCGTCGCATCTAGCCATCTCCGATGCTTCTGCTTGGAATATTCGGCTTCCCCTGGAAGCCTTGGCGGACGCTGATCGCATCTCGTTTCTTTCTTCGAGATCCAGCGATCCAGCGATCCGGCATTGTCGGCTCGCCGAGGTCCGATCACTTTTCGTTCATGACGAGATTCGGCCAGTCCGAGCAGCAAGAGGAACGCTTTTCCATGTCAGAAGTAAATTCCTTTGATGATTCGTGTGCGTAACCGTCTGCTGGGAGATCCATGACCTTTACGAAAGTTCGTCGCGCCGGGACGATGCGTTCTAATAAGAAGCGAGATTAGGAGGCGGTGCTGCGTGCGCCATTAGAGTCCGGCGATCTCCGCGTGCATACGTTTCCTGGCGAAGATCGTAACCGAGCCTGGAACTTGTCGAGGAAGCCTCCTCGTTAGCTTCATTAGCCGTCGCAGCGTTTCATTAGCAAAACGGCGATTCACGGGCCAACTCTTGCCGAAGAAATTTATGACAGTCGCGAACACGCGCGTAATTTGTCTCCACTTTCTCCGCTTCACTTCGCGCGAGTCTCACCGCTGCATCTCCGAAACTTTCCCCCACGTCGCATTGACTCGAGTCCGTAGCAACTTGATTTTCTTAAGGGCGAAGGCGCCCCCCTTTCACTCGGATTACATTTACGAAGGGCCAACTCTTCACCAATCGCCTGACCGCTGGTTTGTGAAGATTACGGATCACGCGATCGGAAAGTTTTCGGTTCACTGTCGGATGGTATTCGCTAACTTGACAACGTTAAGTTTCGATAAGAGTTAACGATGAATGCTGGGAAATCGCGTTACATGCGTACTTCTCTCGTCGCGCCTCGCTAGACTTTGCACGATATGCAGGGAAGTCTCCGAGGGGAGGGGCAGAAGCAAGGCGAATGCTCGGACGTGATTTGATACGACGAAGAGGTTTACGTTGGATGACAGCACTGGAGAATCGTGACTCGGCGATCGAAGACAGAAATCGCCATTCGAATGCGTTGATCGAGCTCATCGGCAAGATTTCGGCAAGATCAAAGGCAACGGCTCTTTTCGCCGATACTTTTGGGGTCCATTATCAAACAGCAACAATCGCTGGACGTTGCTTCCGATAAGCGACGTCCCTTTGATTCGCGCCGATCGCGCGCACATCTTTGATCTTTCACCGGCTGTGTGATAATTCGTCCGCGAACTTGCGAACGGGTAAACTCTCCGCAAATGTTCATGACACTCGACGCATGGAATCGCATCGCGTCGTTGAAATCAACACGCCGAACGGAATTGATCCATTCGAGTGGCCGCGCTGTTGCGCGTCTCGCTGATGCGAAACGCTCTAACGCGCTATTGATTCGGTACACGTAATTGCTGCCAGTTGAGAAGTTTCTAATTGGTACACTCTTCGTACGTTCAAGTGAAGTTTGAGGATCTTTAAACTTCGCCCTCGCCGCTCGCGCTGTACAGAGGCACGCGAACTTTCCTCTTATCGATAACACAATGGAGCTTGCTTCCGCTTTGTCGGTGCGTCTGTCGGTCCAGCTAATTATACTTATTATCGCGTCTCGCGAGTCGCGCGTACCTTCGTCACGCACGAGGCAACCGCGATGCTTCCGTCCCTCGTCGCTGAAAGTAATAACGGCTTCCCTGCTATCCTGAAGGGCCCGCTGGGAAGTCCCGGACTTATCGCGTCAGATTGCGAAAGGACTCGCACTCGGGTCGATTCACTTTTATCTCGCCTGAAGAAGGCGCGGTGGGAATTGCAAAAGCAGGCAAAAATTCGTCTCCGATACGGGCGAGCGTACTTGAGATTGCAGATTTGTATTCTTTTGTACTTTCATTACATTCTTCTTGTACTTCTCGAATGTGCAGTACGCGAGTACTGCCCGAGAGCGATTTTCGAGCTTCTTGTTAACGATGCTTAGCGCCATTCTCATATTTAACGTCTGAAGCTTCCTTCAGCCCGAGACCGAGATAAATAGACGATGATTATCTCGAGAGTCGCTACTGCCTATTGTGTTAGATTGCACAATGCGGTAATTAATCGCCGGATTCTCATTTCGAGGTCCCGGTTTGTTATGAGATGCTAACGAACAGCTGGCGGACCTCCTTCGCGCGATTCTCGCAGAGTTTTCAATTTGCCTGCCGTCAGCGTGCAATTATACATCGCGAGACGCAATGCAGGAAAGAACAATCCGAGACAAACGTAAAGGATATTAGCTGCAACTGTAATAGCAAGCGAAACAACATTCAGACTGTTAGATGCTCAAACGCGAAACGCAGAACGCGTTGCACGCGTGAAGACGCATAAAAACACGCACGCATCCCTGCCTTCGATTATCAGCCATCGTGATCATCGCTCTCGCGAGTACAACTTTCTTCTGCACTCTTGTATTCGCTTTTCGCCAATTGCACGCGATATAGAAATCGGCTGGCCCCGAATAGCCCTGCCTGATAGACTCTCCTCGCTGGCAACTATCTGGACTTTTCCCGGAACGCGTATTCGCTCCGTCCCTTCCTCCCTTCCTCCCTCTCGCCCCTTCCGGTAACGGTGAAGGACCCTCTTGGGAGGATGCGCTCTTGGGCCGAGCCCAGCGGGGAATCCCGAGTTTGCTCCCTTTTCGGCCACCGCTCTTCGCCTCCACCGCCTCCTGTTCGGCCGTCTTCTTCCTCCCCCTTCTCTCCCTCCTCTTCCCCCCCGTCCTTTTCCCCTGCGAGGACTGCCAACACGGATGTCCTCCCTTTAAGTAGCGGCGAGGAGTTCTTTTATAACTTCCGGATTGCGCGCTCGTTCCTCCGCTCGCCCTCCCCCCTCCCCCCCCGGGGCCGGTTTTTCCTCCGCCACCCTCTCCCTTCTGCGTTCGCCACCCTGCGTTGTGTTTCCCCCGTCCCCCTCGTTTTCGCCGCTCGTTTTACCCGCCCGAATCCTCGCCCGACTTTGCTATCTCGCGTTCCGCTCCGTCTCTCCGTTGTTCCCGTCGCGCCTCGACGAGCTCGCTTCCGCTTCTCCCCCGTCCACCCCATTCCGCCCTCCCTCCCATCGTCTTTGCCGTCTTTCGGCGAGTTCCGTCGCGAGCGGACACTGACGCAGGTTTTAGATTAAACAACGCGTGCACGCGCAATAACGAAATACCAGCGGTCCGTCTCCCCGCGTTTCCTCTCTCTCGTTCCCTCCCCCACCGCCACTTTTCCCCCTTGGCTTTGGCCTGTCCCCGTTGTCGCGAGGATTTCCACGCGCGCTTTCCTTTCCACTTTGCCCGTCTTTGCCGGTCTTTGCCCGCGTTTTCCTAAACACAGGCCGGCTGCGTTTCGCTGCGAGCACCGAGCGTGTCAGACGCGTTCCCTGACACTCTCCAGAAAAGAATTCGTCAGGAATCCTTCGGATCCTTCGCAGTGGCGAGTATATATTGCACAGGCGATGACATAAACACGTTTATGCATGCAAGGTGACGAGGAAATAACCGTAGCCAGCGACGCATCCTCTCATTGTCCGCTGTAACGGTTGCGATCGGCGAAAGGAAGGGTCCTTTATAGGACAGCGAGAAAAAGTTACGTGCTCTTCATCCCCCAAAGACCGAATTTTCCTTGCTTCACACCCGCTCACGGCCCCACATCGGAATTTTCTTCTGTTTGCTCGTCTGATTGGACTCACTCTGCCGTACGTAATTACACTTTGTCATGCTCCCCGCTCTTCTTCTTCTACAGACATGCGTTTTCTGCTTTCACGCGATGTTCCACGCGACATCTTTGCTTCTATGCCGATCGATTACCGTTTACGTCCATCATATCGTGAGATGACACAGTTGCGCGATGCGCGGTTCCATCGTTGACGAGGAGCGAAAGCTCCTCATTTCTCGAGATGCTCATCTTCATCGCAGAAAGTATCGTGAAACAGTGTCGCGCTCGTGCGCATAAATGCGCTTGTAAACGTATACAAATCAATCCCTTGCTCTCTTTCTTCGCGAAGCTCGGAATTCATTCGTAAGAGCAGTAGGAAAGATGAGCGAAACGGTCTCATTTCCGATGACCTTGAGCCATTTATCAAGCAGTCGCGATGAAAAGTCGGCGATCCTAGAGATGATCGATGCTAAAAATCGGAAGGCAAGAAATTAATTGGTGCGTCCGACATGGCGCGCGTTCGCGTTCGCGTTCGGACGAACGGGACCACGTGGACGTCCGCCACGTGCCGGAAGTCGTATCGGAAATCGCAGGAGCCCTTCACGAAGAACGCCTGGGAAGACTCATCAGCGGCACGTCTCGATTCGCAAAGCGAGCGCCTCTCGTCAACCGAAACATCGATTGCGTTTTCGTTCCTCCTCGGCAAATACTCATCCCTGACGTGTAGCATGCCTATGAAGGGTGGTACGTCATTCGGTGACGTTGAGACGAAGTCGCGGCAGGTTTGATTGAATGAAAGATTGAATGAAGCCGGCCGAGCTCGGCAAGGGAAAGTGTCGTGACGTAATAGCGCGAGGTTTGCCGCATATCGATACAAGCGGAGCGTATCCGCGAGTTTAGACATCGAACGGGAGCTCTATCGCTCGCGGACGGCTGACTGCACGCGTCGATAACGCACTAGCGCAGTTACGAAACAGTCAGATGCCATCTACAGCTTCCCATTTTAATGCCGAGCGAGCCATCGGTCCTCGCGATCGTCAAATCGCAAGCTGACGTTACCCGGGAGATCATCCGCAGGTGGCGAGAGCCGTGCTGTTTCGGGCTTTTCATGGAAGATCCGGTGCTGCGCGGATCTCGCGCCTTATCTCGATTCGATTGCGAGAACTTGCTGCAGCGCCGAGACGATGAGAGATAGCTGCAGCAAACTCCGCCGCCTTGGGCGCCAACTTTTTGCAATATCTCTGATCATCGGGACGGTCATGCTAACGAGATAAAGTTCCCGGGAAGTAGCGATATTTAATCCTCCAATTGCAAAACTCGTAAAACATCACGGACATTCCGCGCGGCTTTCAATATATGCTGCCGATTTATTGTTGCGATTTTAATCGGTTTCCGTTCAGCAAGGCTAAGGCTAAATTCGTACATCGTATCTATAATGCGATGCAATGGTTTATTGTTTCGTGGGAAGAAAAAAAAAATACGGTCTCGTCTGTAGCCACGCTCGCGCGTGGCCGTTATCGAATCAACGCTGTTTTATCATCGCGAGCCTTCCTAAATTAATAATCAAAGCGCGCGTGCACATATGAGGGAAGCATTTTGCGTATAGCAACTCTCTGAAATTTTCTGGATAATCATTTTCGCATCCGTGACGAATCGCGGAATATTTATTTACGCGGTGAGGGAAACGCGGCGTTCGTCCGAATTTCCATCTAGAAGGAGGTGCACTCGCGCGTAATCCCGCGGTTCCCCCGGAATGCTGCGGGAATTCATTTACCGTTGCACGACATTATAGACGGGAAATCAATAATCTTCCTCGATGATAAATGACACGTTTCCCCCTCGCCTCCCCCCGCTCTCTATTCTGCATGACTCTCAGGGTGCTGAACTCAGGAATAACAATTTCCAATTGCAATCTCGCAACTCGCAGAATCCAGTCCGTATCCATTGGCAAATTTTTTTCACGCCCGAACGCCAATCGACCGCGTCGAGAGCGGGAGGCGGGTCTGAAACCGCGTCAGATCGCGCGCGAGTAACGTCATTTGGCAGATTTGATCGCTGTCCGAGTTGTTGCACGGTCATGCTCCGTCTTTTGGCGGAAGGTTGCAAGCGAGCAAGCGAGAGAAAAATCGCGCGAGCAACCGACGTACGTGAGAAGAGTGAAGGATGCTGGCGAATCCACGGATCCAACCTAATGGAGCCTTCCATCTCCGGATGGCGCATGACTGACCCTCCCCGCTCTCGGTGCGTGTAAATCAGGGAATTTACCGGCAGCTATTCGCAGCCGCTGAGCTTCAGAGTAGTTCGCGAGATTACTACGCTCATGGATCGATTCCGAGTCGACTGACCTCCCGCGACGAGGTCGCGTCCGAGATCCGCGAGATCCCTGAAGACGGACACCGGACGTCCGGGGTCGCGGCTGAATTTACGGTGGCTGTAAAATCGAAATTTACGGCGGTTGTAAAGTGGAGAACGGCGCGAGGAGACTCACGTTCGCACTTCGCGCGACAATGTTTGCTCGATGAAAGAGAGACCTCTCGCAAGGTCGAATAGCCTGAACGTTCGATATCCTCCTGTCGCCGTCAAGGGACAGAATCCCACGAATCTTCCCGAGCCTCGTATCTATCAGGATCTCGATGACGACCTGCCGTGACGCGACCGTTTCTGGCCGAAATGTCCGCGAGACGCGCTCGAGATCGGAGATTCGATGAACGGTTGATGTTTGCTGACGTCCTCCGAGAACGACTCGCTCTTTCGAGCACGCGCAACCTTATTCGATCCACCACTCAGCGAAACGGCTCCGAGACGACCAATGGAAGAATCCAGCAGTGCCTGCGGGCGATTTGCGCAGGATTGGCAGTTTAGCCGTGACGAGCGATCCAGCATCTTTCGATGCTGTCTTCCGCGACTCTTCATCGCGTTCAAGAGGAGGATTCGACGAACGATCGATTGCAGGGATCCATATTCGGGATCTGATCACTTTGTCCTTTCCGCTCGTTCCGTTAGAATGCCGCCAATCGGCCAGATCTTACGTGTTCTCGTTGCATCTCGTCTCACGCCGCTGCATTTCTTTGGAGATGCGCGCGGCGCACAGTCGGTGACAACGTTACATGCGCATGGGGACGCTTTGTTCTCTCTTGCGTGACGGAACAGGTGCTCCGGCTTGACGGCAACAAGTAGCGTCAGGCTAATTCCATTCTCTCTCATTAGCGAGCGTGCGCGAATAGTTGGCCGAGTTTCGTTTGAAGCTTATCCGCGCTTAAGCGAAGACTAAAACGCACGCGGGGACTCATAATTACGCAGCGCACGTAGATTGCCGGGCCGTCCCTGGCACTCCCCGAAGAGTGCGTCGCTCTTCAGGAGCGAGATTAAAGAAACAGAGTCGCGATGAGAGAGCCAGCTCTCGTCACCGTTTGACGCGCCGACTTGGATCGAATAACCTTGCTGTACCGAGAAAGTGCACTGGTAGCTGTTATTACGCGGCGGATTCATACCGGAAACATGCCAGAGGCGGGACAAATAATTAGCGGGCTTTAATTAATAACGAGCGATACACGCGCGCGCGCTCGTCACAGTCGCGCAGCGTGTGATACAATTTTGTTCGATTAATGCGGGTTTTGCGTAGCTGCGCGGAGAACGCAAGATTACATTTGGCATAACGAAATTGGTTAGGGAAACAAAGTAATCACGGTGATGATGCGTAATTTCGAACAATCGCGTCGACTGCCATTATCGCGAACGCGACGACCCGGCGTGGCCTGATAGAATCTCGTTAAAATTGCAGCGGACGCCCCGATGGAGCACGAATATGCACGTGTAATTATCTCGATCAGTACGAGATAATAATTCACGATGCAATTAGTTTTGTGTTTTCATTTCGTTATGTCGCCCTTTTACCGTAATAAGCACGCGGCCTGCCACGGCCAACTAAAACTGATGGAACAAACACGGACGAACGCAGTTCCGCGCAACGTTGCAGCTCGATGTCGGTGATCTTCCTTTTTTTCATCGTTTTCAATGATTAAACGCCTTTAACGGGGCATGCCGATGTAAAATCTACAAACGACGCGTCATCGGTAATGCCAACTGCGCAAATAATGACCCCCCCTCTCTAGAAGCAAATCGGTACAAATTAATTTCTTGCTGATCGGATTTCAAGCATCGGCTATTTCATCCGCTCAAAATCGCAGTCGGCCGCCGGACGAATGGCTCAAGGTCGATCGAAAATAACGGGGATTATGTTGATTTCGTTGATTGAAGTCTTCCTTGCGTCTTTTTTTAGATAAATTAAAAATTGAATCCTTCACGAGAATTAATCCGCGATACTTTAGCAATACCTAACCTAATATTTCAGAAAATGACAGAAAGAGAGAGAGAGAGAGAGAGAGAGAGAGCGAGAGAGAGCGCACATCGGCCGAATCGCTCCTTGAGAATCAAGCGTGGCTTTTAATATCTCAGGGATAGCTCGCGAGTTTGCGAGCCGTTGCGAACGCAGCGAAAGGGTGGCAACGGATGGTACGAGGGATTAATATCGGCCTTAATTTCGGCTTCCCAACCCCAACACGGGATATCGCGCTCTGCAAACATAACCGCGTTAAGATCCGACGTACTTGCACACTGGTCTGGATAGTCTTGCGCCGCCTCGCCGCCGGAAGAGAAGGATCGCCACATGAGAACGTTAGGAGTGGAGAATGCCCGGCGGTAGGAGGGTGGCTGGTTAGGGCGAGGAGGGGGGTGGTTCTGCCGCATAAAGCGTCGCGGGGATTCGAGGTCCCGGCAGTAAGCGCCGCGAGCTCCGTCGGGGATGCAGCGTGCGATACTCGCGCGTGAATACTCGCGTCACGTGGCTCTCGTTGGTCAGATATCGCAGTCCATCGAGAGATCGCGATTCTGTCGATCGATTCGAAGACGCGCGCTTGGCTCAAGTGAACGGAGTAATCTCAGCGGATTTAGAAGGATTCCCTAAATTCGACCTCGCTTGAGAGCTCGCCGAAAGTTTATTGTTAGTTCGCACGTCGAGCGGAGACTGCGAATACTCATTCGCCACGCGAATAGTGTTACGTAACGGTGTTACGCGTAAACGGCCCGCGAATATAGATTACAGTTAATCGCTCGAACTCGAACGCAAACGAGAACGATGCGCGCCATATCGAGGCGAATTGTACTCGGCTTTTCCGCGATGGTCTCGCCGTGAAAAGCGGCAGAATTATTTCACGTCCGGCAGGAAACGCCTTCCTTCTGATACGCTCCGGAGAAAGCGTGGCTGCTCCTCGGGAATATCGCGGGGAGCGACGCGGGAAATTGGAAATTTGCTTCGCGCGAGAATCGGAAGCCTTGCAGGGGGAACGTTCTAAGACGCGAAAGAAAACACGAAACAACAACGATGGAAATTTAATATAAAAACGCCCCGTGGAATCTCGTAACGATCCTCTCTCTCTCTCTTTCTTTCTTTTTCTCCTTTTCTGAGGACACATGGTAATTTCTCGCGCAGAGTTGCATCCTCGCGCGGAATCGTCAATCGGCGCGATCGCGCGCCGAGTCGCGAGTAGTTGGAGTCAACGGCGAGCGAAACGCGAGCTCGCTGCTCGCTAAATTTCCGATTAGCGGCGATTACCGGCGCCCCGGGAAAAGGCTAGAGCGATAAGTCGAGGCTGTTCAGTTTAATCGCGCGCGACGAGAGAAGCCGCGAGATCCCAGGACAATGTAAATTCCGATCGACCTCAAAGCCGGCAGCTGATTCGCTCCCGTGGCACGCGGTGTCCACGCAGATCGGAAACTTTTTATCGGCGCCATGACGAAAGGCGAGCCCGGCTTCTCCCTCCTCCTCCGCCCGATTCGCGCTGCATTATTCATGGAGCCGCGCAATTAGGATTTCCTCGTGGTCGACCGTGCGAGAGAGAGAGGATTAAAGGCGATCCTCATGGTCCCATCGACGCGCAAATTAATGGCCGTGTTATCCAATCGCGCAAGTAGCCGGCGAACGGAAGAACGACCGGCGCAAATAGCATCGCGCCATAATTTCCACGACAATTTGACCGTCTCTCCCTTGTGACCGTCATCCCATCGATCTCTCGCAATTTCAGACCGTTATCTCGAGCCCGCTGTTTCACACAATTCGACAATTGGAGAGTCCATCGCGGCGCGGCGAGGCTTATTGCATCCTGAAGCGTACTGCAAGGCGCGTGCTCATGGGAACCGGTTTTTTATCCGAGGACAGGAGAGTGCACAGCGAAGACAATACGATCGATCGCGCAATTATGCCGCTAAAGGTAGCGCCAGGAGGATCAGCATAATGCTCGGCGACACGGATCGCCGCAGGGACCGCGCGTCATCGATCATCGTGCGAGTTTAGCAATGCCGCTCTCCCGCGATCGGGGATTCGCGGCGCGAGTGTCGCGATCTGCCGCCTTGGCCTCGGCGGGTATTCCCCTCGACCTAGAAACGCAGCGCGGATCGTGATAGAGCGTCGGCGAGGCAGAACTCGCGGTCGGATCCGCGCATTCGGCGGTTCCGCTCGATGCCCGGAACTCGCGGCTGGATCGAGTCGAGAATGAGACACGCCGCGATATTATGGGACACCTCGGCAGCTGTTTAGACGCCCTGGGATCCAGGCGGACGTCGAGAAAGTCCTGCGAGAAGGCGTCGCGACGCCTCCGTTCTCTGATCGCCAAAGCAAACAGGTGGGGCCTGACGGCCGACGAGGTCGTCGAGTTGCCGGCGACGAAGAGGCTACTGCCGGGTCGCGCCACTCCGACCTCCGCCACGACCTTGGCTGCGATCGCTCTGATCCTCGGCGCCGGCATCGTGCTTCTGTTGTACATCTGCGCGCCCTGCATCTCAAGGACGACGTGAGGACGCGAGGTAGACTATTCGCCGCTGCGAATAGTCGGTGCTCATTATCGATTGTCTCGCGATAAGAGTTTCAGTTATTTCGGGATTTTCGGGATCGACATTGCAAGTTGCCAAAATTAGCAGGAGCGCGCACGGTCGAGTCGACGTATAATCGGCGTATAATCGGAACGATAATTCGACGAGGAGCGAGCCGAAGTGCACGTCTATGCACGAGCGCGGACGAGCAAGAAAATACATTAATTAATTGTCATATTGCGTGATCCAAGGTTTACACGTATCATACAAATGAGTAATGACGCGACAAAGCTGCTTCGTGGAATATATCGTGCATTTTATGCGATAAATTAATGAAAGCCTTTGTGCGGCCGTGAATTTACGCTTTGTAGCGAATTTCCATTGTGTCGCGTACAACATTGCGAGAGCCATTGCGCGTGCGAGAGCCACAATGACCAATTTCACACAAAGCGCATTTTTCTAACGTCTACGGCTTAAAACGAGATCGAAGCGCGGCGCGCCAGAAAGAGAACGCGTGATCTTAAAACGTTCCGCCGAAATGAGACAGAAATTATGCCCGTCCTCGCGCCGGGATTTTTCGGCGCGCTCGCATTATTCCGGTTCGCGTTATCCCCTTCCCACCCTGATCCGAAGCCCCGATTCGAATTGGCGGTGGCGGCAGCGGGGCGGGGGTGCGGCGCGTCGCGGATCCACCGGGGGCCGATTTTATCGGGCGCATAAAATATGAAGCGACGTGCGGCGGATATCGGACATTTCAGCCATTTATTCCGCGGCCGGCGCGCGCCGCGAATTTTTCATGATTTTCATAATGCCGGCCTTTATTAACGCGGCCGCGTTTATTCGCACATGGACGCACCGCGTCGCGCCGCCGCGCGCGGGCAATAAAACCGTTCATTAATTAGTCGGCGCAAAAAGCGCTGCTATTTATACCGCCGGAACGGAAGAACCCTTTTTCCTCCCCTCCTTCCCGTTCCCGTTTCTCTTTTCCCCTCCTTTTCGCCTTAAGCCGCAACCATGCGATGCCCCCTGCCCTGTCCTGTCACGCGCGCGCGCGCGCGCGCGCCAGGAACGCGTTAATTAAAAAACAGCAATGTACAACGTACATCGCTCGCCGCGCCGCCCCGATTATCCGCGCCATTTGCCACCGCCCTCCTCCCTCCCCCTCCCCCGCGGAATCCCTAATTCGCGTTTCGGCGGATTAATCCGCGCGCTCGCGCGCGCCGGCCGGCCGGTAGGCCGGCCGTCTAGCTGCGCGCGCGCGCGCGCGCGTTGCGCGGGCCGTTTCAATTATTTCACGAGCCGGCGAATTTGCATAACGGAACCCGCTCGCGATTCCGCGCCTCATTATTTATCGACGCCGATCGGTTAAAACATGCGCGCGCGCGCGCGCGTTGGAGAACCGACCGGCCGTTTTCAGCCGACGATCAGCTGTCGGCCGGCTGGTTTTCCCAGTTTTTCGACTTTCCCGGTCCGAGTTAACACGCGCGTGCATCACCGGTGCAATTAACCGGAAGCACCGTTTCGCTGGCGGGCGGAACGAACCGCCGTTGCGAGCCGTCATTCGCGCCGCGGGCTGCGCGTTTTAATTTACTCGCGAGTTACTCGGGTCTTGACCTGCGAGAGGGCACGGCCGCGTCGTGCCCTCCCGTTAATCAACAGCGGAGAATCGCGACCCGCGCGAATACCGTAACACCGCGCGATTATAACAGCGGCGCGCGTCGTGCTCTCTCGCACGGTGCGTTCGCATGAATTCCTTATTTCGCATAAATGGCGGGGTAAAAGCTGCAGCAACGGCGAGCGGCCATGTATATATTCATACGTGGTTTCGTTCGTGCCGAAACTTGCTAATGCTGTTTAATGGCGAGATGTAGCCCAGGGATTTGCCTAGCACTGTAATAAGGCGGCAGTTTACATGTAATTCGTGGACTCGGCCGGCGCGGCACGTAAATGTCTTCCGTGCTATCTAGAAATTCGAGAATCATGTAAATCCGTTGATCCGAATGAAGCTGCAGCTTCCGGCAACCTCCGTTTTAATGCACGCGTCCTGTTGCAGATCGACGATGCGGCGAACGAAACGACCGAACGGCGTCAGTCGGCGGGACCTGCGTAGGATGCATTTTACAAGTACGCTTACAAAATTCGTGCAACTTTGGCGGCTTGTACGGCAAGAGCGATTTGCGAAATGCGCGTCACGAACAAGGTCGCGACCTGTGACCGCTGGCGCGCGAGTTTTTCATACAACGCGTGTAAGAGCGATATCAGCGCGATGCGATGCAATCGGTGCATCCGCAGACTGATCATCATCTGATGATCGCAGAGGTATATTGATTGTTTATAACATCCTTGCAACGAATCATTGTAGATATAATCGCGATGATCGCGGAGGTTGCGCGCGACATCCTGAAAGTTGAGATATTGATTTGCAGATGGACATCGAAGGGAGATCATCCCGTGAACTGAAAATGTCACTGTAAAGTTTTGCTCAAACTCAAACCTGAAGATCATTCCTGAACGCTACACCTGCCGAGGACAGGCGTGTATAAATTTTTTCTCATCTTTTTATACGAATAAAAAAACGTTTTTAGTGCCGTGCGTGGTGTCACACCGTTCTGCAATGTTCCGTATCAATCACCGACTGACGAAGGAGTCTCGAAAATTGTTATATTTTTGCAACGCTCGCGTCATGGTTTCCATTGTAGCCAGAACCGCTTGCAGAAGTGATTCCGAACTCTACCACGATGATTGATACGAGTCTACGACGAACACATGCTTTGTACATACACTTAATCACGCGAATACTCAATTTCACGATTCTGCGATATATATATATATATATTTTTTTTTTTTTGCGTGGTTTTCAGTGGTTTCGTCGGACAAAATCGTTTATATTGATGAAGCGAAGCGCGACGCGAGTCTTGCCAAGAGAAATAAGATGTCCGCGCTAATTAAGCTTATTAAGCTTATCAATTTAGCTTATTTTATTGTCCTATTTCTCAGGCGCGATGCTCAGGTGCGTCACGTTGTTATGTACTTTGCGCAGTTTTGTAGCCCGTAACGAGTAAACGCTGTAAAAATCCGCACTCACTGCGTTGTCCGTCCGAATCTTCACGTTCCCTTGCAAATCCTTCTTGTATGCTTCGATCGCATGCAACCTTTGGCATTCGCGTGCATTCGCTGTTGAAGCACGAGCACTCGAAGGGCCGACTTCTGCGAATCGGATCTATCGCAGCGCGGATGGATATTTGAGCAGAGATGCAACGATAGATGGTTTCTGGACGAACTGACGTTCTCCTCGATGCGGATTCCGTTGGTCCGACGACAAGTCGAACTTGAGAGAGCACCGGCGATTGGCGATCGCAACATCATCGCGGAGGCTCCGCTGCAATGGTTCTGTGACGTTTCCGAGAGCGAATGCGCTGATTAAGACATCTTTCTGAACCGCTCATCGATCTACGTGCATGCTGCGGTCAGCGTTTTAAGATTTATATAAAATGCTGCTGCGAATGGAAAATCAGCTGCGATTCACGTTTCAGTCCATGTCGTCTTGCGTTTTATCGTATCGCGTTCGAGTAAACGCGGATGTTTTCTTTTCTCGTTACAAATTCGTTAATCCGTGCGCGCGAATAGCGCGCATTTGAGAGCGATATCTCGCAAGAACGAGAAAAACGTCTAATTCGAAGATAATTATGAACTGGCTATTGATTTTCATTGGCGGTACGAGCGCACTTTCAGCGTCCGATAAAGGAGCCTTGCGTTGAAATGATCGGAGAGTTAAGACGATTATTTCAGGCGCCGGCGAGCGAATGATAAGAGAGCCGGATAATAAAATTTTAATTGGCGCTAAGCACCAATCGCGACTAAAGCGCGATGTATCCATCGACGTATTCGATCGATTCCAGATTATCGAATTTTTCCCCTCACCTCTAATCTCTACCGCGTGATGATCGCGAGTGGTTTCTTCTGCCTTGTGTTTCCTCTGTTTCACCGAACGCTGGTCGGATATATTTTCCTGTCGGATTCGTCTTCAGGTTGAGAAATTTATATCAATTTTACAAGGCCGCTATCGAAGCTTTCGTCTGGATCAATCAGCATTGAAGTCACGAACTATCGAGCTTTACAGTTACCTCGACTCGACGTGCTCTTCCGGCGATGATCGTTCGGCCAATGCGAATCAAGCGTTTTTTAAGGAGAACCCTAAAGAGCTCGGGGAGAACCGCAGAGTTACCGCATCAATCCCCGCTGGACCAACCCTCGTGGTCGTCCGTTGTCTAACGAGGGTTTGGCGGAGATTTCGAGCGAACCACATCGCAAAGTCTCTCTCGGCTAAACATAGAGCGTACACGTGGATCCGCCGTGGATCCGCCACATGCGTGCATAATTCGATGAACAATCGTAACGATCGTAAATTGTCGCGGGTGCGCGATCGCTTGTCGAGCGAACCCCGTGGAGGGTAAAACGAGCGGATCTACCGCGGAATCGTGCACTTAGGCAAATTGACGATGGGGGAAGGGAGAATCGGGGCAAAAAGCTGCGAAACCCCGGCGAGTTTTGACGTGCGCTTCGATCGAAGTTTAATGAAATGGACTCGATGAGGAGTTGGTGGTGTTTTAAAGGCAACGAAATCGTGCCGAGGACGAAACTGCGCGTTTATATTATCGGCTCTAAATGGGAGCGGGGCTGAATCGTAAATCTGCGCACGACGGTGTGCTTTTAGCAGCCAGGATGTTCCATAACGAACGGGGCTGAACGGGGCTGAACGGGACTCGCGCAACGAAGAAATAAAACTCGCATTGTTGTGCGATTTACGACGCCACGTGCACTCACGACGAGCTCTTATCCCCCAGGCAAACATCTGCGTGTAAGTATACCTGTAATTATACCGCTAAAAATAATTACATTACATTACCTTCCTACCTAGGGAGCGAGAGGCGCTTTACTGCTTTTGCTAGCAAGTTTGTTTTCTTGCAACGCGTACGGGCGGTTGCATCGCGCCAGGAGCTGCCCGCGCCTGCGCCGTGGCAATGCGTGTCACACTCCCCGGCCGCGGAGTTATTATAATAAGTATCCTTAATCTTCGTCCAGTGGCCACGCGAATTTACTAGCGCTGGGAGGAACGCGGGGGGAAACGGTCAACCGTCACCGCGGCTCGCACCGTGGAATGCAATTTTCTATTTCCCGTTTCCGCGTGCCTGTCCGCGCCTACCGCACCCTCGCAATTGCTCCCTCGTATTTTCGCGCGATTATTATTATTGTTGTTGTTACTACTTTGTTGTTATGCTGTCGCTTCGAGGTTCTCGCTCGCTCGCGGCGAGACAAAGCTCCGAATCAGCATTCCAGTTCTGACCGACTGATCAGAAACCATCCGCAAGGAATTTGCCGGGCATCGCGATATCGCGAGGACGCTGCTCGGAAACGCGTGGCGCAAACGGAAAGAAAAAGCATGTAGCCTTTAGAGCGCGTTAATTGAACCAGCGGTATTCCTGGATGACTTCGACGCTCGAGGAATCCCGGAGATATGGGAATACATAGTCTGTCATCATGTGACACTCATGGCGTATCATGACCGTTCGCGACCGTCGCGACTGCGACTTCTCATCCGTCCAGACGTCTTTCGACTCGCGAAAGTTGTCTCCGTGTGTGAACAACTGTTGATCTAGAGATGTCTCAGGGTCTAGATCTTTTGATTCCGATGATCAACTATCAGCGTGACTCAAGATGAATCACGGGAGACGCTCTCCAAGCATCGTTAGCAAGTAGAGTCAATAAAAAAGAGACAGAGATAAAGATAGAGAGCGAAAAGGACAATTGATCGTACAATGAGGTTGATTTCATATAGCAGCATTAGCTTTTATTTACCACGCTATGAAGTAGAAGGATTCGGCCGATATTTCATCCGATGCTGAGCGCGCGAGCAGATCCTGTTAATGAGATCCTTCCGGCCGGCATGTTTCCGCGCGGAGCACTTGATTTATCAGCCGGTGTACTGCCGTCGCAGGAAAGGACGAAATGGATTTTGCTCCAACCTCGTCGATCACCTCGAAGAACCTAGAAGAGTGGACGTACTCGGGTTTCAACTAGCGTCGAGAGTACGGAAGCCGCGGCGGCACATTCGAGTCACGTGCTGGCGAGAGACTCGTTTTAACCACGGTAATTGAAAAAGGAGAATGGCCGTGTCCCTGTGTAACCTTTGCCACGCGCTCACGTGGAGCTTCGATGAGCAATCCATCGCGATTTGCCGGAAGCGCCATCGCGTCACACTGTTGACGCGTTATCGTATTGAGTTAATCTAGATCAATCGTTTATGCGCCGCTAATTATCTGTAGGTTATCGATCTGTCCAGCAGCTAGCTTTGCGAGACATCAAACGTAAAATAGAAAATGAATCCTTCACGCGATAAGCTGCAAAGGAGCTCGTTTCGTCGCTGTCGCTAGCATTTAATCAACGTGGCAGTCAACGATTACAAGCCACGCTGTAAATGATTAGCTGGAATGTAAATGATTAGATGCGTCGAGTTATTCCGGTCACGTGGATCTGCCAACTTCTTTCCAGCCAAAGGCAGTAATTGAAGGGAAGACCATGGGCTTTTCACATCTCTCCCTCGTCGGGAGAACGAGTTTGGTTCGATCCCTTGCTTACTTATTCATAAGAAGCTATTCCATTGATTTTGATTGCTCCGCAATCAATTGCATCGCCCGACAGGCCGATTCGCATCTCCGTATTGTCGGTCGAAAGAACGGAACACTGAAACGGCGAACAGTGGAAGAATCCTGAGGCAATTTTCAATTTTCAGCGAGCGCCCGTTGCGAGAATCAACCGGGAAGATAATATTCTCCCCCTTTAATAAAATCGAAATCGGGCAGTTCCCTCCGATCAAATAAAAATACGTAGCGTATAAATTTTTCATGTAATCAACTTTGATCCGGTCTCTCGCATCCCCGTCCTTATTCTAAATTAAATTTCGAGCACGCTTCACCCTCCTCGTAATTCTCCCTCAATTTTTTCGATCAAACAATTTTATTGCGTAAATATCTTCCAGCATGAAGGCTTTAATAATAGCCTGCTGCTCTTCTGCTGCCCGGGAATCTTTCCGCGACAACAGATTAGAATTATCGCGCAAATTAACCAAGCATTGCTTCTTCTGATACAATCGTCTCCTGTATCTTATCCAAATGTCTCGTCATGATCATATCCAACTCTCGCACTGACGTTTCGGAGGCCTGTTGTCCCATTTTTTGCGACTTTTGCGAGCCGGTTATTGTCCATCTACTGCTGATGTCCTGTCTCCTGATTCTGATCCATCTTTTGACATCTTAGATCTCGCAGATGTTGCGAACATCTTCGTTGCAGATTCTATCTCGCGGAGTAAGTGCGTAGCTGAATACGCAATAAAATAATAGAGTACACCAACCTGAAGGAAAGAAAACTCTGATACATACACGTTCTACGTATATTCCGTCTATAGACGACCTCATTAGACGACAGAGACGTCGCCTCTTTCGCTTGCTCGTTTTTGTCGTAAGAATTACGAGGTCATCCGTCCTTGTCGCGCGTGTACATCTTTGTGCACGATCTCTGGCGATTTTCAGCTCGATGCAAACTCTATGCTGTCGCGTCCTTCATCGGCCAGTTCGAGCGCGAAGCGCATCGAAGTTACCGTTAACAAGGAGAACGGCTGTGCGGCTGTCGTTCGCATAAGTCGCCGCGTGGATTTCTTCAAGCACGGCTTGACGGAGATTGCAGATGGTATCCCGTAAGTTTTCCCGTGAACTTTAATTATCGCGAAGCGAAAGAATAAAACTTGGGCCAACTCGTTAGCAGTTGGGGAACTGCGGGTTTGAAAATTATGCGCGCGTGCTCTTTCTCTCTTCCTCTCTCTCATTCAGCAGCAGAATTTAATACCACGTAATAGCGTTCGCATCCCGCGCGAATCCAGCTTTTCGTCGATGCGGCAAGATCGTTTACGCTCTTCACTGGCGGATCGCGATTAATTGCATGGATGTGCGCTTGATCGACGTCAAGCAGAGGCAGAAACGAACGGGATCGATCCTGCATAACGCGACCAAGAAGGAAAATGGTTAGCTCGCGTAATCGTATCCGATCGAAACGGGAAACACGAGAACTTTTCTAATATAAAGTTTATCCACCGGCATCGCCAGTGGATTCGCTCTCGTCTTCGTACGATGCGAAATCCATAAAGTTATTGCGCGCGCGTGTATTGCTTTGTTCTCGTCTTTGAGAACGATTAAGAGCAATCCCTAAAAGAGTATCCCTAAAAACGACAATTCCGCCATGGATCATCTTGCGTTTTGAGATAACATCGCGATAACATCTGCGGGCACGTATCGCGGCCCGATATCGAAGTGGAATGTCGTTTTATGCAAGGATGAAAAGAATCCTGACTGCCTGAATCCTGAATGTGCTGACGAATGTGCGATCAGAATCAGTTGAGTTAATCATTACTCTATAAACTTTTAAATATTTACAACAACTTGTGTACAATTTTTGTAAAGGTAAATAAACAGCTAATTTTAATCTAAAAAGATGACTGTATAATAATTAAAAATAATTAATCACAGCATATGCATTAATAATATATATATATATATATATATATATATTAATTTATACACGTAATAGCGAGTTTGAATAGCGATTTCTTGTGAAACGGTTAAGGAATCAAATTTCGAATTGACATTGCTAATTAAAGTGATATCTAATTCCTTCCTTCTGTCCTGAATATTCCACCTTTTCCGTTCTCGTAGGAGGCACGAAGCAACGCGAACACAGTTTCGAGGAAAATGTGGAGCGCATCGATGCATTTTCGGCTGCTTAGTTCAATTCCCATTTCTCACTTTGACGTCCAGCCACCTGCAGCTAATTAAGTTCGGCATGACAGTCGATTGAAAAGTTGGAAGGCCCTCCGATAAATTTAATCAGAAGGATGAGCGTGCGAGCACACAGTAGTTGCGACGCCTAACCGAATGAAGGACTCGGCAAAGTTTTCCATGAGCTTTTCCCAGCGGCGCGAAATGGCGCGCAGTTATGAGCGATGGAACAGTAGCGAATGCGCTTTTTCACCGGCTCGAGCGGCGGAAAGTTTCGTAGATACCGAATAAGTACTCGGCGATGGAAAAATAGAGGAGACCTCGCAGCCTCGCTCGGACCGAACGCGAAAACGATGAATTTCTAGATTTTTAATTCCGCAGGCGGGCGTTTGCGCTCGCCTTTTCGGTGCCGATTGTACATCGTTTAATTGCTCTCTCTCTTCTCTTCTCTTTTCTTTTTCCTTCAAATGAAATCATTATAAAGCGCATTCCTCTCGCTGGCGCGGTGGTCTCTTTTCTGCTTTTTCATCTTTTTGCCGGCCGCATACATCATCCGGAAAAATGGAAGTTCCGTGAGAATTTCAAGTAACGTTAGACGGGACGATTTTATAGGAGAAATATTTCACTCGGGCGATCCTCGTGAAGGACTCTGAAAGAGTCGGCGAAATTGATTAACAGGTATTCTCGCGTTCGCGCGAGAACCTCTGAAATTGATTTATCCAGATTGATTTAAGCGTATACGAGACGTATTTATCGTAGCGAGCAGGGGATGATTCTCGCATGAATGTTGATTTGAAACGCATCGGCGATTCAGTTTACCACTTTTCTTTCTCCAAACGAAAGCTGAAATGTCCCTTTGCGCGTTTACAAACTCATGAATTCCCACCGCTACCAACGATCGAGCATAAGTAACGCAATATCGTGGAACACGCACAACGTCGTTGTATCAATTTCAAGATCGCCCCGAGCGATTCCGCAATGTATATTTGGCGATGCTAATAGTCTCGCGGATCTGCTTGCCATTGCCATATTATCACGACAACATTCACACATCGCGATGCAAAGTTACAGATACTATCTCTGCGATCGGTATCTAAGCACGGGCTTCTGATTACGCTCGGATAACGGAATCCTTTACGACCCGAGGTAATATCGTGGTCCACGCACGAGTATTTGAGAAACGCGAATCTATTAATCCCGTATCGATTCCCCGTGATATTGCATTACGTGGCGTCTCGATACAGAATGACCGATTTCGGCCAGCTAGCGTCCTAATGTCGCGCGGGATCACGGCATGCCGCCGGCAAACGTCGAGATCTCGCATTTATTTCTCGATCATGCGGAATGCGTACGCACTCGATTCGCATACGCACGCGTCATGTGTGTCACGTGGTTTTCGAGAAAGAAATTGCGATCGATACGTCAGAACGCGAATCGGCACGGTGCGTGCGTTCGCGTTAATTTGCGGTTCGCCGGTCCTCGTGTCCGCGTGTCTTCCCGGTAATTGACAATTTCGCACTCTAGCACGGGCAGCCAGTAATTAAGCTGCCATGTGTGCGACTGCACGTCCATTTTTTCCCGTCCTCATCGCCGCCCTATGGATCTCCGTCGACCAATATCCCAGCCGGGACGAGCTTCCGTTCGATTCCGCGGACTTCTTTTTCTCCCGTCCCTGTGGAAAAAGTGACAATTAGTTTCCGAACAGCGCTCTCCAGCCCGGGCTTTACAGAGACAAAGAATGAAAGTGGAGAAGAGCGGGCTTGGAAAAATAATACGAGCGTGCTGCGAGAGGAAGCGCTTTTTCAAAGATCGCAAAGAACTTCCGTTCCGGGATGCGCGAAAGATTTACCCTTTGCGATCTTGGATCACGCTCATCGCGTGATCCTTTATATTTATCCGTGCCGTCGTAGAATTATTATCTCAGCTTTCCTCTCTCTCTCTCTCTCTCTCTCTCTCTCTCTCTCTCTCTC
>JAHMML010000052.1:257180-332201 GCA_020341155.1 Eciton burchellii | reverse complement strand
CTCTCTCTCTCTCTCTCTCTCTCTCTCTCTCTCTCTCTCTCTCTCTCTCTCTCTCTCTCTCTCTCTCTCTCTTTTCCGTGCAACGTTTCTCCGCAGGACGTTGCATTTGTTTTGCTGTCGGCACCGGAGCTGTCGGCACCTCCGTCCCTCCCCCGCGACTCCCGGCGAACGCCCGGCGAAACGCAACGCATCATCCATCCATGCCGCATATGGACAAAAATCGCGTGATACTTGCGGTTGTGTGCGCATCTATATGTACATATGCGCGTACACACGCGCGCCAAGCGTTTTCTCTTTTAAACTCATGCTCATGCCAACCCCTTCGTGCAGCCGCGCTTCCGCGGCAGGGGCGGGGATATCGAGATAACCGAACGGTTGCGGCGGCTGCACTTGCGCGCGCTCGTAACGCGCGCGGGACGGGGGCAGGGGAGGGGCAGGGGTTGTGCAAATAAATAAATATGTGCATATCGACGCGCGCGTCGCGCGCCCAGCTCCGCATTGTCTCGGGGAAGGCTGTGGGGGCAATGGGGCTACGCAATGGGGCACGTGTGTACGCAGCTACGTACGTACGTGCGTGCGTATATACGCGCCGGAACGATTGGCCAGTTGTTATTCCGTCGGTTGTGCATCCGAAAGTGCATGCTGGTACATTACCCGTACCCCCCCCCTCCCCGGAGGGGAATTCATGTCCGCCGTGTGCGCTATGTCGTAAAGCGACATAATGGAGGAATCAGCGAAAATCCCGATGCAGAATCTCCAATGGCGGGTTGCCGACTCGAGACAGACTTTCGTCCGGTTCGAACGCGTCAATCGCGTTTACATGCGACTCTTAGGCATTTGTTGAATGTTAGCGATGGATGGATTTGGATGAAGCGTTTCGCAAACGGGAGTGTAGCGTCCGCAACTAACGAACGCTAATTCTACGCTTTGGGCGAGCAAGATACTTGTCGGTGCGCTGACATGTAATTTCCTCAGCTTCGTCCTTCGCGAAGCTCGAAGCTCGTCAATCTCTGAAGCCGAGCCGCCGAATGAGATTTCATCGAAAGATTTTTCACCCAATCATCCGCGCGATCTAGTGATCTAGTAATTTCTTTCCTCGCGGCCAGAGCCGCGACCAGAGCACGATCGAGCGAAATCGTCGCGAGTGAACAAGTTGCTCCCAATCGTTCAACGCACGCCGACGAGTTAAGGCTCATTATTGCCAGCTAATTGTCACGGTCGAGTTTCGACCAACGTAACGCGCAACAGCAACGGAGACACTGCCGGACGCTTTGTAGTCTTCAGCGTCGGATGTGGCGACAGCGGACCTGACACCCCGAAGCGATTACGTGTCCGTGACCGGTGCGAATCGCATCGAAAAGCGGATGCCGAATGTCGCCGCGCATGTCGCGCGCGGTCATAAAGCCGCGTTCTCCAGTGCACACAATCGCGCATACCCGAGCAATGTAACAGAGATAACATCCCCGAAGGCACGCTCGCTTTATCCGCCACGGGATACGCGTCGCTTTGTGCGTCGCGCTCTCGTCGGCGAGTCGCGGATACGGAACAATATATACAATGCTAACATTGTTGGAAGTTAACCGCGTCACAGCGAACGGATCCCGCTACGGATCCTGCATCGGGGATTTCCACAGAAATGGGGAGGGGGAGGGGGAGAGGGGGAGAGCGGGAGAGGGGACGCGAAAGAGGAGGAGAGGGGATTGATTTAAATTTCGGCCGGGGGCGAACGGCGGCGCGACTTAATGGGTGTACAAATTAATTTCTTGCTCCTGATTTCGCTCCTCGACGACATTTACCTCGCTCTCCGCTCTCCGATAAATCGCTCAAGGTCATGGCAATGATGGAGAGATAGCCTTATTGATTAAGATAACTTTCTTCTTTTGTACCTTTCGACGAATGAATTTTGAACTTTGCCGGAAAAGCGAGAAATCAATTTACAGCCAACAACAATCGCATTCGCCGCCAATCTTCGACCATTCTTCCTTCCTGCTCGGAGAATGCCGCGTGATCAGTGATCATCCTTCGTTTCTTTTATTCTTGCCCAAACGTGAAGCTCATCTCTATTATTACACGATTCCGATATTTTCCAGGAAGATGGAGAGAACCGACACAAACGTGCAGTCGTAGATGGTAGGAGAAGCGTGAAATGAAAAATACGAGGCGATAAATTAAGGCTTCGCGGCGTTGAGTCGCGATCGATAAAACTGTAGATTAAAAAGGCGCGGAACCGCGGATATCCGAGCGGAGAGGATATCGGCTAGGATATACGATCCGCGGCGATAATACAGATCGATGGACCGCTTCATTAATGGATAAAGTGTTATGGCGGTAATCTCCTTGCAGTTGGAACGCGAGCCAAAACCTTGCGCGTGATAATTATGCCATCGCGCGCGCCTGCGGTCCGCATTGCGCGCATGTGAATGAAGACGGAGTAACGCTTCGCAGTCGGGGCTTCCCACGTCGCTTTAACTACGCCGTTATATAAATAGCTTATCTTATTAGAACAACTTGTTAGACTATCGGCATCAAATAGTACGCTATTTTTCCTTTGATTCCGTCCCAATTTAAAGGCATCCCGTAAAAGCCCGTGAGAGTACGGGCTAATTATCGCGAAAGAATTGAAGAGAGGTTAGGATTCATTCGAACATTCGAATTCGAAACTTCGAACCTCCTTCCGGTGATTCTTCAAGCAAGAATATTATCCGAAACGCTTTAGCGGGCCTCTTTAACTTTGCCAAAGAAAAGAAAGATTCAACGCGGTTTTAATGGATGACCTTGAACCGTCCCCGCGTGAAAAGCGACACTTTTGAGGAGAGAGAAGCGTTCGCATCGCGTAAGATGAAATATGGAGGTCGCAGTAAACACATGAAGACTTGATCGTCGCCAGACGATAGTACATTTATCTGATAAAGAGCATCATCAGTCATCCGGTAGCTGCATAAATCATCGGAAAGTTGGCGGTGGAGCGATTTGTAACGTCACGGGACGAGATGTGTCGTGCTCTCTTTGCACGCTCTCGTGCCGCGTTATTTTCACGGCGATTCCGGAAAACGATGCCGTCACGTGAGCGATTATCGCTCGATATCAATCTGCAGCAGCGTTAAGCGTTCGAGAATCGAGCGCGAATCGCAGCTGCGGTTTCTCGCGATAACGATGGCTCTTTAATTTCAAAGTGTCATCCCTCCAGCCGTCATCCGTCATTCCCTCTCTCTTCCCCGTTCGCCTCAGAGTATTCGTTGAGTGTATCGAGAAATATTGCGAAAGCCGAAACTTGAAAGGAATCCCGCGCTCTCGCCATCCTAACGAGAAACTCGCTCGCCGTTTCCGGTTTCGTTTTCGCGCGCGTCGCGGTATACGATTATTGATCTCATATAGTGACATATTTGAGTTTCCGCCTGAAAGCTTCACTTTCACATCACTTAGCTCGCCCTGAGGAAGAAACGCCGCTAACGTTGTAACACGTATCGCTATCGGTATGTAACACGCTCGCATCTTTCAGAGAGAGGGCACAAAGTAGCGCGGGACAGAGGGGGGAAACTTGTATTTATTATAATCTCTTGTATCGACGTCAGCGTGGTGGACTGAACTTTCGAGTGAAACTCTCTTGTTCCTTCGTCATTGTGTAACTTTATTTCAAGAGTTACCTAGTCGTAAGGATTAAGAGAGATCAGTCTTCAAGTTCCCAGTGTTCTCGAATTCTTTCACCGATTCCATTCACCGATCGTTACACGTGAAGATAAAGAGACGATGAAGAGAAATGGTAACGCAGGAATTCTCCATCTCTGCCGTTTCATTCGCGTTGCATGCCAGCAGATACCGAATCACGAGTAATGATCGTTCAAGGACGATCATTAGCTTCACGTGCAATCGGATGCGGTAGCGATTCATTGCTTTCCACCACGTTTTCTGCATCCTCTCGTCGATAGGACTTTCCGCTCGCAGGAAAGCATTTTCAAGGTGCGTGGAACACGTTCCATTCATCAGTGTAAAACGAACCTGGCACCTGTAAATGCGTCTTTTCCTAGAGATAAAGAGATAATCATGAGAATGATCAAGCCGACGCCAAAGCCGGATACATTGCGCACGCTCTTCAGCCTTTGTCCGTCTCTCGACAGATCTCGATCAAGGCGTAACGTGTAACAGACACGTGTAACAGAGACGTAACGCAGGTTTCTTCATACCTGCGCGTATACCGATACGTGGCTGTACGTGCATACTTCGCATATGCAGATCGCATATGCGAGAAGGGGCGCGGGGGGGAGGGGGGGGAGAGAGGAAGAAGCATCTCGGGCCGTAACAGCTTGCCTAAATTCCATCTAAATTCAAAACAGGGCTGAAATTGCCACCAACAGGCGTGCAGGAGGATCCGCGACGCTTGCGACAAGCAACGGTTCTAGCCGGCTAGACACGCCGGGTCAAAAGCCAACAAGCACGCGTCCACCCGCTTGCCCCCCGCGCCGCTTTTTAAATACCGGTCGCCCATCTCTCTCTCCACCCTCTCTCTCTCTCTCTCTCTCTCTCTCTCTCTCTCTCTCTCTCTCTCTCTCTCTGTGTGTGTCGCGGGAGGGCAGCCCGATATGGCGCAATATGGCATCGTTTCGCCGGCGTTTTGTTGATGGAAAAAACTAAGTCGCTTCCTCTGCCGGGAGAAAAAAGGCGTCGGCGTCGTCTCCTCGTGTGTCGACTGACGTTTAATTAAATTGCGAGACCGTATATTAAACAAAGCGGAAGGCGTGATGTTAAATGCGCACGATAGAGAACGCCTAAAGGACTTGGACACTAAATATTTGAAATATTCGTGTGAAATATTTGAAATATTTGAAAGTTTCTCTTACCAAAGCTGTACGACAATCGAGTTACGTTTGCATCGGAAACTTGAAATTTGGGTTTGAAGATCAATTTAACGTAATAATAATTATCAAGCGTCACAGATGCTTACAAAATATTTATTATCGCATGATTTATTATTATTTATTATATTTATGATTATTATTCTTATGATCAATGCAACTGTAGAAATGGAGAACAAACGCTGCATCGTTCGATTGAAACGATGCAAATCGTTTTCTCGTCTTCTCCGCGATATCTAACAATTCAAAGTTCAATAACGTACGTTCAATAATGTTTAAAGAATCTTATAGAATGTTATGTAAAAGTACACGAGCAATCTTGCAGTTTTATGAATAGTTCTTAAATAAAATCCAAATCGCACGAACGTGCGAATGCTTGATTCAAAAACTGTAATATTTGATCTACGGGATCATAAGACGCAATAAAAGTGCATGAATTATTAATATGTCAGTTAGCTCGACTATTAACGTAACGCATAATTAAGCGACGAAAGAAAGATTACCTTCGTACTACAGCGGGATGCTCGCGATCGCTTGAACCTACGAGAGGCTCGAGAATCTATGGATTAAGAAGAGGGTACCATATCAGGCAAAGGAGTCATCTTAACTAAGCGTTAACTTAAGCTTAATTTCTCCGATCGTGTTTTACTATCGTTCGACTTTCCGGGTAACAGGAGACCACGGCTAAAGTCGATGGCACAAGCTGCCACAGACGATACTGTCAACTGTCGATAAAGTCGCTATCGCTGTTAAATACCGACGGTGGCTCGCGGTCGATAAGGTTATGTATCAACTCGCATCGTGCTAGCCTGCTACTCGGAGGTCCGCGAGTAATGAGAGAACATGACCGAATATAAGGAATTGAGCAGTTAAGCGATAACTTGTCCGTCCAATATGCTCCCCCCCTCCCTACACCCTAGCCGGACATTGATCCGGAGCATTTCAATGATTTAACCGGACGGGCGTCTGAACCGTGCAAACATTTCCGTTAATTTGCACTCAATTTTGATATTTTATAAAATTATATTATATTATATTATATTATATTATATTATTTTGATAAAAATAAATATAATAGTAAATATTTCGGGCATTTTAATAATGTTTTATGAATATCTGTATGTATTAAATACTTCGATATAAAATACCAGATTACTGGAACTTTATACTGGAAATTTATTTTACACGTAAATATAGGTATCTAGTTAATGCAGAGAGGACACGAAACGTATCCGATTGAAAGAAAGATATTAAAAACTACAAAATCTATTATTATCGTACTGATAATTGGATTAATGCCCGATAAGACTGCACGTGTCGAACCATTAGAAATGAGACATTTAACGAAAAACTTGTATTTTCATTTCGATTAAAAATAAAGCATCTGTATATATGTAAAATAATAAAATAAACATCGTAATATTTATTTAGAGAAAATGATTTCACATAAGGAAGTTATGATAAATGTTTTAAAATAATCCGCAAAAAAGTTTCATTGCTTTTTGCTTTTCCATCGATTAATCGTCTATCATCTTCATCACCTATTATCTTCGCATTATTTTTACTTATATTTCATGTAGTTGATTACGCTGCACATTTATAAATACTTCTGCAGTTATGTTACACACTTGCGCATGTAGAATCTTAAATGAAATTATAATCTATTATATAAATTTAATAATATATATTTTTCCATGTAATGTCCAAGAAACGGAAAATTAAAATTAAATACAAATATATTGTAACATCGGAGATTATATCGGAAAACTGAGTACGCATGATCACTTATTATATAAAAATGTAATTATTTAATTATGTTATTATAACAATTGCAAAAATTGTCAATTTATTGGAGAGATTGCAATTCTTATAATATATTAACTACGTTGTCGTACAATAACACTTTCAAAAAGACAAACTATAACATTCTTATGTAAATGTATCATTGTATATATAATAAATTTTGAGAATTTAAGTCGCTTGATTGATAAGTTAATAATAAGTGTCCATGTTGATGAGAAATTATTGTAATTAGTAGCCGTTTATTAATAATGAAATGATTGCTTTGAATGATTATATCTTTATAGCTAATATCGCAAACTTTGCAGAGTATTGTTTTAGCAAAGTTTCTCTGTAACATCCAAGTGTGTCTGTAATTATTTATAGAAACCTAGCTTATTATACAATCGCGACAAAGCAAAGAATAATACGTAGATGATACACGCTACATGAGACGATAATACTTGCACTCTAGGCAAAGCATAGCATAGCAGAGCTCAAACAGAATATGAACGAATTTTATCGTAAAATGGGCTTAATAAATCAATGAGTCCGAATTGAATCTTAATATTAATCTCTCTTCTGTACAACACAGTGTATTTATTTGTTATTTGCTACTTGCAAATTCGTTTAAAATTAAAATTATGACTATCATTAAATTCCTACATCTCTATATCCCTAGATATGGATTTGTATATTCACATTGAATACTTTAGCCAATAGATTTGTCAGAATCATAACTTAATAATGTAGTACAGTATATGTCCTCCTGCCTCAATTAATTCGTAAGGATAATATATTAAAGATAATTGTACTCTTATACGATTTCGTTATATTAATCAGCACACGATAATATAATTTAGGAGGCAAATATAATTGGAGACAACTATCTAAATTTCATTTAATATCTCTCGTTCATTAATCTCCAAATTTATCATCACGTTTCTTAATTGTCATCGGCGTCGTCGTCATCATCCGATATATACTTTTTAGTAACTCTCTTTCTACGACCACCCCTTCCTTCACCTTTCCTTCCCTTTAATTTAATTTTCATTCTTACGCTGGAATCTGCATCCGAGCCCTCTTCCCCATCTGCGTAACGAATAAAATGGAAGAAAATTAATGTACATCCTTTAGTTTTAGCTGTAATAATTGTAAGCTATGTGACATGTACGAACCTTTGTCATCCCCATCGGAATTGTTGCCCTCCTCTTCAAGACGTTGACGTGCGTTCGTAAAAACGGATTGCAACACTATCGAGTCTTCATGAATGAGGGATGCCTCCTCGTTATAAATTTGAGCATTCTTACAAAGCTGCATGAAATCCTTCTCAAGCTCGTCCAAATCCGCATACTTGAAAAAGTATAAAGTTATCGTTACACGAATATTCAACGAGTATCACGAAAGTATCAACGCAACTGTAAATACTTACTTTGCCTTCCTCGATCTTTTGCGATAACTTATTGATGGTCAAAGGTTTCTTAATGATCTCATAATAATCTGGCAATTCTCTTCGAGAGGGTAATTTCATGAAAGGTTCGCTCAGTAATCGGCCATCGCTGCTATCCGTATAGTTGACCACTAACGTGATTAGTTTCTTCATAGCGCGTTTCATTTTGGGATCGACTAAAGCTCCAGCACCTCTTCGTTTCTTCGGCACAGGCTCGTCATCTTCTTCGCCTTTCTTCTTTCGTTTCCGTGTCTTTTTCTTCTTCTTGTCATCCTCTTCCTCCTCCTCATACTCGGCGCCATCGTCGTCAATCGCCTTTAACCATTCCTTTTCGGTTAAACTATCCGTGTAATCGACTTCCTTACGTTGCCTCGAACCTCTACCAAGGAATCTGTCTTCGTCTTCCTCGTACGTCCATCTTTCCACTTCATCGTCATCTTTTACTAGCCAATCAGGTAGCTCAGCTTCCTCCAATAAGCGTGATTTGCGATTTGGACCCAATTTCGCTTCCTCGCGTCGCCGTTCTAAATCTAATTTCTGGAATATTTCGAACTCGCCTTCCGTTCTGGCAATCATTTGATTCACAGTCTCGTCATCCGGCACTTCGTTCTCTTCTTCGTCTTCAGCGTCGTCTTGATGCAAAATGCTTTGAAGAAACTGCTGTCGCTCCGATCCCGTAGATTTTTGATCGAACATACCAGCCTGGATAACTTTCTCGTCCATATTTAATTTATATCTAGCCGCTGCTAATATACGTTCTTCTACCGAATTAACAGTCATTAATCGCAGTACGCGAACTTCGTTCTTCTGTCCGATTCTGTGTGCTCTGTCCTGAGCTTGTAAGTCCTATCAGACATACGCATACGTTTTAATTTTTCAAATTCAACGTTAATCAATTCTTATTACGTCTGCGTTAAGTGTATTATCACGTACCTGATGAGGATTCCAATCGGAATCAAAGATGATAACCGTGTCCGCAGCTTGAAGATTTAATCCGAGACCACCGGCACGCGTGGACAATAGGAAAAGGAAATACTCTGATCCGGGATCATTGAATTTTTTTAATAAGTCTCCTCTATCTTCCGCTTTTGTTGTACCATCTAATCGTAAATACATGAATCCTCGCCAACTCAAGTAATCCTCCATAATCGTCATTAACTGAGTCATTTGACAGAATAGTAATACTCTGTGATTCGTAGCCTTCAGTTTGGGAAGAATACGATCGAGAAGCTCAAATTTACCGGATGCGCGATACAAATCCGGCCTAATGCGATAAAGAAGAACGGAATAAATATGGCAAAATGTTCATTACGTGTACAAAGTAAAAAATAATTTCAAAAATAATTAAGATCGATACGTACCCGGTAATAACGCCGGAACCTTGCGTGCCAACGTGCTCACAATATTTTTCTTCTATAGCTTGGAACATAAATGGATGATTGCACAATTTCCTCAGTTGCACGATGGTATTCATGAGAGCTTTGGCACCGCCTTTTCCTTGCTTTCCCTTTTCCGAACCATCGGTGAGCAGTACACCCTTGCTCTGCATATGTCTGGAAGAAAATTTTTGCTTATTACCGTCTAGCCGAGTTTCGCGTGATCTTGAGAAAATGATTTCTGACAACGTACTTGTAAAGAACTTTTTGCAAACCAGACATGTCGCACTTGATAATGTATTCCACTTTGTCGGGCAATTGTGATTCTACTTCCTTTTTCAAGCGCCTCAACAGGAAAGGTCGCAAGACTTTGTGCAGACGACGAATAATCAAAATAGTTTCTTCTTCATTAAGTTCCACCTATCGAGCATCACAATGACATCATGATGTTAATCAACGTAGAGACTCATTGAGAAGATACTATGATTGATACTATGAGAATATCTCATTATACTTGCGAGATTATACTTGCCTTTTCACCAGTAGTCGCAAAGGGAGCATTAAACCACTGCTCGAACGTGCTACAGGATTTAAAGATCGATGGCAATAAGAAATTCAAAAGCGCCCACAACTCTGGCAATTTATTCTGTAACGGAGTGCCAGTTAACAACAATCGATGAGGCGCCAAGTAATGCGTGTTCAGCACTTGGGTGAGCTTGCAGTGATGATTTTTCATCCTGTGGCCTTCGTCGATGATCATGTATTTCCATTGTAATTTAGCCAATACGCCCTTGTCTTTTATAACATATTCGTAAGTTGTTAATAAAACGTTGAACTTTGTGGCTCGCATTTGAGATTGTATCGCCCTTCTACCAGCTGGAGAACCTTTGTAAGACACCACGACGACGCTCGGTGCCCATTTTTCGAATTCGAGAACCCAATTTGATAGTGTCCTGAAAATGTATATTACAAATAATTTCTGTGACAAATGAAAAGGAAGAAAACCCGACTTTTTAATGCAAAAACTTACGATAGTGGAACAATAATAAGGAATGGACCGTTGACTTTTTTCTTTTCCATGAGATATGTTACGAGAGCGATGGTCTGAATCGTTTTACCAAGACCCATCTCATCGGCCAGAATACCGTTCAAGTTATTATTAAATAATGATACCAACCATTCCAGACCCTGAAAATGATCAAGATGAAATTTTTTCGTTTATAGAAAATGACATATATAAATTGAGAGTGAGTGATTGAGAGTAGTGCATACGAAATAAATTAATAAATTAATATCAAGATGAATAAAGTACCTTAATTTGATATTCCTTTAGTTTTCCATTCACCATAATGCTTGCTTGTTCTGTAACTACTTCATGCACAGTATGAGCAATACTGTAATATGTCTGTTCTTCCGTTTTATACTCATCATCCTCCACTTTCGCCTTGTGTATCGTTTTCTTGACTTTATCTTCTTCAGAATCTCCAGTGGCTTTATCTTTGTCTAATTAACATTAATATGAATTAAATCCGTAAAATAAATCTATATGCAACTTCAAAAATTAAGAACCTACTGTCAGATTTATCTTCGCTCTCGTTCTCTCCGTTCTCCTCTTCCTCATCATCATCATCTTCTTCGCTTTCTGATTCGATTGGTTCCCATCCAGGATGAGCCTCCAAAAATGCCGATAATTGGCTCATTAATGGCGCTTCATCGCCGGTTAATGTGCGACCAGTGGCTGTTTCTATTACACCAATACGAGTATCATCATTGGTTCCACCATCTTCAGCGTTCTCACCATCTTGTAATTTCTTCTTTTTCTGCTTGATCATGGGATAATGTTAATTACGAATTTATTAGAAGAATCAATTTTGTCTGATAGTATAAAATCTTTTCCCCCTTTATTGTAAAGATATATAAAAGTTACCTTTTTGCGCTTTTGTTCTTCGACTTGTTTTCTCTTTTGTTCTATCTTGTGTTGCTTAACCATTTCTGTCAGATTGCTGATATATTCATCGGTTTGGGACAACAAGAATGCTAAACGCTTATCTTTCTTTTGATCGATCAGTTTTCTATATCCCTCTTCGTCTTCTGCCATAAGACGACGCATACGTTCTTTCTCGATACGTTCCTGTTCTTTCTTCTGTTCGCGCTCAGCATTCGCGTGATAATTAAGGACTGCCTTATTAAGTCTAGCCAGTTTTGCGACATTATTACGATGAAATTCTTTGAAATCTTTGCCATGTTGTAAGACCGAACTGAGAAATTCCTATAAACGTAACAATCATGTTTTTACTCATCTATAATCATATGGTTTCTGATAGTATATTGACATAATACTTTGAGATTCGCGTAATAACATGTTGAATTAACTTACTTGATGTTTCTGTCTCCGTTTACGCTCTGCTTCCAATTTTTGTTGTTTCTCTAATTTTTCGGTAGCCCTAGCTTCGCGTAATCCTTGTCGTTTCGTACGTTTATAAGCTTTTACGTTCACTGCGGTTTCTAAGGTTGTGTCTTTTCGGGTACATGCGATAATCTACAAGGAATCAATAGGAAATTTAAAAAACACAGAATTTCGTTAACTTGTAAACTGACTTAATAATAATAATAATAACAATAACAATAATAATAAATCCATAAATTAATTAAAACAAATACCTCTGATCTCAATTGTCTCTGGAAGTTCAGTACTCTCAGCATGCGTAACTCTATCTGAGCCTGTATACGAAGATCTTCAGGCATGTTCGTTGGTAAATTACTAAGTTGTTCCATTCTAAGCGATATGCGAGCTGCGACCCTATTTTATCAAGCATAAAATCTTTATTCTTTATAATACATATGTATCACATATTATTACATCGATAGTTTTCCGTGTGTTTCTACCTGTTTTCCCGTTCTTGTAATATTAGTAATGGATCTAATCCAACAGGTTTAGCTACACTTGTCACTCTATTAGTCTTGGTTCCAGGTTGGGGCTGTTGCTGTTGCTGCTGCGGAGTTTGACAAGTTGGCCTAGCGGCACCCGCAGGACCAATAACATTCGGACCTGGTATTTGTGGACCAGTTGTTGTAGCAGGACCTTGAGATGGATCTATAGGACGTTGACCTAATCCTGGAGGAGGAGGAGCTCCACCTGTACAAATCCATCTTAAATTAGGATCACTTTGGCCTGCTTTTATAAATATCACAATGTATCAGTTTCATTTCATTCATCAAACAGTTTACGAAGATCAAAATTGAAGTTACCTTTCAATAAGCATAATTTTTGTAATTATACATATTTTTGTAATTTAATATACAAAATAATGGAAATAATAAAATTGAAATCAAAGTATTAAGTCTTAATTAACGACATACAAAATATACAAGGCAAAAATGACTAATATCAACACTTATACATATGTATTATGATATTAAGCATGTATTATAAAGAAACAAAAGCAAAACAGAGAAATTAAGATATGAGAAGAAAGATAATCAGAAAGATATTACACTTTCCTTTTTAAATAAATTTTTGTTGCGGAAAAGCGACACAAAAGTTAGAGCAGTCATTCATAATATATAGGTTTATAAAATTTATTAACTTACCCTGTACGGCTAAAGCAACTTGTTGAGGTACTGGTTGATTTCTTGCTAGCAATCTGTACGCCATTATCTGAGCTCTATAAGCACAAGTTAAGAATGTAAAATTAAACAAAATATAAAATAGATATTACAGAAAATTAAAACAATATGATACAAAGATGTTTATAATCATATCTTTTCACTTCAAGTTTTTGTTAATTAATCCATTTCTTTTCTGTAAATTATAATAGTGTGAATATAAATTGAATATAGAACATACCGTAATTGCTGCAACTGCTGTGAATTAAAGGCTTGCTTTTCACCCATGCCACTACCCTGACGTGCTCTTAATGCCAACAATTGAGAATATCGTGGATCTTCCTGTAGTCCTTTTTCTTCCATAGAGTCAATCGCTTTCTGGAGAGCATTCAAATTTTCTTGTCCAGGTCCAGGAGGTCCTGTAGGAGGCCCGGCAGGTCCAATCTGCCCACTTCCAGTCTGACTCATCTGATTTACCGGTGCACCTATAGGTCCCGTGCTCCCGGGAACTTGACCTTGATTTTGACTACTAGGACCTATCTGAGTGGTAGGAGATTGACCGGTCGGTCCATTGGGTCCCATTTGCCCACTTGCATTCGCATGACTAATTTGCTGATTATTTGGACCACAAGGTCCCATTTGGCTATTCGGTCCTCCAGGCCCTATTTGATTGCTCGGAGCATTCGGGCCCATCTGAGCGCCTAAACCTGGCATCATTTGACCGGGGCCCGCAGAAGGAATTTGTCCTCCCGGTCCCATCTGACCGGCCGGACTGTTTCCTCCTGGTCCCATCTGTCCACCGGGTCCACTCCCAGGTCCTATTTGACCTCCCGGTCCACTAGTACTGTGCCCCATCTGTCCGCCTGGCCCCATTTGTCCACCTGGTCCAGTTCCAGGTGGCATTTGACCACCAGGTCCACTACCAGAATTCATTTGTGCTCCAGGACCGTTGCCCAGTATCATTTGTCCCCCAGAACCACTTCCGGGACAAGTTGAACCCATTGGCCCGCCTGGACCACTGCCCGTGGTCATTTGCCCGCCAGGTCCGCTCGGTACACTTATTCCAGTAGGTCCATTAGGTCCACTTCCCGGACCCATAGAAATAACAGGTCCGCTACTCGTGGTCATTGGTACATTTCCTGGACCAGTTCCAGGACCCATTTGACCAAGACCATTGGGACCCAGTTGTCCAGGGCCAGTTCCGGGTCCCATTTGATTGCTGGGTATACCCGGACCCATTTGACTGCTTGATCCGGTCGGTCCCATTTGATTACCTGGGCCCATTTGTCCACCTGGAGCATTACCCATACCCATTTGTCCGGGTGGACCGCTCATATTCATCTGCGTAGGTCCATTCGGACCCATCTGCGACGGTCCATTATGACCCCCCATTTGGCCAGGTCCATTCGGTCCAATCTGCCCTGTCGGTCCAACTGGCCCTACTGGTCCACCAGGTCCCATTTGATTGCTTGGCATCATTTGATTAGGACCACCCATTTGATTCGGTCCTCCTGGACCCATATTGTGACTTGCTGGCCCACTTGCGGGCATTTGACCGGGACCACCAGGACTCATATGACTTCCAGGACCAGTCGCATTTATATGTGTGGATACAGGCGGCCCGCTCGCATTCATGTGACTTGGAATAGGAGGACCGGTATTCATATGACCACCGGGTCCAGGAGGACCAGTGGCATTCATGTGACCCGATCCAGGCGGACCAGTCGCGTTCATATGTCCGGATACCGGTGGGCCACTGGCGTTCATATGTCCTGATACTGGTGGACCCGCATTACTCATATGTCCAGAAGGACCACCAGAAGTTATGTGACCTGGTCCTGGTGGACCACTTGCATTCATATGACTTGGAGGACCGGTCATATGTCCAGGTCCTCCGGGAATCATTTGCGAACCCTGAGGACCTCCGGCCATTTGAGGAACAGGTCCGCTACCCGGACCCATCTGTCCTGGCCCTGGTTGGCCTATGTGAGGTCCGCCGGGTGGACCTGTTTGAACCATATGAGACGGAGCCATCTGTCCGGGACCTGCCGGACCCATTTGACCAGGACCTCCTGGTCCCATCTGTCCTCCTGGACCCATCTGACCAGGACCCCCAGGACCCATTTGTCCAGGACCCATTTGTCCGGGACCTATTTGCCCAGGACCTATTTGCCCAGGTCCATTAGAACCCATCTGATTAGGACCAGTCTGCATCATGTGTGGTCCACTTTGTGGCCCATTTGGACCCATTTGACCAGATACCATTGGTCCTCCGGGACCTTGTTGAGAACTAGGTACTACTTGCCCGACTGGACCACCTTGATTCTGCAAAAATAATTTTATATAAAAATGACATAAGATAAACTAAAATGTAAAAGATTTTGTAGAAAGTTTGTTAAAAAAGATCATTGTATATTAATGCTTTCAAGATTCCAGAAAATATAAATTTTATTTACTTGAAATGTGTATGTATAATAAAAAAATATAATACCAACATATAACAAAAAAATAAGAATCTTAAACAAATTGCATAATAACATGATCAATTTTTGCATTATTTTATCTAGTTTTATCTGGTTTACGAGCTAATAAAGACAACTTTTACTGATTGATAAATTTCGCATAAAAAATTAACATTCTATTTTATGCTTCGTTATGCACCATAGCAATTAAATAATTAACTAAAGCATGTAAAAAATCTGAAATGCGACCTATCTCTTTCTCATTAGCAATCAGGCGATATATTCTTGTAACATGTAGCGATATCGCGAATATGACAGAATAATGTAGATACTGAATAACAGCGCGCACGCGGGCGCGCAAAAGAGGATGAGAGAGAGAGAGAGAGAGAGAGGGGGGGGGGGAAGAGTTTGATGATAATATTGCAAAACATTTCTAATGTAGCAATCTTCGAGTCGATATCGACACTGACAACAAACTTGGATTAAAATATCACTTGTGCATGATTCAACGTTACGCCAGATCGATCGATCTTATTCAACATTTTCTCGTATGACAAAAATATTGTCTATTCACTCGAATAAAATTTCTGCTGTTACGGTGAATTAACGTTCGAATGCAACGGAGCGTTCGAATTAGAGAGAGAAAAAGTATTGATCGATAAAGTATAACACGAATAATTCTAAAGTATTATACAACATCGCTCTTTTCGCGTAGAGACAATGCAAAAATCATTGAATCGTATTACAGCTATCAGCGTTTTTAAATGCAAAGTAACATCACATGTCTCTCGTTAATGTATGTGTAACACACTGCGTCAGAATGAGCTTTTCCATGATAACATTTATAGCCGCTTCGATTCATCGACATATTAGTGCGACAATGGAGGAAAAACTCGAAAGGAATCGATATTTCTATTAAGTCACACAAATGCAATTGTAATGGGGCGACAGTTATAAGAACGATGTTTCCGCGATTATAGCAATACTTGAACTGGAACAAGCTCTCGCGACATCTTATCTACGAACTTGTCGATATAAGAGAAACTGACAGGACATTTCGAGTTCGAGTCGCTACAAGTTGCGAAGATGACTAGCCAAGAAGAACTCGACTACTGTTATAATTTTACTCTGGATCTTGTTGTGAAATCTGGAAAGGTATATATTATACTTTAATACAACAGATCTAATATAACAGATTGTCACGATCGGAATGCATCACAAACGCTTATAATAGAATTATCTCTTTTAAATATTTACATGCTCACATGGAATACTTTTATTTATAATATGCTATTTATTTCGAAGGAAAATAATACGTTAGGAGAGTTAATTTTCTCGTAAATGCGGGCAGACTAACACGGATGATATAAATTTTTAGATAATCCAGGACGCTTTCCAAGAATCTAAAACGATCAAAAAGAAAGCTGCTGATTGGGATCTAGTTACGCAATACGATACAAAAGTCGAAGAAATTTTAATCAATAATTTGGCAGAAAGATTTCCAACGCACAAGTGAGTCAATAAATTCTTAAAATCGTTATATATTATATCATCGTCTATCAACCATTATGTATAAATTTTTCTATAATTTATATATATTTCTTTCGCTATGTCACATATATATGTTATATATAATATCTAATATAATATATGATATCTATATAATAATATATATATATATCAAAAAATTTTGCGTGTTCAGGTTTATCGGGGAGGAAACAGTATCACATTACGATCTGCCAGCACTCACAGATGCACCGACATGGATTATCGATCCAATTGACGGGACAACGAATTTTATACATTCCTTTCCTCATATCTGCATATCAGTCGCGTTAACTGTGAATAAGGAATTGCAAATTGGAATAATCTATAATCCTATTTTGCAGCAATTATTCACAGCTAAAAGAGGCCAAGGAGCATTTCTCAATGAAAGGCCAATTACAAGCTCAAACGTGGAAGGTAAAAACTTCAACATTTTAATTAAACTAAACATTCTCCCATGATGCGTAACCCTTTCCTAGACTTCTACTAAATTCTTACACAACAGTTTGATGCGTATCTTCGATAACCGATCTTAATAACGGTGATCTTAATAACGATGAAATCTTGATTTCTCCAGAACTCAAAGATTCTTTGCTATGCTTTGAGAGCACGTTTGCGATTGTCGAGAATATTCGCGATATTGTTCTGGGAAGATTGGAAGCTTTCGTCTCGAGAGCTCAGGGAATAAGGACCCTAGGTTCAGCAGCGTTGACCATGTGTTACGTAGCTATGGGAACTGTCGAAGGTTATCACTGCGACAAACTGATGCCTTGGGACGTAGCTGCTGGTGTTCTGATCATCAGAGAGGCTGGTGGGATAGTGATCGATACGGACGGTATAATACGTATTTCCGAAATAACATCGACAAAACCTTCTTTTACACTTATCTCATTCATATAATTTTATTGTTTTGCAATTAGGTGGGGAGTTCAACATTATGTCGCCGAATCTGATAGCCGCTGCTAATGACAAGCTGGCGAATGAATTCGTGAGATTGATAAAAGACGCAGATCTCAAAACCCATCAGAGAAGACGCCTATTGCAAAATAATACCGCGAAATAATATTTCTGCGAATATTATATTCAAATTAATGACACACGCTATTTTAGAGAGAGAGAGGGGGGAGGGGGAGGGGGGCTTTTCTTTTATCTGTTATCCTGTCAGTTAAGATATTAGATAAAATATATATAATATATATCGCATAAACCATACGCATATATGATAATTACATTATATACATTATTAACAATCTTATTGGTCAGCAACAAGGAGCTTGTTTAACATAGTATTACATACAATTACACGAATGAATGTAGTATCGGAAAAAGAAAGAAGAATACTAATACGATCAAGTATTGATGATTTTCCCGTAACAAACAATCCGTAACAAACTTCAGAAATATCCAGAGAATCTGACAGAATTTTAAGACATTGCCCTATGACGATCTGTCAATCAGGAACGTCAACGAAGCGTCGTGGCGTTACGCGTTCGAATTGATCCGGATGTTAAAATTCGTGCGCCACTTGCGCGATAACAAATCATTGATAGGGGAAGTCATACTCGCGGTCATAACAGGCACAACCGATCGATCGATCGTACCAGCGAGATTTTCAACGTCGGTTGTCAAGTGGTCAAGTGACCTGGACATTGTCAAATATTTCGAGTTCATGAGAAAGGTCACGCTGCAGGCTGGCGAAGTAAGTCATGGTCGATAAAGCAGTCTCGCGAGCGCACAAACGAGATTGCACGAGTCTGCGGATAAAATCGTGTCTCTTATACGCAAACTCGCAACGACGAGACGGTAATCGGTATCAATCGCTTTAAATATCCCGCGTGTCTTAACGCTCAAACAGATATTCAAGCGCAAGTTCTACGCTGAGAAGATCGTAACAACGAAGAGTAGCTGGGACGTTTCGACCGATGTCGACCTCGAGATCGAGAACACGTTCATCGACGCTCTATCCCAGAATTTTCCCGATCATGGGTGAATTGCTACGCCATAAAACCTGCAAATCGTTTGTTCCAAAGTTATCGTAATAATAGTCTGACGAAGATCGTGCGAAATCGGGCTCGAGGACGGGATATTAAAACATCTCATGCTTTCTCTCTCTCTCTCTCTCTCTCTCTCTCTTAGAATTATCGCGGAAGAGTTGACAGAGGCGAAGCGAGAAATGCCAGAACTGACAGACGCGCCCACGTGGTTCATCGATGCGATAGACGGAACCGTCAATTTTGTACACAACTTTCCTCACGCCTGCATATCGGTAGGCCTAACGGTCTGCAAAGAGCCAGTCGCGGGCATCGTTTACGACCCTATGAACTCGGAGCTGTACAGCGCGATAAAGGGCAGAGGCGCTTTCATGAACGAAAAACCGATTTACACTTCCAAAATCTCCGGTAATGCATCCCAGATGCAAACGCACCGTACAATGACATCTCCCAAGAGGGGAAGGAAAAAAAAACGAAACACCCGATAGCATGCCTGCAAATTATCCCTATCGCCGTTGCACTCTTTGCAGAATTAAAAGATGCGATGATGATATTCGAGACAACAGTAATGAAAGTGTCGATGGAGAACAAGCCTGTCTACGAGAACAGACTGAGTGTCTTGCTTAGCCATGCGCAGGCGTAACTAAGGAACACGATTGTATATCTAACTGTTGCTTGTCGGAGGAATGCTTGAATTTCCTGCTCGATTTCTAGGATCAGGGACATCGGATCAATCGCAATGGCGATGGCGTTTTTAGCGCGGGGTATGGTGGACTGCATTCAAGTAGATCACCTCGAAGCCTGGGATAGTTTGGCGGGTACGGTGATAATACACGAAGCGGGTGGAACGGTTATGGACACGAAAGGTACACTAATTTGTATGACGTATTGATTGGTAAACGAATATCATCACGGTATCCGAATATAGATCCTCTTAAAGACCTTGAAATAAGAATAAACGCGGGGATTAAGCTCCAATCTGCTCTGATCGAGCTAGCTAATTATTATAATCGTCCTCAGGTGGTCCCTATAACATCATGAAGCCGAACATCATCGCGGCGTCGACCAAAACTCTAGCGGAAGAGTTATTCAAATTAATCGACGATACCGACCTGAAAATATAGAGAAGCGGATTCGAGGGAACTCGCGACGCAAAGCTAAATATGACTCACGTTAAATGACTCAAAAGCGGAAATATAAAGTAGAAAAAAGCGTGTCCGTGGCGAACGCCTATATACAAGGAAATCGCTCATGAAATCCGTTCTAAAAAAAGTTTACGTCGAAAAATCCCATTGACGTATGAAATCAGATTAAGTTAACCGCATATATCGTCATGATATTGCGAAATGGAAAATTTTTCCGCATTCTCCTGTCGAGTCATCGTTAGCATGAACAAATTTGTGCCATGGCACAAATAGGCAACGGAATTCATATGATCTTACGAGTGGGATTCTCTCTCACTCTCTCTCGCTCTGGCAACGTCTATATTAGAGCTATAGAATAATTATATATATATATATATATATATATATATATATATATATATATATATGTAAAGTTATACATATTGTTAACATGAATGTGCGGATATATCAATACGTTACGTATTAAGCATGATAGATATAAGCTTTAAATAAATGCAATGTCTATTTTTTTGCACGATGTAGAATAGGATATAGGGAGAAAGAGAAAGACAAGGATCATTATGCAATGAATTTGTTGAGCAAACGGAGTTGTTTGTTCAGAAATCGGGAGCATAAATAAGCACAACTGCGCGATCAAGTGGTTACGTACTAGTCATACAAGTCACTCGCCGAACGAAAAAACGTTCATGCGTATTTTATTATGGGCGAGACGGGTGTCAATTGTTCATTAAAATTTAGAGCAAGATAAGATAAAAATATTAATTATCAAAATCTCAAAGGAGTCATCAGATCCGCATGTGTTTTTCTTCTTATTCTCTATGTATAATAATACTCATAGCTGCTTATCGCAAAGTGCTCTGTTAGTATTCCACATTTCAAATTGTTCAAACGATTACTTCTTTCTCTTTGCAATTTCTTTGCGATTGTCGAAACATACTGGATAAATAAAAATATCATTATCGTATGGCGCGCATCAGGAAAAACTTTGCTAGAAAAAGCGGCGATAATTGCACCTTTTCAACTCGGCTCATTTGAATAGATTGCGCAATATCTAATAAAAGGTATTTTAAGATAAATGGAATAAGGTATTCGTGAATAACGTATTGCAAGGGAATCCGAGATTATTTGTATTTGCATTGTTAGAGAGCCGCGATGTCCTTGAAATTTTCCGAAATCGAGAAACACGATCGTTAGAGAGTACTAAAATCCTGCATTCCATGCAATTTGACCTATATCCACCGAAAGATACGAGGACTTTTATCGTTGAAGACTCATCGCGTGGATTCTAAACATCGGAAGAAACCAACGAGATAACATCGATTATTCCATCCTCTTTATAAAACAATTGCGCCACGGAAACGCATCTCATGGTAAATGGCAGGTGCACGCAATCAGACAATTTCCAAGATTCAAGGTTTGTCTAGAAGCGGCATTACTGTTATCTCACAAAATAGAGGCCCTTGTAAATTTGCTTTGCAACATCTTACTTCGCCTCAATTAATGCGTCGTTATAAGGAATTTAGCAAACTGAACAAAATGACGTGGCCGAGGATGTCGCAAGCAAATAAACCGGTAGATTAATCAAACTCACCGTATATCAAACGCGCTATCTCGCTGATAAGCGATCATTAATTAGGAAACTTCATACTCGCATGTTTACGGGATCTTGAAGATCTCGCGATAAACAAGCGCATTTTATGCACGCCGATCGATCGATCGTATTTCACGAATCCGCACCTGCGACTCGCTCAACCGATCCGAATGAAAAGTACGAGTCGCAGGTGTAGACAACACAGTATCCGCAGTATCTTTCCCGGCGAGGTCGAAGCAGGCACGCGAGAGTCGTGCGTTCACCAGAATCCTGCGGAAATGGCACGGTACGTCGAGGACGTGTACTACGAAACTGCGATTAGATTGGTGCACGAGGCTGCCCAGGTAAGTATACATCATCTGTCATATTTAGCGTAAAACTTCCGCCAACGGTAAACCAAATCGAGAAATGCAATGCGCCACTGAGAAGTCACGAAGATCGTTTGCCAGCCAATGTAACGTGAAGAGAACATTATATATGATGTTATATATGATCTTCGTGATGCGTAGATGGAAAGATAATGTAGAAAGAGATTTACGATATTAATATCGGGAATCAAATCCTGTAGCAACAATTTTTCAGCATCATAGAGGCACGTTTCCGTATCTAACGGATCCAACAGAAAGCACAACCCGTTTGTCGAGCATCGAGAATACCGATGAATCAAGCGATCGGCTCTCGCGCGTGATCTGATAATCATGCGCGTTTTTATAGCGCATTTATTAGCGGATATAACAATCGTTTCATGTATAGTAAACGTAGCGTTTACGTTATCCTTTACCTTCCTCCATTTAAGCGGTATAACTCATCAGGCGACCTTGTACAATGCATCGATTCTAAAACTTGATATATGTCGCTTAAGATCCTCCGAGAATCTATCAACAATCGGAAAGAGATTCAGATGAAATTGGGCGATTGGGATCTCGTTACCAAGTATGATCGAGAAATAGAGGACGTTATCATCGGTAATCTCAAACGCGCGTTTCCGGATCACATGTAATTATCCCTCAAGTTGATTCATGACTATCCGCGCTGAATAAATCCCATGAGAAATTGGCGGAGAAATAGCGAGCGCTTTCTGCATCAGGTTTATCGCCGAGGAATCCACCGGCAAGGATCTACCCGAATTAACCGATACCCCTACATGGATCATAGATCCTATCGATGGTACCATCAACTTCATCCACGGATTCCCGCATACATGCGTGGTCATCGGTCTAGCCGTTAAAAAGCAGATGGTTCTTGGCATCGTGTATAACCCCATCCTCGAGCAACTGTTCACGGCCAGGAAAGGACGAGGCGCGTTTTTGAACGGGAAACCAATCCATGTATCCAACGTTCAAGGTGAGCAATCGATTTACATTATTTGATAGATAAATACGAATGTAAGTGAGAACGCGCAAGACGCGACGCAAGATACCATTTAGAAAGATGACTCGACTCGACTCGACTTATTTCAAAATACCGTGGAGAGATCAGTGTCCCGATGAGAAAGAAGAAAATAGAATCTACGCCTCTACGTTCTCGAACTTATGGAATAGCTGACGTTAAGGATCGATCAATGGGAACCAATCAATGGTGAAATCACGCGCCTTGACACGGAAATGTGGATCACGAGGACAAAATTAGAAAGTGTCACACACGAACGCTGCTCGCTCTGATGCTCTCCCCTTTCGGTTTCGAGATAGCGAGGTACAGGAACCGGATTTCATTGATTAATTTTGCAGATCTGTCGAAAGCTCTAGTGTGCATGGAACCTGGCTTCATGAAAATCGACGAGCTACAGGAGAGAACGACGGAGAGAATCCAGGCTGTTATCAAAGTAGCTCAGGGGTAAGGAGCTCGCAGTACGATGCAACAAAGCCAGCGGAAGTGGTTCTATTTTTTCGCGCTATCTTCTTTATTTTCAAGCATCCGCAACCTCGGCGTGGCGGCATTAACTTTGTGCTATATTGCACTCGGAATCGTGGAAGCCTATCACATCGAGGGTCCCGGTATTTCCACGTGGGACATAGCTGCGGCATCGCTCATCATCTCGGAAGCGGGCGGCGTCGTGGTGGATCGCACGACAGGTTATACCTTTCTCGAGATCATGAAAGTCGATAATTAGCTGGTTGCTCGTCGCAGAGGATAAAGTTTACAGATTTTGTCAAATTTTCTTGAAAAGGCAAACATTTCAAGAACAAAGACGAACAAGAGTCTACTGTTGGTTACTTTTATCCATGATTTGCGTGTTTCTCGTAATTTCAATTATCACTTCGTTCGCCTTTCGTTATGCTCCAATGACTACAATCCTTGTACCGTTTTTCTCATTTCAGGTGAGCCGTTTGACATTATGAAGCCACGAATAGTAGCTGCATGCAATCAGAAGATCGCTCGCGATATCGTCAGAATAATTCGCGAAGCCGACCAACGAGTAGATATCAGAGCGAAGTAACAACACTGAACATTTTAGTGAGCGTTGAGATCTACGAAATTATAATGTATCCGCGAATAAAAATAAAAATATGCGTATCTTATCCCTTTGATATTTATTTGATACTTGTTCAAAGTGAAGATCTTGTAAATCGCTGCTAATAGCGTAAGGTAGTTCACGCTTAATATAGATTCGATGTAAACACTGAAGTAATATTCGGCTCATTCCAATAAAATGATTGATTTACTCAATTATACCTCTGCACACGATTCCTATATCTTTTATCTCTCCTCACGGAGGTATATCAATTAAAAATGATAGGATATTATATAACCCAATGCGAAATATTTTATAATTACACTCGTGAATATAAAGCCTCTATTAGGCTTTGTTGTGTACACTAGTACACAACAAGATAACTCTACCTGTTTTTCCCTCACTCTGCTGACGATCACGAATCTTCCGAATGAGAAATAGTAGCGATCTCGGCAACGGGAAAATACCACATTTCAAGGATGTATCATCCAATTATAACACGAATCGTAAAAGGATAAAAAAAAGAAAAAAAAACAGTGACATTTACGAAATTTACATCGAAACGCGAGGCTGAGTAATACAGATGCAATCGACCCCGGATTTGCTTCGGCGCACGTGCGCAATCAACTTACGACAGCCTATCTTCCACCTTACGCTTTGACGTCACATCGCTGGCTGAATAAGATTTTTGTGATCGCTTAGTCCAGATAAATTTCGATCGCTCCTGCGTTCATACTCATTCTCACATCTAATCTGGCATGTTGATAGTCCGGGAGTTTGCCAATGCGTTCGTCCGTCTATCATCGTTAAACAGTCAATTCATCAGTTGGTATCGACGAATACGAGTGCTTGTGAAGTCGCCATACAAGTTCTCTTTCAAATCGTTTTATCCCGCATCGCAGTGAGACGAAAACAATCAAGAGGGATGTGCGAGATAAATGACTTGGACGAGTGTTACAACATCGCTGAGGAGCTAGTTTTGCACGCGGGAAAGGTACGTGTCGTTACCTGAAGGAAACGTATATAACGTATAATGAGCGAATGAAGACTCGTCGAGTGCGTAATAATAAAATACACAGAAATAGCTGAGTGATAGTCAGCAGCGCAAGATAACGAGACTTTATTACACTAATAATCTAACCGCTAAATATTGCTAAATATTCCGACATAAGTTTATTTCAAAGAAAATTTTATCCCACATTGGAATGTGAGAATCATGATGAATCAGCGAATGCTTTCCTCGTACAGAGAAAATAACGTTGACTATTGTGGAAATTTATATGAGGCATATTACAGGAAAATTATATCCTTTAGGTGATAGAAGATGGCATCGATGCTAAAAAGAATGTCAAAAATAAAGGAATTGATTGGGATCTCGTCACAGAGTACGATCGCAGAATAGAAGACAAATTGATAAAACGATTGTCCATTCAGTTTCCATCGCACAAGTAAGTTATTGCGACTGACAGGCAATTAAATGGTACTTATAACGAGATTTCATCTTTAGATTTATTGGAGAAGAAATGACAGCGAAAGTAGGTCACCTACCAGAATTGACCGATGATCCTACATGGATAATAGATCCAATCGATGGTACCACCAATTTCGTACACCGATTTCCACATACCTGCATTTCATTGGCATTACTGGTGAACAAGAAGGTGCAGATCGGAATGATATATAATCCTCTTATGGGACAATTCTTTTCCGCGAGAAGACATCGCGGTGCCTTTCTTAACGGCAAACCTATCAAAACATCAGACGTGAGAGGTGACTGATATATTGAAAATATCTTTCTATATCAGCGACGTAGTGATTGTACAAGCGCACAATCGCACAAGTTTAATGTAAAATGTATAAGATAATACTAAAGAAATACACGAATCTCTATGTATAAAGGTCTATCGATCTTTATCAGGAACATAAAAAGTGTATAATTTTATGGTACAGTGGAAGATTACTCGATACCTGCTAGAAATCACAAACTACGTTACGTATACATCTTGCGCACAGTTATTTCATACAGTTCATTGTGTCTTTCAAAACATACAAATGATTATTTTATACATATTAATGCATGTGAAACATCTCAAGTATCATATGATAAAAAAAGATATTTCTTTTCTCAGACGTGTCTCAGTCACTAGTAGCTATAGAACCATGGCTCGCAAAAGATCCTCGACAGCTCAGCGTGTACGCTAGAATGCACGCTTTGGTGCAAGGTACTCACGGGTAATATATTTTTCTATGTTGTCTCAATTCTCTCTCTYTCTCTCTCTCTCTCTCTCTCTCTCTCTCTCTCTCTCTCTCTCTCTCTCCCTCTCCCTCTCTCTCTCTCTCTCTCTCTCTCTCTCTTTTCTCTTCCCTCCTTTTTTCTTATGGTAATTTAAATAATTTAAAAAATATCAATTGAAAAACTACTTGTCCTCTATCAAATACTACTCCAATTGCTTTACTTTCTTTTTTTAGAATAAGATCGTTAGGAACAGCAGCACTCACATTGTGTTATGTAGCAATGGGTGCTATAGAAGCGTATCATATTGAAGGTATAGACGCTTGGGATGTTGCAGCTGGTAAATTAATAATTGAAGAAGCAGGTGGAATCGTGATAGATACAGCTGGTAGATATTGCATTCAACTTTTATGCATAATTTTATAATTATCGCATATTTTTTAATTATTGCAATTTTAAATGAACAAATTCACCAGATTTTATGCCCATCAAATTTGTATATCAAAAGAATCTGATACTCAAAATCTATTCTTACAGGAGGTGATCTTGATATAATGGTGCCAAAGGTTATAGCAGCATGTAATGAACAAATCGCACAACAACTCGTAGATCTTTTTAAAAAAGCCAATACCGGAATACTTAATAAAAATCTAGGTTAATTATTTGCTGATACAATGTGCAATGTATGCATTTTATCATGCAATATGAATATGTATGTCACATACATACATAGAAAAATACAACATTGCTAGTTTAAAAAATTTGGTTACCAAAATTACATGTTAGGATTGATATTTTGTAGATATGCAGTCTCCATTTGTCATCAGTACTATACTTACAATACTGTATTGTATGCTTTGATAACTAATATCAATAAACGATAAATGAATATATTTTCTTTACATTAGACTAATTTCCAACATGTCGATCCTACTGTAATGTCACGATAAAAACAATATCACTTAGAAAAAGGAAAGGAAAGATGTCTATATTCAGGCATGATCATTGCAAATAATAAATTGCAAACAATCTCAGAAAAGCATAGATAAAATCACCCCAGGCAATTAATGAATGAATCATACCTGTGGACCTAAGTTAGGCATTTGTTGCGGATGAGGCGGGTAATTTTGAGGTGGTGGTTGTTGCGGTGGTTGTGACATAGGTGGTCCTCCTGATGGCATTGATGGACCTTGATAACCTTGCGTTGGACTATGAGGATGATGTTGCGGAGGTCCCATTGGACTACCTTGTGCATTAGATGGAGACGGTGCTTGCTGAGGAGGACCCATGGGACTAGGAGCTTGTGGTGGCGGCATAGGAGAAGATTGTGGCGAAGGACTTGCCATATTAGTACGCTCAGAAGATTCCCGTTTACTCAGAAATCACCATCTGAAATTATAATAATCCTAAGAACCTTGGTTCCTTTGTGCATCCGCACGAGATATAAAGAAACATGATTCATGCGAGAATATGCAAACGTAATTGAATTTAACACATACAAAGAGGGAAACGCTTCAAAGTAGCTTCAACCAGTCGGAGAAATATGTATACTGAAATTTGATGCGCATCGAAATGCATTGCTCGATTATTTTCTTGTTCATGAAATCTTGTGAGGGTTCCAAAAAAACATTGCATAAAAATAATGTCTTAAATTCGATGCAAATCGGCTCGATTTTCTTCGGCTCCCGTACTCGAGAAGATCATGTCAATTAATCAATGCTCGAGATGCTCGTTCGAGAGCACTTGAAGACAAAATGATATTTTTTCGCGTTGAGTAGAAAATTGCTTGCTAGAATCAGCGAGTGACGAAGCCATTGCGGTGTTGCCTCTGACACCGCCTCTTTTACGTACCGTTCTGTAAAATCGCATCGAAGTTTACGTTATCGGGAGAGGCACACTGACGATGTTCCCGCGTGAATACTTGTGAAAAATATGGGAAACTACGACTGAAACTGTATCACATTATACAACACCAAGCAAACACTTTACCGGCCATTTTCCTGCTCGGATCCCTGGAGATACGTTATCCAACACAAGCAATATGGCGCTCGCGTCACTCTCGCATCGGCTTTAACGGAATTGCATGCGTGACCGAACGTGAAATTGTTCGCGAAAGCATTTTCTTGATTAATGCCCGCGAGATAGATGCATCGAGTACGAATGTTAGGAAAACAATTAAAAATGTTGACCGAAGATATGTACGATGTTACAGCGAGTTGCCGAGTTAACGAGTAACAGGGAGGTTAAGTTCTCCTGTATGCACGTTTCAGATAGATCGGGTCAGATCGGACAGATAAGCAAAAAGATTACCTGTGACAATACACCGGATCAACCAAGATTAATAATTACAATGTCTGATATATGATATTTAATTATATATTGTAATATATATATATAATTAATTTATATCTCTGTAGAAACACACTTAATAAAATTCAGCGCCCTCTGTATGAATACGACTTAATCTGTACACGACTAGTTCTTAGCTGTAGACGAGAAAAATGGCTCTGGCAACAAACGTCAGTAGACAATTATCGAATCGATTGTTCAAATATAAAGTATGTTTGTGTAGCGGAGCCAGATCCTATGCAATTGATAAAAGTCGTAAGTATAATCATTGGTTTTGTGTTTCAGTATGTTTTACCATGTATGTTTTTCCAATATGAAAGGGGAACCATTTGTCACCTAGTGACAAATGAGGTTAAGATACTGTTACATAAAATAATTCCTATTACTATGCGGTTAGATTACTATTTACAAGTGATATATCATATTACCTATTTTATACATACATCTCTTTCCACTACACAGTAGTATATTACTTTATATTATATGCTATTATTCAAAAGTAACTATTTGCGAGAAAGTATGTGACAAAAAGGATTGGAGAACACATCTTGCGCTGATTTTCTGTTATTACTTGTTATTAGAAACACCATGGAATCATCTCTGGATACCAGAAGAGTATAAGAAGGAGAACCACGCTAAACATGCCGAAAAATATCATATGCATCCAGATGATTATAAACCGTACGATCCCTATGAGCGACCTATGGGTGATTATCCGGCCCTACCGATGAAAAGTCCAAGTCTCAGAGATCCACACTATCCATATGACAATCCAGTATATAAAAAAAATTACCATGAACCGGTAAGTTGGTACATATGAGGAATCTGAATCTATTTCCATGCTCTTATGTTATTTTGCTTCTTTCTCTAGATACATGATCGTTTCGAGATGCTGAGTGAAGATCGTTACGATTTTGGTAACAGATGGTATATCACACCAAAACGTGGAGCCTTGTTCTATATTTTATTCATGAGTGTTCTCGCAGTACTTACTTATATAGGCCATCTTTATCCTATCTCGTTCCAGATAGCGGTGAGCACTCTTGCAATCTATTTAATGATTTATTTAATAATCTATTAAAACATTTTAATGATCTTTTCGACATTAGTTTCAGTGGACATTAAGCTCGATTAAATATTTCAATATATTATTCAATATGTTTTAGATGGAAAAGCAATATCCATACAAAGGTAAAACGTACTATACGTTCGAGCCAGTAGATTGAATGTGATTGAATGTGAATAATTTAAAATAGACAAACTGACAAACTTGTATTAGGAATTATCACAGTATCTATATGTTGTATGTATTATTGTATGATATATGAATACAACACAATACTTATCACAACATATATTTAGACTCTCTATTACTTTTATCTTGAATTGACTCTTGTTCTGTCTTTCCAACTGTATTATACATTAATTTTATTCTACAAACAGATAAACTAACATACTACCAAAATTAGTTAATCGATAATCCATTGTGTCGATTCTTTTGACGCACATAAAATTCAATTCGGATAATAGGAATGTGAGATGAATCTTCACTTTATAAAACTGTGTAAAAAGTATCATCGACTAAAACATTTTTATTTCATTTCTTCATACATTCATTACAAAGAAAGCAATAATACGATCCAAAACTTTTATGCATACAAATCTTCAATATATCAATAATATAAATGAAGGAAAAAAATATATTTGTAATACTTTGTGTAACGATGATGAATGAATATTAATTTCATTAATACATGGGAGCATCTTCATACAAATTGTATCCATCGCGTCAGGACGTACATTACAGTGTATATATACGATATATACTAAAAATACAGATAGAAAAATATGACGGTAGGCTACGGAATAAATTGTACAATGAAACGCGAGAGCGCAATGTATCTCCGTGTGTCAGTTAAAACCTGTCGTAACTATCGTTATAGTGTAGTTAAGAAAGACGTCAAATATACAACACTTAGTATTATCGTGTACTTATAAATGATATGCTTAATCAATTGTTTGCTTCCGTTATCTTCAATGATTACATGTCTCATTATAATGTTTGATAAATCCACAAGTCTTTATGAAAAAGACATATATCGACCACGAATAGCAGTTTCATTGCCTGTATCTACTTTCGGTCCAACATTTAGCGATAAAATATCTCTTACATGTTTTTGACGGATATAATTAAATGTGCGCCTCACGACGCACATAAAGATGCAATGCTGCAAGCCAGAAAATAATTCGAACAATGTATCCGGATTTCTTGAGACGCAAGACATGTATACTTGATAAATCAAGTACTATATATACTTTAATCGTGGTAAAATTGTGCAAAACAGTTGTGTTTAAATTTTACGAAGGAATTGCTCGTTAAATGCAACGAGATATTGCTTATACCGAAAATCTGGATATTCGAAATATCGGCCATCGGACATTCTGTAATACTTTCTTCTGCATTTTTTCGCCAGTATTATTGACTAGAGCTCGATACATGGACACACACAGAATCCTACACGCAAATTTAAATTTATATCCTCCATATGGATCGAATATTTTAAACAAACAGTTTGCTTCAAATCACGTAACATACGTACGTAAATTTAAATTACAATTAATCTTGCAATAAAATCAACGGAATTAACGATCTCTATTAATAATAAGATGTGTCTAATCTGATTTTCTACGTATACCTACGTAATGGAAGATTTACATTAGAAAATTTCCTTTTATCCGATCACTCATCTTGCTCGTGATTACGTAACGTAATTAATCAAGTTTCTGGCAAAATTCTCAGTAAAATTATGCACTTTAAAATACGATATTTCTTAATACGTTCCCTACTTGCATATTTTCTCTCTTACTTTTTTTTAATTTAATTTACCGCCCTAGTAATTGAGTAGATATGTTATCTTTTCTGCTCGTAATAATAAATATCTTGATGAAAATACAAATCAACGAAGCATCGATACTTTTATCATGTATTATACTTTCTAGTACTTACCGTGAGATCTATGTAGGTGTGAAGTTACATACATATAATCTTTCGACAAAAGACTGGTAACACATCAAGCGATTATTACTTGTTTGGTATGTACCGGTACTTGCTAGGAATGAAGAGCCGGCCAAATTAACGCGAGATATCGCAGCGTGAACATTTCCTACAGGAGTCGTGAAACAATCGTAGTCGTATTCTCCGCGGCGCACACTCGCATCGCGATTCGCGCGGACATCGATTTATTCCTTCCGGTTCAGAAGAACGTCGACCCACATATTCGGCGAGAGATATTTGATTTAATTTTATTGGCTTTCGATCATGCATGAAAACGGACATGACCGAAAATGGGGGGGAGGCCCATGTGTAACAGAACGCAATAATTACTTAGCCCACTTTCGGTACGGAAACTAATTTGTTCTCTTAAAATTTCAAGCGCTTAGACGCGCATGCGTATGCGTGCGCGTTGAAATACGTACATTTAAATATTGACAGCATAGTTCGTTCCATCATTAGACTAGATTAACAACGTATGTACACGTACAATGTAATTGATATTGTACGATTGATCGTCAAAAATACAAATAAACCTCGCCAATAAATCTGAGTATACGCGACAAAATCAGACGGTATCACGACGGTGTATTCAATTGTAACTTGTAAAGTTAACAGCGATTGCTTTAGAGTCCATTTCCATTACAGACTGCCTTGAGAAGCTAAGACATTCAGCAAAATATAGAAAAAGATATCGTTACGTTACCGTCTACTCTAATTTTACAGTCGAGCGTCGAGTGTAAGAGGAAAGCGACTGCGGTAATTGTTTGATTCTCTTAGCAACTCAATCTCCTACTTGCGAAGCGGCTTAATTCCCTATCTAATCAGTAAATCGAGTCTAATTTCTTCGTTGCACATTCAATAGATCATCTCACTCGTATTTTGGTAATATAATACTTAAAATTATTAACCTACGTATTCGTTTGTAATATATATATAAAGAGGAAATTCTGCCAATAGTCTAACAAAATCTTTGTGCGATTATGGAAATTATGACGTAATACCGATGTATATATCTTGGAAGGAAGAAAGTCAACTATCCGTCCACTATCACCAGAATTTCCAAAAATATTGTACAAAATATAAATAGTCGTATATCAACATTGGAAGATAAAGGCCGAGAAGCCTGTATGTAAAAATATGTGTAACAGCTGCCTCGAGAATAATGCGATAGAAAGAAGAAAAACAGATGAAATACACAAGTGGATTATATGATCGCTTACATTTAATTCGCAATAAAACGAGAACGATATATAAAAAAGAAATCATGCATGCGCTGTATAATAACTTGCGAATGTAATAATATGAAAAATCACATTGATGACCGATCGACTTAAAAAATATTAGTTTGACGCAATGCACTGTACATTTATAATTATCGATACAACAGTAGATACACGCGCGTAAAATTCATAAAATCATACGTACGATTAAATTATTTACAGCGTTGATAGATCTCTACTTATATCTACATCAAATAAATCATTCGACGTTAGCTCGGAGCGGGCGAAACACAGGACATTCGCTCTCATTCATGCATTTTACGTGAGACCGGATTATTTACGGAAATAGTACTAGCAATAGTGTACTATTGCTGCTGTACGTTTGTCGTACATCACATTGCTTCACCGAACGGCTTTACAATTATCCAAACGGTGACTCGCATTGCAAATAACTGGCATAAATAAACGTAACGTTATGTACAATTCTCTTCACACTGCGTATACCCATTAACCGATTATATCACATCTCTCTTTTAAGGAGGAATTTTTCATTTGTCACACACTGTTACAAGTATCAATCGACTGCGAAGTACAGTCATCGAGGAATTAACGAAATTTACGCAAACTTTCTATCTAAATTTATGGATAAAGGTTTACTCGTGTGAGATAATAATTTAAATTATTGACATTAATCCTTCTACATATTTCTTTCTTTATGGCAGCTTTGGAACTACTTTTTAAAATTTCACGTATTTATCCTGGCAATTAAGTTGTCTGGATTGTTATTACCCGTGTTTTGTACTAGAACGATGTCAATTGTTAACTAAATATTTAGGCCTTCCTCTTGTTGCTACAGGTATCACTAAATGTTACAAATCTTCGCGCGTGCGTAGCTTCGTCGCACGAGGTTTCGGGATTAGTGAATTACGTGATTTCTATTTCTCCTACCTATTATTATAGGAGAGTAAAGCATTTATTTTCCCGAACTAAAAAAGGACAAGATTAAATAGGCGGATACATTCGCTTGATTCACTCTTTAAGACGAGGCGTGCAAACTGCTGCGACGAACGATGAAACAACATTGTCATTCTTACATGACTCAATATTTTTCACCGTTAGTTCCGAGGATAGATTCAGCGATTTCATATTGAACGTTTGAAAAAAATTGTAAGAAGATACGGTGCAACTGTAATTCGTCATGTTCGTCATTCGTTTCACGTGACGAGCATTAAGAGTATTATTCGTGTTAGCGTTAAGTTTTCAGAGTTTTTCCATTGGTTTTATTTGTTAAATGTTTATTTGTCAAAAAAAATTGCTATAAAAACTGCAATGAATTAGCAAATTAACTTATTAAATTTAGAGTTAAATTAGCTGTCTGTCACAAACAAGACCCATACTGGTTTATCTAATTGCAAGATAATCATGTGGTTTAAAGCTGAAAGCTCGGATACTTATTAACAAGTTGTCAACAAAAAATTTTCTTTCTCCTATCATCATATACAATAGTATATGTAACAGTTGCGCTCAGTCGTACCATGTGTCCCGATACGCGCGTACCAAAGCGCCAAAACGAGACCACGATGGTTCTACATTAATCAACGTAATTGGTGTTCATCCTTGTGTAATCAACAGTGTTCTGTTGATGCTCGCGAATTCGCTACCTACATAAAGCTAGAAATGGACGTTCACATACATCTAAATAAGTTAAGAAGAAAAAGAAAGAAACCACGTGCTACTTTATACAATTCGCTAGCGAAAGCGAAATAAATAAATTTTTCTTAAACGTACCTACGGAACAGCTGAAGATCGGGGTTTATCTCATTAATATCAGGGTAAACAGCGTTTTAATAGTTAGCTTTGATATCTACGTCGGCTTGCGGAAGAAATGAAAAGAACCTACCGAAAATGCAGGGGAAGATACAAATCTGTTCCAAGATCCCCGTTTCGATGAATCCCCGTTCGATCCTCAGTCTACGCTCGCAAACATAATTACTTATAGGATAAACGATGTGTGTATTACGCTATATATCGAGTCTGCTAGATACAGAGTTCACATATTCGCATACTAAAATTTGTAATGATATAGTAAGACACAACCTCACAGAGGCTGTCCAAGCGGGATAAACTCGCTAACCCTTTCACTCCCGTTCTTGGAGCATCGGAGAGTTCATCTCGTGTGTTCCCGCAAAAAAGCACATACATCTATATCATATAAACATCTTAGTTCACCGTTTCAGCCCTTCGATTTCGCAACGCAAGCAGTGAAAGGGTTAGATGTATTCTAGTTTTGCGACTGTGCCTTCTTACCACCGCGTGGCTTGATGCTCTCGGAGATCTGCCACATCGCCTCCTCACAGAGGAAATCGCTAAAGTTGTTGAAAAACGTTATGATGCGTTCGTGTTTCTTGAAGGAATATGTACTGTAAAAATATAAGACGATTAACATAAGACTAATAATATAGAAACGATCAATGGTGCGTTGAAGAAAATTCGAGATAAATAAGACAAGTTACCCTTTTTTAAATCTTTTCATATTCTCGACAATATTGAATTGTTGCCATCTTTTGGAGAAATTTATAGTGCCATCTGGTAATAAATCGCTATTTCCAATATGCACGAATGTAAGATCTTGCAAGACAAGCCCGCTAAACAAAGATATGCATATGTAAATACGATAAGACTTTGTTTCTTCAATTTCAACAACAATAAATTTTCTTCTTCTTACATATAAGGAATGCATGGTGGTTGTGTCTCCGCCAGAGCCTGCCTGTAGGCTCGGAAACTGCTGGAGCTATCGATGAGAGCGCAATATTCCTTCAAACCTTCCGTAATGTGCTTCTGCCATTCGAGTCTCCTAATCGGTGCACTGTCCAGTGCAGACAATAATGCGAGATAACTGTTAAAGTTATTGATCTTTCTAAGGTGTTTCATTATTTTGATGAATTTCACGACGTATTTCTCCCGATCTTTCGCTTCATTTTCCAATCGGTGCTCCAATATTCTGGATCGTGCCCAATACGACATCTTGTTGAAGTGTTCGGTAAATCTCGTAAGATTCGGGCTTCGTTCCTCGTTTTGTTCTTGCGCCCAGATAAGCACTTCCGGAATTTCTATTTTCATAAACAGATCGGCATCAAGCAGCGTCATTTGTTCCGCGATTTGTTCGCTTTTAAAATCTAACAGGGAAGCTTGTTTCGTTGTTACGCTTAGAGACGAGAGAATCGGCTGTGTCGCTTGTAATTGTTTCATGGTATGCTTCTCTAAAATCTTAACTCGCAATGCTTTGGCCATTGTGAGATCTCCGCTGCAAACTAATTGCTGCACAAATTCCATTAAAGTTTGCAGAAGAACGTTGTCGAGATCGGATATTCTATAAAAAATAATTTATTATATCATCACATTGGGGGCATATAATCCAAACAGATCCATTCAAATAGATATGTGATTAAAATATCGTCAAGATACAAAAATGCTTACGTTAAATCACTAACGACTCTAACTAATAAGGAAAACGCTTCTCGTGCTGCTCTTTGCTTTACAACGTCCGGGGAACATGAGAAACGTTGATGACGCCTATGCAGCTTCCGGATCAATTCCAATGGTTGCATGAACGTTCTATATGTCGTTAAAAATGCCTCTTGGTATAGAAAATCTGCAAAAAGAAAGATTGACTTTTCGTGAGATTTAATTCATTCAAAATATTGTCTTTATTGTCGGAAATGTTACGCCTCTTTACCTGATTCCTTTTCATCTACGCAGCATAGAAATGTGACACGAATACAATGAATATTACAATAAAATGTATACTATGTATACAAACTATAATTTAATATTCGCGACATTAAGTTATAATTAATCTTTTAATATTTCACGTGTTGATTGAATGGAGAAAAAGCTATTTACCATGCTTGTTGGCTTTCGTGGCATGGATTAATAGCGCATCCGGATGCCCGCCGCGTATATCTGGACCCTCCTCATCTGGTTTCTTAAATACCAAGTGTTTGCTAATATCTAATTCGTCTAATATACTATCATCCTGATCGATATCCCTTAATTCGAGAGTATTTTCATCGACCGATATGGAAGAAAGCGCATTACTGGCGGGTCTCGACGATGGCAACACCGTGTCCATGATAACGTTATTATTCTGAAATAGAATATTATCTCATTTCATCAGACCGTTACAACAACACGATAAAATTACCATATCACGTACCGATTTTACGGGGGTGGAAGGTGCAACGTCCTTCTTTTCGTGCGTTGGCTCCTCTGGTTTCACCGGTGTCAATGTCACAAGCGGATCCGAATTATGGATATTCTGCATACTGATGGTGGGTTTTAGTGATATCGGCGGAGGTGTGGCGCTCGATTTGATGGAGCGAGATCTCTTTGGTGGTAATGCCGGGGGCAGACTAGAATTATTTGTTGCCTCTACTAAAGTGGACGCTGTAGTTGTAGAAAGGCTAGAGAAGAATAGGAATATCGATTAATCTTGCTCTTGCGCTTTTAACAATGTTGGCTGTCAAAAATATATCAATACAAATGAGAGAGTGCATAACGAGAGTGATGTATAAACATCGTACTACTGTTATACATACCTTGAGCTATCGTGTAGAGCGGTCACGGTATGCGTCATGAAGGAACACGATTGGGTAGTAGTAAGCGACATTTCGTGCTGTTGCCATTCTGCCTGCATCGAATTGTAAGCTGCTACGGAATGACGAGTACCGAGGCCGGAGATGAAATCGTTATTACTGTGGGAGCAATTCCCGAACATTTCCATGTACGCCATGACTGAAATACATACAAATGTATCGATTAATGTGAATTTTGTACGAATAACAAAACGGAGTTTTTGTTATTTTAAATTATTCTGGTATGAAAAGTGATTTCTTAGTGGCGTAAAACACAGTCGACCAAAGCACGATGTACGCCGCAACAAGATATTAAAGCACACAGTGCGTGGAACGCGTGGAGAACACTGATGCACAAGCAAAAATTTTGTTATTATTCGGTAAGTCACGGTATGTAAACGAAAACGTTAAACTCACTGGAGTAAGAGTGGAATCGTTTAAACAGCATGTTTCTTATCTTGCTGTGAATCTCAGGCTTCAATGACTGAGCTGTTGTACGATGGAAGTAAATATGCAGTGACTGCAGGCTTAAGTATCACGTCCAAGTAGATTTTATACTTTCAATGATTCTTTCATTTTAGACCGCGTTCGTCTGCGCACGAAGATGGAAACTAAGCTCTAGCTCTAGTTCAACAACCAAGGGAATGTAACGTTAAGTGACTATTAGTGGAAAAGGTCATATTAATTAGAAAAATATTACGACGCCCACGCAAACTTGCAAGAACCACTTTCCTTCATCTACGTTAATAAATTATACGGAAATTCGCACGATTTTCTATATTTTATATTATAAAAAAAAAAAGATGAATCTGTAGTGAAACCCGACTTTCCAAATTGCAAGATAAAAATACAATAAAATATAATTTTTAATATGTTCAAGATTTTAGATAAAGCAGATATGGAAATGGAATTAGTAATATGAGACAAATAAATCGATACTGGTATAGATACACATGATGTTTTTCTTTCGATTATTATCGCATAATATTCAACATTGCAGTTGTAATTTCTGCAATCTTGCATCCGTGATGCGAATAAGCCACGAATCTTTAAGCTGCAATTATTAATTCAAGCTCAATCAAGGAGAAAATCAAAATCTTAAAAGTATTTCGAATAAAAAGAAAACATAAGTGTGTAAGATAAACATGCCGCAAGAAGCCTGGAATTAAAATCTGATATAAATGGTGTGAAACATAGGACATCAAGTTAGCGTGAGTGATTGCTGAGGGATAATTGTGTGGGCAGGATCCCACTTACCAGAATATGCCACTGATTGGAACACTGGGGGATACAAAATATTGCGTCAGTTTTGATCTGCTATCGAAGAATAACTTGGAACTACTATAACTTTCTTTAATATTTATGTGACATCATTGATGATGGAAAATTATATAAATTATACGAAACGAGAGAACGCAAAGAACATCACGATTAATTATCGTATTAGCTTTCGCAAGAGCATCTGCGTTAATGTGCGTAATTAATTTCTTGAATCCGTATGTGCCTCGAAATCGAAAAATAGAGAAAATGAAACATCGCACTAGCACGACTAGATATTCTGTTGGCTTTTCTTTCGTAATTGGCAATTGTTATAGAGACTACTTACTATGACGCTTCTTTAAAGGCAAAGGAGGCGGTTTATTGGTATCCGGACTATCACCATTACTGGTATGCAGAGTGCATGTGGACAAGTGCTCGTTTTCTGGAACGTTATCGTACTGCGACGGCTGTCGTTCCTTTCTCCGCTTAGATCGCTTTTCTGGTAACGCCGGTGGTACATTCACTTCGGACGTAACCGTTGATTCCATCTCCTGTTGACGCATTGCAGATGTCAAATGATTAAAATTGAACGAAAGAATCGGAACAGACAATAAAAGAATAAGCGAAACGAAAATGAAACGCAGACAATACCTACCAGTTTCTCTAATACAGCATCTCCATTTCCTGATGTATTTGTCGTGCTGATACTCGTACTTTTGGAACTGGTCATCGTCTTTTGCGTAAAAATAGAGCCGTTACTGTCTGAGGATAATTTGGTCTGAGAGAACGACTGTTGCTGGCTGCTAAATGATTGGGAATTGTAACTAACGCTGCTCTGCTGCGACGATCTCTTGGATGTCATACTGGATCCAGTGGTATAACTCTGAGACGAACTTCGTTGCGAATGCATGGAGACGAATCCAGATTCTTGCGTCTGAGTGGACAGCCGTTCCATTTTTCCTTCTATACCTGAAAGAGTTTTGCAAGAAAGTGAGCCAAATTTATTTGTCTATAATTTAAAGTAAAACTGAAGAGAAACTATGTAAGTGCGCGCGCAAGATTCTCGTCAACGTTTTCTTACGACAAAACATTTTGACATGTTCCCAACTCAAAATAGATCTATGTGACATTTTGTACGAGATATCGTAAATAGATGTCAGGTAACGATACGACGCAAGATAAAAAGAAAACTGCTTGATTTTGCTCCGCCTTGAACGAAGACTTACAAGATACTGTTTATTCATGCAGTTGAGAGATCCATGACACCCACGCAATTCATCCTACTGGCTATTTCAGAAACGCTTGCGCAATTATAGCTCTCGCGTCTTCCCTTCCCTTTTCTAATATTTTTAGATGTTTTAAAGATTTATTTCATTATATATATATATATATATATATATATATATATATATATAATTGAGTGATAAATAAGGTGAATGAGAGCAGTTTTAAAGTATTTAGTATTTAGTTAATTTATAGAATGAAATGGTACATGTACATATATATTATAAACTAAATATTTTGCAAAATAATCAATTTATTTCGGTATTAAATTATTTATTTACACGTACAAAATGTTTACGTACCAATAAGCATTTCTTGAGGTGTCTGTTGGCCCAACAGCATGGTACTTGGTATGCTAGTTTCAGAACCATCCCAGCAATTACAATTTGAAGTACCGTTGACTTGCATACCTATAATGATGCATGTAATGAGCTATAATTACAATGTTCCTTTGATATCAATAAAATTTCTTTAACGCATAGAAGCACATTCGCGCATTTCTGACAGACGTTCAATCGTAGACTGAAGGGAAAAGTGAAACAAGTATTAAACTAACATGCTGAGTAAGCACTGACCATGGAATATTAATCTTACACACAAATGGAAATACATTGCAACGATTCTCTTTGCCATTTTCGACGCAAACAGTGTTCATCCAGAAATAGATACCAAAGTACAATCGCGAAACGATTATAATTGATAAAGGACAGTGAATCATGAATAATTAATTTTACAGAGTCACTGCGATCTTACGGGAAAAGAAAACGTAATTTCGATAATATCAATTTTTCCTTAAAGAGTAAGCTTCTTCGAGATGCCGAGATCGTTACCTTGGATAGTAGCCATGAGACTTAGGTCCATGCTATCATTCAAAGACTCGTCATTTGGTCCCATTATAGCTCGAATCTCGTCCTCGTCTCGGGAATGATTCAGAGCAGAATCCAGACTACCCGCGGATGCACTCAAAAGAGACGACGAGTCCTCTGGAGATCGACTTCGAAGGGATACCCTGTCAAGACTAGATGCCAGAAGACCCTCCGACTCGTCGAGGAGCTGTTGAGTCCTTGTTCTTCTTTTCGGCGGTAACGGAGGAGGCGTGCCAGAAGAGCTATTTTCCTCCGACAAACATATATTTGTTCTACAAGGGATCGAGCACTCGTGCCTTCAACGACGTCCAACGACGAGAGATTTATCGTTTTCCTTCTTACAGCAAAACGGGTATTACCTGTCTGGCAATGGAGGCTTCGGAGGTGGACTAGAATCTCGAAGGATCGACTCGGAACTATGCGAGCTGCGAACCAAACTACTGCTCGCTGCTGTTTGCTCCAAAATCTGCCGTTCTCTCGGTGTCAGAGGTATATCCGGCAGAGAGTTCCTCTGCGTTAATTCCGACCCATATCCGGAAGTTCTGTAGTTTATAGCAAACGAAAAATTAGTCGGTCGTATATCAAGATGCAAAGACGCGTCGAGCATCGTTTCGTCTCTTTCGCCTCAAGATATTTTTTAACAAAACATCACTCGTCATTCATTCGTTCCAAAGTCACCTGTTATTATTTGCAATAGACGCCGGTTTCTGCTTGTTGGCTATCTTCTCGTGCGCCAGGGCCACTAGATTTTTCACCGCCTCTTCGACCAGTCCGATAACGTGTGTCACGTTCTCGGTGTCCAAAGCGGATGACTGATCGCCGTGCAATAACACATCGTCGCAGAGTTTCAGCAATTGCGCTAACGCCTGATACACCTGATTCGTGGCGGATCCTAACGTGGAGCTGCAACAATATTGGGACACGGGATCAGATCGATTCACGAAAATACTAGTGCTTTTCTAGCGCTACCAATCGCAATCGCACTCTTCTCTCTGTGAAATCGCAGTGACGTTTAGCCCCAAGCTAATGACATCTCTAGGACAAAGGTTTGTCCAACTTCAAAGCCCCATCCGTGCTTGGTATACTTGATATAAAAAACCGAGCAAAACAGAAGCCCGTTACGGAATCGATTATCGCAAGTCCGTTGTGATGGATTTACCTGTTCTCATAGAGCAGGTAAGACTTGAGCGCGTTGTGTATCGTAGTGACGGTGTCGAGGACGATCGTGCCGTTGCCGGGCAGCATCTCGAGCTTCTTCTTGGACACGACATCCCGGAAGTGGAGCAACGCCAGCTGCACCTGCCGTACGTGGATGTGCAAGTCGCGCAGCGGATTCTTGTCCAGAGCGGTGCCGGCGTCGTTGCAACCCGAAGCGTTTTTATCCCGCGGGGTGCGCGGCGACGAGGGCGAGGCAGCTCTCGTGGCCGCGCCGCTGCCTCCTCCTCCTCCTCCACCTCCTCCTCCTCCACCGCCGCCGCCACCACCGCCACTTCCGCTACCGGGAGAACGCATGTGGGAAAGCTTCTCCAGAAAGTCCTCCTTGAAGGAGCGCGCGCGACGAGCTAGCTTACCGCCGCGTGCCTTCCCGCTGGAACGCTCCTCGACTTCTGCAGGAAGAGAAATGTCTCATCAGAGCTCGCATTGTCCGGCACCTACCGGCTCGTCGTCGATTGACGATCGGTTGTTGCTTAACGAGCAGACCTCTGCAGATCTCGCTCGCGATTCTGCTCTCCTGGCAAAATCCAGGAGGATTCAAACGCGCGATACGTTTAAGCGCAACGCTTCGGACATCTCGCACGCGAAGCATTCCTGCGCGTCTTGCGCGTCGTATTAAACGTTCCTCGCACTCTTCCCGGAATAATTTCCAGCCGGAGAGAATTTATCGAAACAGAGGCTGGCGCGCGTGGCCGCCTTTACGAGCCGCGTTTGGCGCAGCTCGGCGGAAAAAAAAGCGCGGAACGGCAGGGCTCGGGAAAAAGAGAGCCTTGATAATACGACGTGCGGGCAATATTCCTCTGGATACACCGAGCTCCCCGTGCATCGAACTTTAGCAGTGGACGCACTTATATAACATCAGCCCGGTGCACGACTCTACCTTTTCCTTTAGTTAGCTAGTGCTTTAGTTAGCTAATGCCGGCCGTGCACTCGAATTAAAACGAAAACGACGGAGAGGAGCGCCGGTGCAACGGACGTGTAATGCGTCTGCGATGTTACAGCTGGATCCCCGAGTACCTGGGAAACGTTCCTCTCATCCTCCCCATCCCAGACTTTGCCGCCAAGAGAGCGGAAGATGCCGGTCTTGCTTCTCCCGCTTCACCGGCCATTCGTGAATCGGCGATCAATAAAGGCCCCTCGCGGATCGTGAGCTTTCCGAGTCCGCCGTAAAGATTCACTCCTCGCGAGCCGACAAGCTGACGATCCGCCGATGAACATCTTAACCCAGAATCAGCGAAGAATTAGCGAAGAAAGGAGAGAAGAAGAGACGTTGAAGGGATGTTTCTTCAGTTTGTCATCGCGCATTCTGCAGATCGGGCTGACGTACGTCTGCTTGAACTGCTCCATCTTTTTTATTACGTTGCCGAAAAGAAGCTCCTGATATCGCTCCCGCTCGTATTGATCCTCTCTCTCTCTCTCTCTCTCTTCCGTTTACTAGTTTACTAAACAATTTATCACGGCGATATTTCCCCACGCTATCAGCGTGCTGGATGCATCGCGACGCGTATCCTTGGCCGCCAAGTTATTTCGGCTGACGCGACAAGTAATGGAAAACGATAAAAATCGTCCGAGGGAAATTTGGTAAATTTATTACGGCGCATATATTCCATCCGAAAGTCACCGCGCTCTCGCAAGCTAGAGCCCGCAATGATAAAAAAAATCCTGATCCGTCCTGACGAACCGAAAATCTTCTCCCTCATCGGAGAGCCTCTCGATTCCCGACAGCAACGATGCTCGGACGCACCGGATCCGACAGAGATCAGAGAAAAAGAGAAAGAGAGACGGAGAGAGGGAGGGAGAGAGATCGACGCGCAGGTAAATCAAGTTCTATTCACGAATCCGCCCCGAAATCTCAATCAGACGTGATTCGCGCCAAAGGCACGACGGGCCGATGGAGATAATGGAGATGAGAAGACACGGCGGAGGGGAAGGACTGAGGGGCCGGGAAACACGCGGCGGACGGGAGAGAGAGATGCAAATTGCCATGATTGACCGTATTCGCGAACCACGTTCGATTGCCGCACATTGTTATCCGTGGAAACGCGCGTGCAATATGGGAGATGCGATACAATAGACGCGGCGAATTATTTACAAACCGCGAATGCATGCAGCGAATCGTTTCGATCGCTTTCGATCGAGAGACGAGTCTATCTGCAACAACTATGATCGGGATTCGCGTAAACAAGCGATAAATCCAGCGTGCGGATTTAAAGGGTAATCCGATCTGCGATCGATCCATCCAGGAATCGCGCAGCTGACGCGTCGCTTTATCCGACAAGGTGCAAAATCCTATTGATTCGTCAGGAACAACGGATCCTCGCGTAAATCACGGCAAGCCAGGACCGACGTGATCGAACGTGCTCGGAGATACGAAAGGATCTCGGAAGCTCCACAACAGGCTCGACAGGAAGGACGCGTTCATAAATGTCCGCGAACGCTTCGCCGAACGATGCCTGGAGCTACGAGAGATATAAATCAGAATTCCCGCGATCTCTCGATAATTTCCAGCGACAGCAAATCGGTAATAGTCCGCGATATTTCCCTTCAGCCGCGACACGGCGTAAATGGCTGGTTAACGCCGTGTTCCACCGAGTGCCTGCCGGCTCTCCGAGCCCACCCCTTTATCGATCACCGCGCGGCTCGCGCGGGGTGCAAATCCAGCAGCCCGAATCGCGCTTAAGCGAAACGCCCGTACGCATCGTACGAGCAGAACGGAAAACGCGGAGCGCACCCTCCGTCCGTCCACCAAGCGCGCGCGCGCGCGACTAGACCTCGCAAACAGGTGCAGCGGCGGTCTCGGCTGCCGCGAGTTCCGCGCTGGTGACGTATGCGGTGACGGATGTCGGTCCATCGGGAGATGCGATCGCGCTTACGGGCTTATCTCTCGGTCGTGCGCGTTAACGCACCGTTGCGCTGACGAGCGCTGCTGATGATGGTCGTTGGCACCGTTAAAGTTAGCGTTAACGCGCTATTCTCGAGGCTGCATCGCCCTGATATCGCTCGCGCCACGTGCGCGGCTCTCGTTAATGAAAAGCCAGCTCCGCTGGCAGGCCATCGTTAATTATGCGCTCAAGTGCACCCCCGCCGCGCCTGGAACGATCCCCTCGGCGGCCCCGAGTTCATTTTCCATTGGCGATTAATATTTCGTTCCAATATATCGCGCGAATCCGTTAACGCGCAGCGTAGTCCCGAGGGTAACGAGCGGGGCGATACGATCGGATTATCGTCGGGGGTCAGACGCTTCATTCTTGATAAACTGTGATTAACGCGCGGAATGCATCACGCCGCCCAAAGGCGAGCGCCGATCCTTTTAATTCATCGCGCCAGTAAATCGAAACCTTTGATTAATCTCGATTAATCGGTGCATCGCCAGGCGCGCGAACTAAGCCCCCGGGGATTCCCCGATATGGTCGGCCTTAAGAGCCTGTAAAACGTCTACACGCGAATATAATCACCATACGTCCGCGCGACATTTGACACGAAGGTCGCATCTCGCGAGAGACGCGGATCCGGATTCGAATTGAGATTCGGAGCCGATAACGCTGCGAACTTGAACGCCACGTTCACGCGATGCTGGCCAGTCGGCGAGACGGTAAGTTCCGCCAGATGGGATTTACACCGACGAGACCAGTAAACAACGGAAACTCGGTTTAATTGTTTTATGGAAATCCCGCGGATTTGCATGGCCGGCCCTCTCGTTTACTCCTCATTCCCCTCGTTCCCTCGTCGGCGAGTCGCATCCGCCAACGCGCGCGCGCGGTCGGCTTTTCACAAAGCCCGCGATATCGCGTGAGATTTTTCCTTGAACTACACGCACGTGAGAATGGATCCCTTCGTTTTTCACCGAATTTCATATAGTTTCGCGTTTCCAAAATGTCCCGACGACTCCATTCCCGATTCTTGAATTGATCAACATCCAGGTTTGTCGTGCTCGAAACGTTTCAACGTCCGCGATAACGGCGGACGGTCTTCTCCATCGAATCATCGAATCGCGTTCTCTGAACCAATTTCCCCGAAACTACGACATTCGCGTCAGCAATCGCCCAACGATGCGTAAAACGCTCGGAGAAAGAACAGGAGAACAGAATGTTAAGACTCGCGTGGGAGTAACGTCGCAAAGGAAAGTCGAGAGATGATAAGCGATGGGAATCCTACTCTTATCGCGGCGGAGAGGCTTGATATCGCTGGTCAAGAGAGAGAGAAAGAGAGAGAGGAAGGAAAATTTAATTAGGTCAACCAACCTGGTTGGAGATACTGGTATTAAACGGTCTCCTGGACGAACACGCCCGCGACCCTTCGCTACAGCTAATAATTGCCTGCCGAGAATTCATTAGCCGCATAAGTTCGTTAACGGTGGCGGCAGTGGGAGTTAATGGATTCCGGATTATTGACGGATGACGTGTGTAATCCACGTGGGTGGATTCGCGCATCAGCAAAAAGTACTTCAGAGATGGGAATGGAAGGGGGAATCTCGCCCCTGAAGGGGCGCGACTCGGGGAACGATCTCCGTGTCAAACCGTATGATGAAACGCAATAGAAACGTTCATCATATCGTTTGCTCGGTGCCGAGTTTTCCGGCGACAAGATTTTCGCCGGAAAATTTTCATTCCATAATCGCGCGCGATGTGACGTTGGCATTCGTCGCACTCGGGCAGCAGATTATTCGCGAGCGCCGAGTGGACTTTCGCGCGTGTCGCACGCACGCGTCGCATAAAGTCAGATTTCGTCCGGCCGATTAGAACAGCCCGTATGTACATGTACGTGCGCCCATGCGCCTCGAGCGAATTAATTTTCCGGGACGCGCGCGTGTCTCGCAGCCGTGCTGGCGGGTTCGCACGGGCTACGTTCCATGACACGACCCACCCCGAAATAACCGGGAGGTTGTTGCACCGCTGCGCGATATACGGACTGCAAACCGCTCGGTTTCCAAAAATGCGCCGGCCCAGTCGAAAACTTTCCTTCGGCCGACATCGCCGATATATATTCCCGCTCTCTCTCTCTCTCTTTCTCTCTCTCTCTCTCTCTCTCTGCCCCGTCCCTCTGGAAAAAATAACATCGATCCGGCGATCCGCTAATTTTTCCACGGCGCGACAGCGCCGCCGCGCTGCGCGCCGAGAGGACAAATTAATTTCTTGCTTTCGAAAATTGAACATTTATTATTTAAATAGAAATAATCGGGAGTTCCTTTCCGAGTTTGAGCTGCGTCTCGATCCGCGTCGATCATGCTACGCGATTCGTCGCTTTCAAATTTCTTCCGACCGAGACGTGTCTTTGAGGTTAAAGTCTCCGTCGCGAAATATTTTACAAGAGTTTCCGCGAGTCGTCGCTTGCACCTTCACCGAGAGCGCAACGTGTCATTTCGGCGGCCCTCTTTCTTATTATAGCTGGAACGCGAGAAGAATGTCGCAGTGCCCAACATGTTTCTTATCAGATCACGTCTGTTTTTTTGGAGGTTATCCGCTGCACTGGTCCGGCGGAACTTTCTGGGATGCCGTAGATGTCGGCAATTAAAAATCATAAAAGGATCGGCAGACATTCTCATTTGGAGTGCTTCGAAAGCAGATTGCCCAAAGAAGAAGCAAGAAATTAATTTGTGCAGCCAAAAGTAAGCGTTACGTCGTTACGTCATAAGTAGCGACAAAAAAAACACCAAGCAAACGTGAGACGTGTGTTATATGAAATTTCAAGCTACCTTTTACACCCCTTTCGTATCACGCGTTAAGAGCACGGTTATGAAAAGTCCAAATAAGGTGATCGATCGGATCGCAACTGCGCATATAAGGATCGAATATCGGGAGACTATCGAAGAAGCGGTAGCGTGAAATCTCATCGCGTATCCAGGATCGTGGTATGCTTGAAAGCCCGGTCCTTGAAGCACCGAGAGCAGCGATGGATACGAAAGAGCATACTCAAGCGCTTAAAGGGCTTTCGAAATAGCTTAAACGTCGAAAGAGGATTATTCCAAGATGGTGGCTTCGGACAACGAACTAAATTTAGTAAGCGGGGCTGCCGAAACCGGCAGCCAAAATACCGGATGAAAACCCATGAATGGCGCGGACGCAGGCGCGGGCTTTCTCCGTCTGGCAACAATTGCGTCATGCGCCATCGTGAAAATGCAATTTTGCACAACTCCAGGCGAGAGCGAAACGCCGGCTTTCATTCGGTCCGCCGTAATGCTTGTTAAATTGCGCGCTGTCTCGCATTTACGGCGAGACGCGAGCATCTAACCTCAAATCGCGGAATCGCGGAGCGCCCTCGTCGAACCCTGATCGAACTTCCCCCTCCGCGCGCGCTCTCGAAAAATCGCTGGCGTTCTTCGCGCGCGCGCGCGCGCGAAGTAGGTTAAGAATTTCACGGCCGCTTTCGCGGTTAATTAACATCCGGCGAGGCAACAGCGCGAGAAGATAACAGCGGGAATGCCGTCCCGATCGCCGGGCTTTCCCGGGCGACGCAACCATTTCGCGCATTTCCCTCGCAGCGATGCAATTACGGGGCTTTAACGTCCGTGGAACACCGCGAGGCTGTTCCCGGCTGGGAATTTCATGGCCCGACGATGATATTAGTGGCCACCGGCCGGTAGCAGGGGCGCAATAATGTCATTTCCCGAATTAAGAGGGAGAATGGAGAACGCTCCATTGCAGCAGTCCCTTGATGCTCCCTTCGAGCTGCGAGATTTTTCCAGGCGGAGACGAAAACGCGAGACTCGACTCGACAAGAATCACGGATCGCGCGTGATAGGATAGGATCGAAACTCTGATTTCATCTCTTCATTCGGGAAGAGGGCGACGAAACGGATATTCGCGGAGATGCTGCGCAGATCGAGCAACGAATCCACACTCTCTGATCGCGCATCGCGCCACGACGATCGTTTTTCGTCGATCGTTGCGGATGCTTGGTATCGCGCTCGTGTGCGACGCGACGGATCTTCCGACGGATATCTGACGTCGCGTTTGATGTCGAAAGAAAAAGAGAGAGGGGGGGGGGGAGGAGGAGGAGTGATCACAGAGAAACAATGGATAGCTTCGCAGAGTTCGCAGACTTCGCGCTCATGGCGCGAAATTAACTGACGAGTCTCGTCGAAGAAAAAACAAACCGCGTGCGACGAGATCGGTTCACTTTGCAAAACTAACTCGCGACAAGCTAACAAACATTTGCCCCCTCACACCTGCGCTCCCTCACTCTCGCGGAGAGGCAAATTACGAGTTTCCGTAGTAACGCGTTGCAGACAAAAGCCTGAGAGACTGAGAGGGACGGAGAACGGAGAGCGCATCGAGCGAGCGAGCGTTTCGCGGTGAAATTTATGCAAAATATCCCAGAGGGATGTTCGAGATAATTACGCTGATTAGTAAACGAGGCACGCGGATTATCATGATAATCCGAGGACAAAGCGAATTTTAACGAGAAATCGCGCACGCCGATTTTCCGTTTACGGAGAACACGTAAACATTTCGAACGCGTCAGCTTCGCTTCATGGCTCTCGCCATCAGACGTGTCAGTCGCGCGATGATCCGTCGAATTCGTAATTCGAACTAGCTCTGGCCCCGAATCCATCCACGATCGTCGAAACTCGACGAATATCGCCGACGATCCTCGCAAACATCGCGGCGCCGTCCGAAGCGATCGATCGCGCGATGCGATTCACGAGAATACGCGGTACGCGATACGCTGATTGATCTCCAAAGGGCGACGCGACTGCAAGACGGGGAGTATCCGGCGGCATCCCCCTTTCGGGGATGCAAACAGCGGATCCATTAAGCGTGCCGAGTGCCGGCATCTCCCCATGTTTGCGACGAATACTCGCCGCGGAAGAATGGCCTGCGGAACAGGCGGAGGAAGCGAGATGCGAAGGGAGCTCTTCGTCTCCCTTGGTCCATAGTTGCTCTCGTGTCTCGCGATTGTCGGGGACGAAGCTGCAGCGTACTTGTCCATGCAAACGAAGACATTCTTCCTGCCAGCCGAGCCTCAAGATCGCGTCACGCGTCGATAACGCGTGCACGTATTCTCCTTTCCAATCGCTCTGCGCGCGAAATCAAGAGAGTCGAGAAGAAACTAGGCCCAACAGAGACTTCCGGTCGCGCGCGGGACAATGGCGAATTTACATAAGCATCCACGAGATGCGTCCCCCGGGCGTGCGTAAAACGTTCCCCGCTTTGTCTCCGGAAAGCGCGGATTTACACGCGCTAGACCCTTTTAAATCGCGTTCCACGCGACACGTGAAAGTGACGGACGCAATCGCGCTCGGAAGAGCAGGATCTCCCTATGGCACGTGGGAGATCCTGCAGACGCCGCCGACGCCGGAGAAAACGCCAACACCATACGTAGTCTGCGTTTCAACATGCAAACCGGATGCGACAAAATAATCGCGCGTACGATAGTCACGTTGCAAATATTAACCGCCCGAATCTCGTAGCGTCATATCGTGCGCACGTAGATGCGCGACATTATGCGTACAAATTAATTGCTTGCTCTCTTGTAGAGTTCAACATTCGCTCGCAAAAGTGCAAGAAAGACGTCAATCGGGGATGGTTATTGTCCATCATCGATGGATCGATGATCTCGAGCCATTTAACGGACCGGACGACTGCATCGTCTTTCTGAATCGATGAGATCCATCATCGATGGTAGAAATCGATCGCAAGAAATTAATTTGACACCTGATACCTGATAGCTTTGCAAATCGCAACATCGGAAATAGGGCGGTAGGTGTATAATTATTTTAATATCGATAATCATAACGTGGATATTTACGTCGTAAAGAGTCCTCGTAGGATCAAGCACCTTTGTATGAACCTTTTTATAAAGGGCCGCCCTTCTGTCGGGCGGGTTTCTATAAAAGGGATTCGTGTCCTTTAATAAACGGAACATCTACATTTCCAGATATCCGATAACGTAAATATCCGACGCACGTGAAAAAAAGGTCACGCTGCCCCGCGAAGCCCTGCTGGTTAATTAATGGCGAGGAGACACTCGGCCGAGAGAGCCCGAAATTCAGCAGCGTTCCAGCCGGGAATGAATTTTGAGATATTTTTCAAGCAACGCCAACAACGACGACGACGACGACGACGACGACGACGACGATTTAAGCATCGGCGTCTATCTTTATCCGGCGACGTTGTTGCGCACTCGGCATACCAAAGTCCCTCCGCCGTGGATTTATGCACGTGTTAACGATTGACATAACAACGTGACGCGTATGCGAAGCATGTGGTTTAGGCATTGGAGAGCGAGCGAGAAGCCGCCCATACACGAAAACCAAAGTGCCAGTCGCTCAGCGAAGGGACACTTCCGCGACAGCGGAAGGAGAACCTTCAAGACTCCGGCGACGTATCCGGCACTATCAACGATCCTAACGAGCGACGTAACGCGTAATCCGCAAGTGACACGAGTGGCGAAGCCGCCTTCATTTGCCACGTTACTTCCGCTTTCTATAATTAACCGTTAAGCGCCGCGCTTCAGACGCTTCGCGCGATCGAAAGACTCGCGGATTGATTCTGTCATCTTTCGGAGCGAAAACTTCCCGTTTCTGGACGTGGACGTGACGATAATCGAGCGTGCCGTTACTCGCGATCGCGAGCGAGCTTACACGCTCGCGGTGAAACAATCATTAAATTATGGAATAATCACCAAGGCCGATAATCGTCCAAGTTTCGGCACGTTCATCGACGCGCCAACTTTGAACGTTAATCCAATCGAGATTGTTCAACGAGGTGGCAGCGAATTTGCATATCTGATCGTCTCGCTTAATTGATCGGCGCGCTGCACGATACGCGCGGCGTGTTCCACTTTAACGCAAAGTCCGCATCCGGTTTTATCGTAACGGCGTTAATCACGGATAACGTCGTTTTATATCGACGAATTGTTTTTGTTTTTGTTCACGATCGTCCGCATTCGTCCGCGGTGATGACTCGGTCGCTCATTCGCGCAGATTACATCGAGCAAGAAACACGCAGAGATGTCGAACGTGGGCGTGCACTCGAGTGTCTCGAGGCGCGGAACGCAGGGAAAATTTGTAATTTCAGATACACGATCGGCAAAGCTGAATATATACTAGACTACTCGTCGCTCGCATCAGGAAGATCGCGCAGGATGATTGCCCGATGCAAAGCTCGACTGCTTTCGGTCGAATGAGGGACTCGCAGCGCGCGAGTGCGCGAGGAAATCTATCCTTCGTTGGAGACGGAGGCATCGACCAAGCGGAGCTCGCTTGGTACAAGCTAATTGGCTAATCAGCAGCAGCGAGCTATGACAGCCCGTGACAATGGCTTTGGCGTCTCGCCTCGTCATTGCTCGCATCTTCGACGTCGAGCCGTCGAGACGGCGACTCGCGACTTTTAACGCGGATTCCAGCGCGGATTACGCGGAAAGCGACGCGCATCCGCGTCTATCGATAAGGGATCGATAAGGGCGCGGCAGCATTTCCGATCCCTCCGTTGCTCGTTTCCGTCCGGCTCGCATGGAAAAATAAAAGCGCGTTAACGCGCTCGATGACTCGCCATCGCGCTCGTTGAATCGTCCGCGCCGCCTACCCGCGCGGACTCGTAATGATCCCATCTCCGAATCCCGTGCTCTCGACTCTATCGTTCAATACATGCGGGACGCGGGGCTGCGAGCCGTGACGTCACCGTCACAGGTGAGACTCGGGCAAGTGATCGGCGAGGGATCGATATCGCGTCGCGATTTTTCCCTCGCACGCGCCAAACTCCAATTCTGCGAGAGGAGGCGATCGGGCCGCCTCGTCGTCAGTGATCTCTCTCTCTCTCTCTTACGCTTCCAGACGGAGAATTAACGACGAGCGTACCGCCAGGAAGTGACTCATGGTTCACCTACGTGAATCGGGTGATCACATCGACGCAGAAGCTTCATTAAACGGCAAGCGCGCAAGCTCGGTTTCGAGGAATCGCCGTGATTTATCGTTACGTCAGAAAAATGCGGGACCAACTCGGCGCGGCTCTCTCTCTCTCTCTCTCTCTCCCTCTCTCTCTCTCTCTTTCCGTCTGGCTCTCGCTCGAGAGCAGTATGCGTCTCCGCACATGTCACTCCTGTCGGAAGATTATTAATAAACACCATCCTGTCTCGGCCCCGCTTACGTATGATTGATCCGTGCTCAAGTTTGATCCAGAGAGAGGCTTGAGCGGATCTATCTAGCATTGCTCTGAGCAACGCTTATCGCCTGATATCTCTGTTATACTTAAGACGGTTTGCTGCTGCTGCTGCTGCTGCTGCTTTGAAATTAAGATAAGGAAAATCGTTAGATCCGGTGGTAATAATTGCCGTGTCGTTTCGTTTGCCCAATTTCCTCAACAAGGTCAGATAAGTCCATTAGAGATAACGATCCCTCCTTGAAGACTCTTGTGTATCCACTCGAAGCACATCGGAAGCCTCTACGAATCTTACGAGCGAGGGAATAAAAGTCGTGCGTCGTTCTTTACCTTTACAATTCTTGCTGCGATTCTTGCTCGTCGCTACTCCGGAGATCGAGATCCGTTTACGATCTACGGGCAGCACCAAGAGGCGTCTCGACGGCGTTTCGCATCCTGCGATGCAGTCGGTAGTCCGAACAACGGACGCAAGAAATGTGGAGGACAAACGTGCAGCGAGATCGATAACGCGGCTAGATCGCGCGACGAGGAGACTCACCCACCAACGGAAACAGCAGTTTCCCTCCGTTAAACGTCGGACGTGCCGTCGACGAAGCGGCGCGTGGAACGTAGGAGGAGCAGCGTTCGCGTACGTCCGGACTGCGTGGAGTGCGCGCATCGACTGCCAACTAACTCGGAGACTCGGGCGAGCTTCGGGAGCGATCGCCGCGCTTCGTCGTCTCGCTCGCACTCGCTGTCGCCGTCCCTCTACCTGCATTTCCCCGCCGCACTCGCCTTGTCTTTCTCCTCCGGACTTTTCGCTTTCTCGCACTTTTGCCCGCTACATTTTTAGTCGCTTCGTTCCGCCTCTCTCTCTCTCTCTCTCTCTCTCTCGTCTTCTCGCATTGCCAAGTCGGCACATCGCGCGTCTCTCTATAGCGCTGGATTTAAAAGCAAGTCCATTCCAGACGGAAGGACTTGGCTAATCTCAAAGTCGCTACCTGAGAATACGAACGGATCGTCGACCGTTCGCCGTTCCGTTGATTCGACTTTTTCAGCTCGATAGAATTCCCTTGAAAATTTCCTCTTCCCACTTTTCTCTCTCTCTCTCTCTCTCCCTCTCTCTCTTTTCATTTGTTTACCTCGCGCGCATTGCGACGCGCGTTGACGAGACTGTCGTTCCGCGCTATGTCATCCCCCGGAGCTGCAGACTCCGCGAAAAGGGTTGCGTCGACGTGCGCTAACAATTTGATCGATATCCCGTGCGCCGCGGCGTCAAGCAACGAACGAAGCGGCAAAAGCCGGTGAGAATTTATAGAAAGTTCGTGCCGGTGCACAGTGTCGCTTGTCGCTATGTCATCCTTAAAAGTTAACGGCCGAAAGTCGCAGCGGCGACTTTTATTTAGGATGCGAGAGACCGGCGAGCGCGGTAACGCGGTTTCACCAACTTCTCGGGTCCTCCGGTCTCGCAGGACAGAAACCGAGAACACGACGCCCGTCCTTTCTTCCCTCCTTCGTGACATTCGATTCTCGAACGTGACTTTTTAACCGTTTCTCCTCGAACCGTCGAAATTCGAAACGCATTCAGACGCAGGAGAACGATCGCTCTCGCTGTGAGATTCCTGGCTGATTTTGTTCAAGCGCCAATAATTCATGCGCCAATACGACACGTGTACTCCTCAAACAGAACCAACAGAGAGATCTCCGGACCCTTTTCACGTCCCGTTAGAAAGATCGAGTCTCTTCCAGGCAATGTCCATTAAGGGACACCCGAGATCTCGCTTTCGAGAACGTTTCCGCGGCGCGTCTCGCGCTGCGTGGGCGAAGAAGCAGATTCTCAAGTGGTTCACGTGAACGTGCGCGCTTACAAATTATCTCTTCGCGGCCGAATAATTCTATCAATTATTACGTACTATCGTACGTTGAAAAAAATGCGGCGCGCAGGCCTCTTTTATCCTCCCGCAACTAAAATCCCGCGGGGGGATCCGACAAGTCGGAGTCAGTCTTCGTTGTCCAGCCCGAAGCGGGAATCGCGAGCAAGTTCGCTCTTGCGGCATCTCCGCGAGCCGCGATCGAACAATCGGTTCGTAACAGCCGACAATGTCAATGCCAATTGTGTGGCCACCCGCGCAACGCACGTTGCAACGCACGAAAACGCAGGATACGTTCTCGTATCCTCCTCGTATCTCGCCGATTTCTCCGATCGCCTCGCTCCGGCGTAACGATCCGGCGTAATCGTAAAATTCGCGAACATCGCGCCGTGCCAAGAGCCGTAAAACGCGATTCCGTACTCTTTTTGATCTACGTTGCACCACGATGCTCCCACGCCCCACGTCCCTGCCCCTGCCCCTGCCCCTGCCCCCCCTCTCCCCCCGCCTTCAACGGCAAGCGATCGATCTCTCGTTTCCTCTATCGTTGCTTGCTCGGTCTTGCATCTCTCGGCGCAACGAGGAATTCTCCAAGAGAAAGCCAACCGATCGAATTTGTATTCGCAGCTCAAATGCAGCTCAAACGCACGAATAACGACAACACGCAAATCCGTTTCCCTTTGATGGTACATTTTTCTTTTTCGACAACAATAATCGACCTCCCGGACTGTGCATGCTCTGGGCGTCTGACAACTTTTGTCTGACCTCGAAAGTGTCAAAGGACACATTCATTACGACGTCTCGTCTTTGCTTCGTCGCTTCGTCTTTGCAGCGTTCGGTAAAACGAAATTCTCCTTGCGCCTCGCGGCCATTTTCCTCCACTTGTCCTTTGATAAATCCTTATTCCCGCGCAGCTGAATAGCCGGCCGGAAAATTGACTCTCGATTAAGCGACCGGCCGCGATAGCGCGTGTCGACCGGATATAGGGAGGCGCGAAGAACTCGTGGCTGCAATTTGCGTATTAATGGCGCCTCGCAGAGGCAGCGGCGCCCGCGAGTTTAAGGGGTGATAAACGTACTTTATGGGGATAGGGTGGCGCGCTTTCTCCGCGGTTGCAATTAACGGTAAAACGAGAACGCGCGGGGAGGGGAACGTAATGCCCCGTTGCATACGCGCGCTAACGCACTCGCGCCACCCGCAACGCAGGCGTAATTAAACGTAATAACGGTAAATAAGAAAGCTGACGGCGCTTTGCGTCGCTTTGCGCTCCACTTTCGGTTAGGCGCAAAAAAGAAAAAAAAAAAAAAACACAAGTATGCGTGTAGAATTTATTGTAACGCGAGAGAGGAGCGCGTGCCGGCGCCGAAAATTCTCACGGATTTCATTCGCCGGTTCATCCCGAACGACCAGCAAACGGCAAATGACTGCGTTCGACTGCGTTGCACGGCGCGGGGATGGTGCATGAAAGTTTTAATCGAAAAAGTTCGAACAATGCCGGTACCGACCGATTTTAGCAATAAGATCAATGAAGAGACAGTCGCAGCCTGCCAGCGCGGCAGCGCGTTAAACGCTTTAATATTCCGATTCTTCGGGCATCGAGCCTCGCCGTTCGCGAGTCTCGAGCGAGGCCTCCTCTCCATCAAATATAATCGCGATTCACTTTCCCATCCCTCTTATTTTTCCCGATTTTACGGCGTTGCCGTTAGCGCTCCGCCATTAAAAGAAAATAAATACCACATTATGATTCTCTCCGCTCGAAAAAGAGAAAACGGGAACCTTCGCTCGCGGAGGAGGACCGTGAAAGGTGCTTCTTTCTACCGTCGAGAGAGAGAGAGAGAGAGAGAGAAAAGGATCGCGATCAGAGAGCGGAGGAAGTTGAGGATTTTCAGGCACGACATTTCGTGCGTAACGTTGCTCGTGCCGCGAGCGGAGATACAACGACACGTTAAGACTCGAGGAAGAAAAACGTCGTCGTAAATTGGCGTAATGAACATCGCGATGAGACAAGAGAGAAAGATAGAGAGATCGGACGACAATATACAAGGGAACGCGATCTCGCTCCATTCTTCATCCACGGGCGATATTATCCGTTTCCGATAAAAGCGCGACGTAAGACGATATCGCCCTTGCGTTTTTCTCTCTTTCTCTGGATGCTCCTTTTTCACTGGCAAGCACGGAGATTTTCCTCGGCAACTGTCGCAGTCTAGCTGCGAGCACGCGAAGACGGCGACATCGATACAGCATCGCCGCAGCATCGAAACTTTCGCATCGACTTTAGCGACGAACGAAATAAAGTTCGCCAGTTTGGCCGAGCGCAGCGGAAAATGCGAGCATAAATGATCAAAGGAGAGAAGCGACAAATGTCGAAATTATGCGCCGCTCATGCGAAAACGTCAAATGTTTCGCCAATGTTAGCGGACAGTTCGCCAAATACGGTTGCAGCGAATCACATTTTCCATAAAATTCTAACGAAATTGATCAACGGTTACGCGCGCGCGCACGCGCGTGAAGAAAATGTATCAATATTTGCGTGAGCGATACGTTGCATTATGAATCGCATTACGAATAAACTCGCTGCAGGATGCCCGGATATTTTAATCTCGTCATTTCCGTTGCAAAGGGACACAATTTACAGGCTCTACGTAACAATTTGCATTTTCATCAATTCACTACGTTAATGTACCGTACAAATTATCATTACCGTATCGACATAAACAGATCTCCGCGTATCGCGCGGCGTGTCTGAAAAATAACGGTATTGGCCAGCAGCGACGAAGCTTTCGACGAACGATCCTCGAACGGAACGCGGCGAGCTGTCACGAGTCCCTCCGAGCGGAATGTCGAAATAGAAAGCAGCCGCTATCGCCAGGTTAAACAGTTTACTTGACTGCAATCCCTGCGACTGCTTTTATCCCGCGACGATGCGATATTCGTAACGCAGCCGCGTCTGAATATTCGTCCGAGTATCGCGATAGCTCTAACGAGACGGTTAAATTAGCGTGCGCGCGATTCCGCAGAGCGAAAGAAACGCGGAAGAGCGGCGATTAGGCAGACGCAAAACGCGACGTGCAAAAACGGACAGCCGACCGATGTCCCCATCCGGGAAATGCCTCTTGTCTTCGTCGTTACGGGATGCTCTCTTGCCGGTCATTTCCGCGCGCGATCCCTCAGTAATGGCCGCGTGTATGTGGTCGCTGTATGCTCTTTGAAATTGCGTCTCTCTGTTGCGCTCTATGTACACGTCGCGTCCGCGCCGCGGTCGTAATTAGCGAGTTCTTCCAAGCGAACGGACGGCCGGACGATGCTCCGACACCACGTCCGGAAATCAGACGTGTACCGCGCATCTGCACATCCTCCCCCTTCCGTCCTATTTATCTCGCAAATAACAGGCTGCCGTGTAGGGCAAACACGGCCCGCTGCGATGTTGGACGAATCTTGGATGCCGATCCCATCGGATGGCGGAGATTCCGAAACGACGAAAGAAATCTTTATCGGACGATCCATCGGCGCGGCGCGGCGCGACGCAGCGCGGCGCGGCGCACCGCGGCGAGTGGAGTGAGTCGTGCATATTATGCGGATCACGCGGAGGCCCGGGCGCGCCTCTGGAGTGGGGGGAGAGCTGGCGAGTGGGGGAGGGCGATCGCCGTCATTACCGATAACCGTATAAATACGAGCGCGGCGAGCACTCGGCGCTATCCGCGCGATGCGGCCCTGCGAGCGCGCGACGCTCCGTCGAATGAGAGTCGGATAAATATCGGCATTCGCGAGCCTCGATGTCCGTGCGTTATCGATTTCCCGATGAACCATGGCATCCCCATTCGATTACAGGAAACGTTCGTAACGAAGCGACTTTGGATTGCAGTCACGTTTAAATGTCGAGCATGGCGTCGCTTGCGAGGAAACAAATCTGATTGATCCGTATTAACATTCTCATTTGCATAGCCGAGCGGGCGGATCCGATGGTCGCCATGGATCGGACGTTGCCATGGAAAATTTTCGCTGTCCTCGGAACCGATCAAGATGATAAAAGCGCGGTACACGTTGCGCATCGCGCGCTAATCGCCAAACTATTCTCCACAAGGCCGTTCGCCGAGCTTCGAACGTTAAAAGCACTCGCTGAATCCATCGAGAGTGCATATCTGGCTAATTTAACTTTAATGAGTTCCCTTGAACTTGCTCAAGGGACACACCGCGATCTTGGAATCTTTGATCCCGCATGCAATTTCCCTGTCGCATCTATCTCTCAAGGCACAGCCTTGAGTGCTCTCGAATTAGTTCAAGGGAGCGTCGATCGATCGATATTTCTCGGGTCGATTTTTAATCAGCCGCTCGGAGCGCCGTTATTAATAATTCGATTCTTAGTCTTCAAATCCCCTTCGAAAGCGTAATCGATGAGGCATAAACGGGATGGGATCGTTTGTACGATATAAAAGAAGACGTAAGAAGAGGAAGGATTCAAACGCGATCGCAAATCGTATCGCGATCATAAACCGTGAAATGAACGAATCAATCGCTGTTACGATTCTATCGAGGGTCGCTACCCCGTGACGTGCAATGTATCGTACGCGATAATTAATCTTAATAACGCGCGGCAGGGAGACTCCGCCGTGCTAACGAGGTGCCACTTTTTTTGCACTTGCATTCACTGCGCTCGTCATCCGGCGTGCTTCATTCAGAAACGAGCGCCTCTTTGAGGCATCTCAAGTTTTCAATAGCAGCGTATCCCTCGTCTCTCTCTCTCTCTCTCTCTCTCTCTCTCTCTCTCTCTCTCTCTCTCTCTCTCTCTCTCTCTCTCTCTGCTGTTAGCGAGCATCGGACTTTGCGCGCCATCGGTCGCTCTCGGTCCAGCAGGAGACTTTCCCTTTCAGCAAAAGACTTTGCCGGTTTTCAACAAAGCGTCGCCCAGGAAACGCCGTTTCCCTCGTTGCGCGCCGAAAGGCGGCAGCCCAAAAAGAGGCCGAGACCGAAATCTCGCGGCAGCCGGCCGTCACGCGGGAGCGGAATTTCACCGCGAGCGGAATTTCCCTTCGGCCTCCTCCTTCGGCTCTATCGGCGTCTGCATCGCGTTCTGCATCCGTTCCCGCGGAGCTGGTTTCAGCGCAGGGATCGACCGGGCGCGAGCGAACAGACGGTCCGGAAAGAAAAGCGAATGGCGGAAGACGCGGACGGGGAGGAAAAAAGAAAGAGAAAAAGGCGAGAGGAAAACGCCGGCGAAAAGAATGTCAAGGGAACGGCCAAGCCGGCTCGTTCTCCATTTATCTGCCGCTTTTCTTCTCATCGTCGCTGTCGCGTCGTCCTCCGACGAGGAATTTGGCGACTCTTGAACGCGTCTCGTTCCGGATCCGCGGGATTCCGCCCTCCCCCCCCCCGCCCTCCTCGCCTCCCGCGATTCGCGGATCCGCGGTCCCGTTCCGGTCTAAGCCGGATGCTCCCAAAGGGAGCCGCGCGAATACCCTTCGGCTGCATCGAGAGATGCAGTCCTCGAGGCGGATTTCGATCGTTGTTCTCGCGCGCGCGCGCGATTCGCTGTCCTGAATGCTGGGAAGATACAGGATCAATCCTGCCACGCCGATAATTTATCGGTTTGGGATAACGCGTCGTCTAACGGCTCCTATTGGACAAGGTTTCAACGGGGCTTTCTTCAAGAAAGAGAAGCGTCAAGCCGTTGAGAGCCGCGGCGCATCTCGCCCGCTCGAGAGACGCGGTTCCTTCTTTCCGCTTCTCTCCTTCCCTCGCTTTCGTTTCTTTTTTCCCTTCTCTAATAGCCAGTTTCGTCTAGCTCGGTTAACTTTAATCTCAACTCAAGCGGCTATTCGTCTCCTTCCGCAAGCAGGATCACACACAAAGAGATTTCCGTATTCATTTATCCGCGTCTTCCTCCCCCGCGATTAAAGCGTTTCATCGACCGGAAATCTAATTCGCAGGGCTGAAACGACTTTGCGACAAGCTCGCGATTCGCGATTCCTGTACGGCGCGCTTCGATTCGCCCGCACGAATTCAATAGTTCAATAGGTCCATCGTTTCCCTCCGCGGACGAAAATACGACTCGCGTCTCACGATGCACACGGCTGATGTCAATAAGTTAGCAGTATTCGACAACTCTGCCGTGCTCGTTGAAAATCCCGCCGAAACTGTGAAAGTTTCCGTAAACACGAGAATAAACGGTTCCCCCTGCGCGCATTTGTTCGCCTGTCCCCCTGCCCCGTTCCGCGTTCATCGGATCAGCAATTAAACTGCATACCGGTAACGAGATTCTCTTTCCAGCGTGTGTCGGCAGAGTTTACGCCGCGTTCGCGCTCGATCGCGGATGGTTAAACGTTGCGATCTCCGATCGTTTCATTTCGCGCGCGCGCACGTTTCAATGAAAACTACCCTTTGGGATTGACAGCTCTCTCTCTCTCTCTCTCTCTCTCTCTCTCTCTCTCTCTCTCTCTCTCTCTCTCTATCTCTATCTCTCGTGAAATAATGCTCGGGGATTGTTCTCGTTGAATGTTTACGTCCGGCTGTAGCGACACGTTGCTCGCGTCGACTCGAAAATTTCCGGTGAAAGGGATGATCAACCCCTCAACGAGTGTCCTATGGGAGTACTCCCGGCGAGGAGAGAGTTCTCATGTAACATCTTGATTAAGTGGCGGTTTACCGCCCTCCAGGACGGGAGGGTCGCCCTCGTAAAACAGGTCTGCGCTTCTGCATTTCCAATTGGCGCGTTAAGCGCCGATCCGCAGCCGCGACAAGCGATTTATCCAAAGGCGAGCGAGCAAGCGAGACGAAAGATGGATACGTTTGCTCGATTCCGGTAAAGCATGAGCAATTTCGTTCCTCATTTCTTCAAGGAAATTGACGTGTATTTTGCGGTGAGCAGGTAGAATTTCAAGACACCCTGAACATCTTCGAAAGACAAGTTGGATCGATAAAAACGAGAGAGAGAAAGAGAGCAAGATCGAGGAGCAAGAGAACGAATAATTTTACACTCATCGCGTTTGATGCGCGGGAGGACCATCTCGCATGACACTTATATCGACGTCGCAGCCAATTATTATTCATGAAAATCCCCCGGGACATTCCCGGCAATCCTACGCGAAGCTTCCGGGACAGCGAATTAAACCACTCGGAGACTTGAGAGCGTATTTGTTATAACAGGGAAGGTTTTGCCGGATGTTATGGAGGAGCCTCGTACATAAGCCTCCAGAAGCAGTTTCTTCCTTGCGCTCATGAATATGGAGTCCTTTGGCGATGACGAGCTGATAACAAAGAATTAGCGATGCGCTGGAAAGAGATCCGAAGAAGGGATTTATCGTGGATTTATTCCGTCAACGATCCTAGAGTCCGCGAGGACTTGTTCAGGGAGGAAGCCGATGGAGCATCGAATCCCAGCAATCTACGCTTTGATCGGTAAATATAAATAATACCTACGGGTTCTCCTTGATGAGCAAAACTGCTACGTGTTAACTTTCCGAGATGCAAGCTTAAGATGGCACTCGGATGTCAGATGACTTTCGATAAAATAATAAAATAATATCGGTAAAGTGATCTTGTTGGTGCAAGACAAGCGCAGGCTGCATCAATTTGCGACGTTCGCGAGTTGTTGCGTCATTGACGCTCCAACGAATCTCTCGCTGAACCAGTTTCTCATCCCGAGAACAATCCCGACCAAGTTTGCCTCCTTGCTAATTGCGCCGTTTCCTCTCGTGTGCTTTGCAAACGCGTATCACGATCACTATTCAATAATGACGCCGTACAAACGCCGCGGATTCATTCCCCGCGAATCAAGAGCACATCTCGATATGCTGCGAGATATCGTCGTCCGAATCGCGATCGTCAGAAAGATCTTCGATCGCGAAATTTCCTTGAAATTTCCAAAGAATTTTCAGATTTCGGCACGCGGTGACTATCGCGATGACTTAATCAGAAGAGATCCGAAAGAAGCGCGAGGAATTCACGATCGAGCGTTTCGGGCGGTCTGAATGTCACTAGCAGGCTAGTGACGAATGGGCGCACGCTCTCAAGATTCTATTTTCGCGGTCCATTCAAGCGAGACCATCCACGGCGCTTCTTCGCGGCAACGATACGCGAATTCAGAAACGACTCGCGAATAATCTCCGATGTCGCCGCGTCGAGCTCGCGATCATCCTGAAATCTCGCGCGGTCCTCGGCGGGCTCTCGCGGGCGAAAATCATTTCGTCCATTAAACGCAAATCAAAAGCGCTCTGGCGCGCGCGAGACAGCGAACGCAGCAATTTGCTCGCGTTTCGGGCCCGTGGGGAAATCACCAGCTAGTGTATCTCGCTGTTGCGTGCACGAGAGACTGCGATAGCCAGGCGCTAATGGTCGCGGAGGTGTTGTGGATCCGCGACGCGGCGCTTCGCGTGATTGACAGCAGCCAACTGCTAATTATCCGTTCGGGTGCTCTCGCGCGTAGTTGCACGTAGTTTCGTCTCGCGCAACGATTAATAAGCCTACCACAGCCTACCCGACCTACCCGAGGACGTAGGACAAATTAGTACAAATTAGTTTCTTGCTCTTGCGTAAAGTCGGGCTTTCGGGCTTTCTTTGACCCCTTTGATCCAGTTTTGATCGCGGTTTTGGTCGTCCCCGAAGTGTTTCAGGCTGTTTCAGAATTGTCGAAGAATCATTCCGATCTCGCGGCTTGCAGCGAGCAAGCTCCGCAAGTTCGGAACGAACGAGCCGTTTATCGCAAGACTGATCCGATCTCGAGGTGTGACGGTCGACTTGAAGTCGAAGCAGTCGATCGCTCGTTGAAGCTCGATGGAAGCGATTACGCGATGGATCTCTCATAAGAGATTCATAAAAGGATTCATAAAATAAACGAGAATGACGAGGATGACGGAAGGAAGCTCGTCGACGTGAAATCGCGCGGCCTTAACCCAAATTTTCTAATGGAATTACCTTTCAAGTCGCAGGTCGATAAGGAACCGGAAAGAGTCCTGGCGTGATTGGTCACGGCGAGCAGCAAGGGTGTGGTCGTGATGTGAAAAGACCTGGACTTTGGCAGAAATTGCCTGTGCAACGTGTAGCTGCGCGTTCGCCGCCGAAATATCGGCGAGTCGAGAAAGCTGTCGTCGTACTGCGGCATTTTACGATAGCGCTACGCGAACAGGCGCGACTGATCCCTCTTCAAGATCGACTTGGCGTCATCGTTTTGCATTTTTAGAACAGTACCTTCACGATCACGATGCACTTTCACCGTTGGATCTCGCTTTCACTAGCGCGCGTTTCGCGCGTTTCATCTATCTTCAAATCAGAGTCATCAAGAATCAGCGTGAGGGATAACCCTCGCAGGGATTCTCTAGAGGGATGATGATCAACGAAGCCGCCTAAGATGTTCAGGATCGCCATCGACACGTATTCTCTCTCTCTCTCTCTCTCTCTCTCTCTTCGGATTGAAAAGTTAGTCGGTTCGCGCGCGTTTGGCGTTTCCGCACAGCGGGAAAGCAGACGCGATTATTCGCGGACACGTCGAGCTGCGCGATGACAAGATTGCCTAGCATCGGTAGGCAGTATCGACTATCGCAAGCTTGGATGACTTCGAATGCATCGTAGCGTGCATCGACATCGTTCGACGTAAAAATACCGCGCGCGACCAACGGATTGTATCAGAAACGGATAATCGAGTCAGGGACGATGATTCCATTTTACCATGCCGAGGAAATTCACGCTTCGGTATCCGCGCGATCTATCGATTCACTCTACGATAACGCCAGGGGACGTCGGGAGTAATCGGCCAGCAAATCGACGAGTAAAAAGAGAGGGCGAGAGCAAGAGAGAGAGAGAGGGAGTTTAACCGAGGAAATAAAGGAAATAAACCGCGTATTTTTTCCGCGCAATCGCCGCTTTCTGCGTCGGTCATCGGGCAGCGCCCGATGACTCCGTTCGTAAGAATACGTTATGCGCGCATGGTGTCGCAACCTTGATAATTCCGCAATGGTTTCCGCAAAGTCGCGGAAACTCGACTCGTAGATCGAAGCTGATGACAGGGGGCCTAAATATACACGCGCGACGACGCAGACATCGCGACCTCGAGCTAGCACGGCGTGGCGATTCGTGAGCTAGATGGCGAGGCATCGGTTTCTAGAGTGTCTATTTTAACGCACAGTCGGATGTTCCGTCACGATTCCCGCGTCTGACGCTTCCGCGTCGTGGCCGCGATACGCGTCAGACGTGTAGACTTATCGTGTTGACGGGCCGCGTTAAATGCCCGAGCACGAGCACCAGCGATAGCTTCGTTCGCCGAAGTCTGTCGCGGTCTGTCGCGCGAGATCCACGAGACCTCTACGAGATCCAGGTCCGCTTTGCTTCACGCTCACGTGATTTAATCGTCGCGACGACGCGCGACGACGCGCGATGACACTCGCGCGCTCGCTTCGGAAAAGTTCGGAAAAGTCCGGAAGAGTCCGGATCGAGACACGTGCCGCTCATCAGGCGCGAGCTCTCGATTTCGCGTGCCGAGCTGATGAAATCACACGTCGAATGCGTATGAACGTATTCGCGACCGCGTTGAAAACATGATCTCATGATCCGCCCTGTCCCGCTCCTACGTTCAGCCAAGCAAAAACACGCCGTTGCGCCGGCGAAGACAGCAGCAGAATCGAGAGAAATCGCGACGCGCGAGCGAACGCGTCCGTCATCCGTCAACCGAAAAATATCGCGCAGCGGGAAACTCGACGCCACACGTCGAGAATATCGTATACGAGAATATAAGAAGCGTATCGTATACCGAGCGTTCAAGCCCGTGCAACAAACGATTCGCGATTACTGGAGCGAAAAGTCGAGCCTTCTCCGCCTCTTCTCCGCCTTTCGACCATCCAGCGCGAGGTCCACGTTTTGCTTTTACCGTTCTCGGAGCGATGCGTATGACGCGATACGGACAGCTCGCTCGCGTGTAACTCGTGCCACGGTACGCCAAGCACGAGGATTCGATAGAGTGGACTAGCTCGGTTCTCTCCTGAGAAATTATCGAGTCTTCATCGGGACATTATGTTCGACGACGGTGGGCAAAGGCCGTGGCGCAAACTTCAAAGGAGCGGAGCCAGGCACGACCCTGCCGAGGCGAAAATTCGAAAATTCGAATTCGCGAGTACAGCACGGAGCGGATTATCCGTCGCGAAAGCGACGACATGTATCGACCGTCGTTCCGATCAGCGCGATAATTAGCGACCCGGTTGCAGACGTTACGTTTCGCGCTCGCGGTATCATGGCTGCTTTCTGCAGCCTGGACACATTTTCGCTGTCCTTGCGCTCGGGTGGGTGCCGGACGGGTGTTGTCGAGAATTGCAGCGCGAACGACTTCACGTCCGAAAATAAATGGCGAACGCGTAACGTAAAAACTTATCGTCGCACGTGAGAAACCTGGCACGCTGGCACCGTCCTCGGCTATCGTAAAACGTATGATATAACTGGGCGTTTCGGCGTTTATAAATGCGCCGCGCAAATTGCGTCCGATATCCCCTTACATCGTGGCAAAGATAAGGATGGAAAAAAAGAGAAGAGAAATTGACGACAACGACGACGACGACGACGACGGTGGAAGAGACGTTTACGCGATAATGGTCACCGCGCGAGTTTCGCCATTTAAATAATTAATTCAATCGTCGAGGCCCACGAAAAGCGGGCAGGATACATTTCCATTCCCAGAAAGCGTTCAACTTGTTATTCAACTTCAAAAGCCGCGACGATCGGCTATCGGCTATCGACGATCGGTTTCATGGTCAGCGCGACGATATCAGCGATATCATGCCGTTGCGAATAAACAGCTTTAGGCTGCTCCTATTCTCCATTCCCGCGCGCTTGCGAACGCTCACGCGCAATCGGCCTGCGGAAACGCACCGCGATGTGCCCCTCTCCCTACCCCCGACATCTTACACCTTACATCCTAGCTGCGGAGAAGGCCGCAGCGTGATCGCGCCTCGTTTAATCGTCCGCTGCGAACCGCGATCCTCCGAGATCATCGCGGAGGAAGAAAAGTCGCGAGTTGGATCAACGATCGGCTTCCAGCGTGCGGATATCGCGCAGATCGGATCAACGTGTCTCGATGTCGCTATCAATAAAACTAAAAGGATCCAGTGGATCCCTCGGCACGCTTCGCGATTCCCAAACTGGCGAGAGGCACTCGCTGCGAGCTGATTACTGCAACTCGCTCGGATCGCGCGTTAATTACACGGTAAGCGACACCCGTGATCGTCACGCCCGTAATCGGCGCTCGCGATCTAATCGAGCGATCCATCAACGTTTGCCCGGCTGTCGGCTCAGCCGAGCCAATCTCACCAAGTCTGCAGCGTTCACGGAGCCGAGAAGCGGGAAAAGACGTCGCGCGATCGTTTTTAAACTCCTTCGCCACTCAATCCGCAGGCAATTACCCGGGTGTACAACAGCGAGCAGCGAATTGACATTTCGATGGTCTTTGCGCGATCCTTTTTGCTTGGCGAAGCCGCAAGCTTCGCCGTCGAGCTTCGTTCGTAGCTCCGAGATGCCGGAATGAACCGGAGTCAACACCGATGGCAATCGATCACTCGATCGTCGCGCGACGATGCGCGATCGAGAAGAGAGATCACAGAGTCCAGCGAATCAATCGGAGATTCGAGAAATCACGCCGATCGGACAAACATCCGACCGCGAAAGTGCCGAAATACCGTAAGTCCGAACCGGTCGGATCCAGCTGCGGATCCAAGTCGGCGGGTCACCGCGGGTCGGAACCAACTTGGCCGCCAATCCCAAGTCAACTGTCGTTCTCGCAGACTAGCCGACCAGTGTTGGCAAGATCGGCCGGTAATGTCTGTTACTTTGGCCGGGAAAGAAGCCTTGTCTATTTTAACGGGTCGGGACAGAGAGAAAGAGAGAGAGAGAGAGAGGGGGGGGGAGGGAAGAGGGAGAGAGAGAGAGAGAGAGAGAGAGAGAGAGAGAGAGAGAGGGACGGGCGAGTAAAAGACACAGAAGGGTGGGAGAGACGGTGGCGAGAGGGTTGAGAAGAGGGACGAGAGGCCTGGCGTTCTTGGAGATCCGTTCTTTATTTCGAGAGGGAAGGGAGCGAAATAGAGATGCCGTTTATCGCTTTACGGTCGATTCTCGAATGAATCTCGGAATATCCGAGGCAATCCGGACATAAACGTATCTCCATGTCGCGGCGAGTCCAGCCGAGATGCCCGGTATGCGAAATTACCGCTGTCAATATCGTAATGCCGGTAATGCCGGTATTCGGGAGGCCGATATCGATCCTCCCTTCTCGCCCGCCTAGATCGGCATTGTCATTGCTGCGTTGACCACTCATCCACTGGATTGCCGTGGATTGCGCAATCCGATGCACCGAGCGCGCGGTAAACGCTCGCTAGTCTCGATAATCGGCAACAACGGAGCTTTCCTCGCTCAGCTCGAGAACGAGAATACAAAGTGCCGGAGCAGCACTCGACGGACGACGAGAGCGTTTGGAAGATCCTCGCGCGGCTCGCCGCGAGCTCGATCGATGGATCGAAATGCAGACTCGACTCGCGCAACGCGTGCGCGCGTTTTTGCTGGTCGCTCCGCGCGGAAACGCGAAGCGCTTGCATATTCATGAGTCGCGAGTTAACGTTACCACGACGCATCGTTAGCGTTACCAATGCGTGTTTCTGGCACGCCTCGGCATCATCGAGCGGTTGACACTCGAGGCTTGTAACAGTCGAGCGAAAATTTGCATAGATATTGGCAGGATTGCCATAGGAACGGAAGGCTGCGCGTGATAGCGTCTGTCGAACGGTCCGCGGCCGTTAGATAGGGATCGATAAGACTAAACGATGCGTCGCGAGATCATCGATGACTCGTCGAGGATAGATTCGTTGAGGACGATGCCGAGTAGCGGTCGACCAGCGGTCGACACTAAACGCATCGATCGACAATCTCGTTAAACGAGTACGCCATCTTGACGCCGTGAGGAATGAAAGCGAGCTCGTCGTTGATTCCATTTTCTCCAAAGACAAATCCGCGTAGGACATCTTCCGCAGAGAGGACTGCACCTTTCATGAGCATCACTCTGCCAACTTTGTAACCGTCGTACTACTTGTAACCACTTTAAACTACTTGCCACGAATTGCGCTGCATATCGATAGCAGTTTGCTGAATCGCGCAACGCGTTAAAGCGGAACGCTCTTTTCTGAAAAACAAACGAAACGAGCCATCGATCGTGTCGCGAGCGTTGAGACCTTAACGCGACCCCGCCTTTGGATCGAGAACGCTTCAGCGTTCGAATTTGACCGACGTATTTCTCGCATCGACCATCGCTCGCTTTTGCGCGAGCGCGCCGAGCTTTTACGGAAAGTGCATTAGCGGAAACTCCCTCCCTCCCTCCCTCCCTCCCTCCCTCTCTCTCTCTCTCTCTTCGGTAACGGGAAAGGAGGCGTCCATGGATTAGACGGGCAGTCACGCACGATGGAGGCCGCGCGATGGACACAATAGCGGCGAAACAGAAACGAAGGATCCTGCGAGATCAAGCGGACTCGACGAGATCCCAATCTCGCCCAATTCCAGCCTCCGTTTCCTCTCCGCGTCGTCCACTCTCCCCCTCTCCCCCCTCTCTCTCTCTCTCTCTCTCTCGCCTAAGAGAGACTCGCGTCCAAGCGTCTTCGGCGGTACAGTTGGCGAGCCAACGCATGCATTCCTCAGCATGGTACCGCTTCAACGGCGATGCCATCCGGCTCCCCGCTGGCTGAAAATTTAACGAGCCTCTCGAGATCTCTCGATGACGCAACGGACTCTCTCTCTCTCTCTCTCTCGATTCGCAGCCGGCGTTATCGAGATTCGATCATCACGTCGTCAGACGCGGCGTCGCCCGTCCGAAAACTTGCAGCAAAATTTCGAGCTGCGATCGTCGACGAGATATCTCGGGCATGGGACTTGGGAATGACTTGCCGATTCGATCGCCAACCGAATCGGCCTTGGAAACGTGCGAACCGCGGCGCGATTGCGCCCGCCGACGAATCAGCTCGAATTAAGCGCAATTAAGCGCGGCGCACGGATGACGTGGGATAAGGCCGGCTGGCTGTTGCCAGTTAGCCGGCAAATTGATCAAACTGCTTCTGCTACTGCTACTACCATCTCCGCCTATCTCCGTTCCTCTCTCTTTGAGAGCTCGATGCTGTACCGATGCCGATAAGCACTGCACCTGTTACGCGCCGCGCCGACTTATCAAAGTCGCGCATCAGCCAATCGTAAACAAATCCGCCGTTCATCCGCGTGAACTTTATTCCGCTTCCTCGTGAGGTGGGGGGGGGAAGTGGGGGGGAGAAGCCGAGAAGTTCCGTTTGCCGGGAGTGAATTTGCATAAACATAGCGCGACGATCGCGCTGAGCGGAGTCAGCAGCGAGTCGCTTGCGCGGATTCTCGTCCGCGCTAGTGACGCGCCTACGTTCCGCATATGCGGAGCATATGCTTTTGACATTTCGCATCCGGTCAGCATCGTCAGCTACTATCATCATATTCGATGACTCGAATCGCTCGCAAAATCGTGGATCGATTTTGAGATCGAGCCAGATCGACGGCTGGCAGATGAGGAAGGTACACCGCATCGAGACCAGCCCGGAATGCGGGGACGCCCGTTAATAATTCGCGGAGCGGCACTCCGAATCCACCAAGAGAGAGGGAGAGTGAGAGAGAGAACCGCGCGGTCGCACGCTCGTCGCACGTACGCGCCCTCTCTCTCCATCTCTCTCGCTCGTTCGCGTCAGTCGCGTTGTCAAACGGGTGGTTCGGCTCGACAGCTTACCTGGCTGTTTGTCCATCTTCGGCGTGGAGGCCATCGTTGACCTTGATGATACGTCGTTGCCTGCGGCGATCGCACTATCTCACCATTTCCGCGCACCGTTGCATCGTGGAGCACGCACTAGGGACTGTCGTCGCGTTTTCAGTCTCATGTAAATCCGACGCGAGCCGCTACATCTTCGTTTGTCGGCCATTTTCGGACGGGTGGGCGAGCGCGCGCGCCCCACCTGCCATCTGACGGACAGTCCGCAAACCAGAGTCGCTATGGCGGACGCATCGTCAATCGCATGACACTTCACTCCGATACTCCGACACGGGATCGCCGGTGCGGATCAACGACAGCGGGACGAGCGTCGCGACGCTACTTCTTCCTCGCCGAACGAGCGATACACGAGGACGGAGCGCGCGTGTAACACCGCGGCGCCGCGTGTGCGACAAAATCGTCGCCCGCTCGCGGCGACGATCCCGCACTCGACCAGGAGCACGTCAACGGAGTGAACATAGCCGCCGAGCACGCGCGCCGGTACAGTGCCGCGCAAGAGCAAGCGCCAGGGTACAGCCCGCTCAACAAGTTAGTCCAATCCCGCGCCAAGTTTGCCACTATCGCGACGGTCGTTGAAATTGGCGCGCGAAGCGCGACGAAATGCTTCGAGCTTTCGATCTTTCTCCTTTTCCGCGAGCGATATAAATACCGGCACACAAGTTACAGCGTTTCACCGCTCTAACTTTATCGTCGGAGAGTAAAGTAGACAGAATCGTGTGACGATTCGGTCGACACGCTCGATGCGATCCCAAGCCGAAACTTGACATCGGAGAGCTTGACATCGCGTTCCCTTTCGAGACACTTTACAGACTTTGAGATTAACGTGTCCTCGTGGCACTTGGCAGGGCAAGATCCATCGATTGCTATCGATCGCGATATGGGAAACTCCGGTTTGAAGCAGCACTACGAGACCGCAAAGAAGACCGGCACGCTCAAGGTGTCGCAGCGTAAACTCAATGAATTCCCGCAAAACTTGTGTGCCTTGGCGCCATTACTGCGCACTCTGGATCTGTCCGAGAACAAGTTCACCGCCTTGCCCAACGAGATCGCTGACTTTACGTTATTGAAGCAACTGAATTTCAGTCAAAATCGCTTGACGGCTCTGCCCGGCGCATTGGGCGCTCTCGTGAGACTCGAATGCCTCAACTGCGCCGAGAATCAAATCAGATCGATCCCGCCGTCCCTCTCGAGGTTGACTCACCTCAAGCAGATCTACCTGTCCGACAATCAAATCTCCGATTTCCCGCTGGTGTTTTGCGATCTTCGCCACTTGGACGTTCTGGATCTATCTAGAAATCGGCTGACGATCGTGCCGGATGCGATTTCCGGCCTCAACGTAACCGAACTAAATCTCAATCAGAATCAGATCGCCACCATATCCGACAGATTGGCGGATTGTCCGCGACTGAAGACGCTGCGATTGGAGGAGAACTGTTTGCAGTTGAGTTCGGTGCCTCTCAAGATCCTCAAGCTCTCCAAGATTTCGATGCTGGCGCTCGAGGGCAATCTCTTCGAGATGAAACAGTTTGCGAATCTGGACGGTTACGACACGTACATGGAACGTTACACGGCGGTGAAGAAGAAGATGTTTTGAGGGATGCACCAAATTTCCCCACTCCCTGCCCGTAGGACGCTTCTACGATCATAAATCGAACAGCCGAGACACGCGAGGACATTCGGAAAATCGAATAATCTACACGAACGATCTACACCATGATGTTCATAGAAACTTGTACAATTTGGAAACATTTTCCCTTTTCCCTATCTGCACCGGATCGCAAAATTTGCCGAATGAACGGTGCGTTTACGAATAAATAATCATAATCGAAAACCTATTTACAGCTATCTCGTCTCGAGAAGTGTATTCCGTGCATTAATAAGAGAAGATGTAGGGAGAACGAGGAAATGACGCGCGCATGCGCACGTGTCGAAAGAAAAGCTTATGCATTTGAACGACGTTCTTACGATTAGAGATTCGCGGCATTTGCCTCGCGCGCGTTCCGCCTTGGCAAAGTTCAGCCTCCGGCAAGATCGCTCGTCACTCGCCGAGTAAAAAGATAATGAAACGATAAGACAAAAACTCCATGTATTCGCGACGCCATTTGAACCGATAGAATATGCAACGCATATTCGTCATACGACGTTTATATAACGTTTGTATATTCGTTTGTACAAGCGACATTTCAGAGCACGTATTTACAATTACATTTTTCTAATTACCGTAATGTTTTGCACGTCTGCGACTTGTACGTGGATCTACTAATCTTATTTTTTCGTTGAATCTTAACCAAGAGAACGAATGCAGATGCATTTGTTTTTATTTTCGTCTATTTTTATTCCATCGTATTGTATGCATATGTGTGCACACGTCGCATTGATCGCCAATGAATTTGCTAATAAATTTTATCGAACGATGAAATGAGACGCATCATCGCCTATGTATCGACCATTGTTGTCGGATACGATGCAAAAAGTTTCAATGCTAAGTGCTTCCCTCTGATAGTCACGAACGATCGGTGAAAAGAATGCGACGGAAAACCGCGTCGAGAAATTTTACGATCCAGTAACGCGAACGATGCATCGTCATTAGATGTCCTACTCTGATCCATGAAACGTTCGTGCATTCGCAAAAATGGCATCACCAGTAGCGAATGACGTCGTTCCTTCAATGACAACCTTCGTATTTGTTACTTCAGGTAACATTGAACGATCGAAAAAATATCGATTGTTTATATCGTGTCCATATCGCAACAGGGTGTCCAAATGGCGGCCACCTCCGGACATTTTGAATCGGAGGCCATGTTCCACGATCAACGTTACCTTTTCACCTGTAAATGATAAATAAAATATACCGATGTAATTTATTAATCGATCGATGAATCTTGTTTCCACATTGTGGCCTATATTACGGCTCCTATACGTAAAATACTTTCCCGTTTCCTCATATCCGAATTGTCCTTTCATGTTGCTCTTTACGTAATGTAACCTAACCTAACTTGGAATAAAGTTAACCTATCAATTTCCAAAATAATCCTGCCTTCGCGCCACAACCTTCGATATTTTCCTACCAGTTGTAAATTGTAACGATATTTTCAATTTCTGCAAATTATATAATTATATATGTATGTGTATCTAATACGTATACATGCATGCATGATGCATGCATATGTGTGTGTATATATATATACGACTCGCATCTAACTTGTGATCCACAATTGCGATTTGTTACGTCATAATTTCTGCTGCAGCATTCCTATGATGCATACGTTTCGCAAAATCGAGACATCCACCACTAAGTATGCTGTCAAGGAAGAAAACTAGAGAAAAATTTTCATGGAATTTTCGTCGAACCAATGCAGCGCGCAAAATAGCGCGCAAATATCAAATTTCGTACTAGCCATTATTCAAAATGATGTCGTTATATCGTGATTAATATCACGTTGCGAAAGAAGAATTTTCATTTCACAAAATAGACATTTAACCGTCGCATCGTTACAGTGGTAATCCACGAAGAAACAGAGTAATCATTCGCTATCCAAAGGGTTCTTCGACACCCGGCTACATTCATGTGCGTTTCTCTCCGTATCGCTCCGTAGTGGCGCGCGCGGCTGGGTAGCAGCGGCCAGCAAGTGTTTTCCCGAACATGGCGGACGGTGCTCGTTCGAATTTCCACGGGACACAATGAACGTGCGCCGAGTTTGTCGCGGTAATGTCGATTGTTGAGGGCGCGTGGTGATCGTGCGGCCGGCCTACGAGGGTGTGCGGGGCGTCGTCGTGATCGACGCGGGCAGCACGCGTATCGCCGACGAATCGCCGACGTGCGCTGAAGCCCGCGAAGTCAGACTGTTGCCCGCCGCCGCCGTCGTTGTCGCCGTCGCTGTCGCCGTCGTCGCCGTCGTCGTCGTCGCCGTCGTCGTCGTCGTCG
>JAHMML010000052.1:246660-256882 GCA_020341155.1 Eciton burchellii | reverse complement strand
GTCGTCGTCGTCGTCGTCGTCGTCGTCGTCGTCGTCGTCGTCGTCGTCGCTGCTAGTGTTGAGCAAACGAGTAGCCGTGAATGCGAATCGAGCGAGATCGAGCCGACCGTGGCCAGGGCCCCCCATGATTCCATTAAATGGCTGATTGGAGTTGGAAAATGAGGCCCGCATGTAGCAGCGCGTGATTCCACGGCTGAGACGCCTCTGAAGGTACGACAATCGAGCAGGCCCGACCCGGATCGCGCTGTATCGCATCGCGTCGCGTCGCGTCGCGCCGGTGAGACCTGATTCGCGACGCGTGGCGAGCGAAAACACGGCGCTTCTCATCGTTGCGCGCGTACGGGAACGTCGGGGCGGTCCCCGACGTAGAGCCGATCATCATCCTGGGAGCTGGTGTAGTTTCTCCTGGCCCTTTTCTCTCTTCCTTTCCTCTCTTCGTTCCTCTTTCATCTTCCCTGCGCCGTGTCCGTGCCGTCTGTGCTCGTCGATTGATTGGCTCGACGCGAAGGAAGATCGTAAGGAAACGATCGAATTTATTCGGCAAAACGCGCGGATCCCGGCAGATCGTTGGGTATTTTTGCCAATTAAATGCCGTACCGCGCGATCGGCGGCACGGCGTCGCGGCGCTACTCCTGTCAGCGGCGAGAGTGCGCCGGACTGTGCTTTTTTAATGAGATGCCGATCATATGGTCGCGATCGTTTCCCCTAGGTTAAAAAGGCGCGATCGCGTTTCCCTGCAGCGAGTCTTACTCCTCGTGGCAGGTGGCAACGGCAACGCTGCCGACGACGACGACGATTTACGATTTATTGATAGTCCGTGGCTCGTTTGTCAGTTTTGTGTTGTCAATGGTGTCATGCGATTTCGAGTTTCATTTGATCTTTCCGTGTGTGATCTCCGAATGAATCTATTCTCGAGCGATTTCTGTTTGTATACGATCTTGATCGAATCGAATATTTGATTACCGGCTATTTTTGATATTACAAGTAAAATATTGGACGCATCGCCCAATATGTAAAAAAAAAAAAAAAAAAAAAAAAAAAAACGGAGATTCATTTCTGTGCGAACGGAGGATGAATGATTTCCTCATCCATCGTTAAAAATCGTTAGTCGTTAGTGATGCAGGTTATATATCCCGTACAGAGTAGTGCTTCCGCGAAAAGATGTATTTTACGGATCATGTATTTCGTTACATTTCGTTTCAAGTAACCTAGTGACACTCTTGATGGCATGTCAGACTCGACTGAATATGAATATATATATATATAGAGAATTTTATTAGATTTATCATTTTCCGCCAAACAAACAAACGGAGAACTGACCGACGCGTTATTTCATATCATGTATCATTTATAATTTAGAAACAGGGTAGAAAATGTCAGAATTGGAGGAAAGTCTGGCAGCGCCCGATAGCACCACTAGGGAACAGCGGGCTGGCTTTTCCCATGGAGACGACGTTCTTCAGCACAAAGATGGGAAATTTTACCTTGGTACAGTTGTCGAGGTACGTACCAATTTGTATTTGACGAAAAGTTAAACGTTAAATCGACACGATAGTGTAGCATCGATTTCATGCTCTAGGTGGACTTGGCGAGGGAGAGATGTCTTGTCAATTTTATGGACGATACATCTTCCTGGTCATCGTTCAAAGAGCTGACAAAGCTGGCCATGCCAGACTCGGATGTCATGTGTGTCCTTTGCAAAAAATCTCAGCCCAAGACTGACAATGGCATTATCGTTTGTGACAAGTGTGGCCGTGGCTATCATCAAATGTGTCATCAGGTAGGCGCGAGTATTCGCATCTCTTGGTAAAATAGTATGGATATAAAATGCATTTTATATTTGGCGGATATTTGGAACATTGAAATGGCCATCTAACGGAAGGAAACGTGCGAAATTGCAGCCTCAGATACCAAAACAAGAACCAAGCGCCGACACTCACTGGATGTGTAAAAGATGCACCGACAGCCAGCCGCGTACGCGCGAGCCTTGCGAGCCGAAAACTTCCATGGTTAAAGCAAGTATTAGGAAAGTTTGCAGCGGTAGGGACCAACCTCAACCACCACCGGATGATATGACAAAGTTGCCATATGATCCCGACATGTTGAGCTGGGACGCACATCACAGAGTAAACGCCGAACAGATTTATTGTTACTGTGGGCTTAACGGTGAATGGTATGCCCAGATGTTACAATGCGCTCGTTGCAAACAGTGGTTTCACGAAAAGTGCATCAGATGCTTGACTCACCCCTTGTACAGCGGCGATAGGTAAGTATATCGTATATCTAGACTCGATCGACCGAACAAAGACTCGATCGACCGTTATCAAAATCGCTCTCTTTCTCTTGCAGATTTTACGTTTTTGTTTGTTCAATGTGCAATTACGGAAAAGAATTCGTTCGGCGTTTGGAGATGAAATGGGTGGATCTGGTGCACCTGATGTTGTACAATCTGACTGTTTATAACGCTAAAAAGTATTACGATTTGGATACCGTTATTATACCCTACGCAAACGATAACTGGTACACTCTGCAACTTCCACCACGAGTAAATGTCTTGTGTTACGATCTTTGCGTAGAGTCAGAAGACATACCAACCTACCACGTTGGACTTTATTTATGTATTTACATTTTTAGATTAGAGATGTCAGTGCTCAAGTACGCAGGGAATCGATATTGGCAATATTGACGAACAATAGAAACAGGTTCAAGTGCGGTAGAGAGATAAAGAAACGCACTACGATATGGGGCCTCCGTGTAAGACTGCCACCACCTTGCCCAATCGTCAATCTTCCAGCGTCCGGTGAGATAGACGATTCCGTGTTACGTAGATGTTGGGGTGCTAATAAAAGACTGCAGTATCTTCCTCCGCAAATAGGGTTGGTATCACGTACCGTGCATTTGCGTGCGATAAAATGTGACCGTGTGATAAAATTACTTTCTATTACTTTCTACCCACTAGTCCCGTGAGTTTGCCAGAAAGTACAAAACAATTGATCGCATTGAGACAAAGCGTGGCTGAAAATGTGGAAATTCCTGTGAATCCTTCAGATCTAGTAATGCGAGGTACAATTTATCAAAATTCGGAAGCGGAGCAAAGTTCGTGTCCAAGTCCAAGTCCACTCAGTCAGTCGACGGAATCTTTGAGAGAAAGGTATCTCCTTTTCTAAGCACGTATTTTCGCATTTTATCACCATTACCACGATTCGATATGCATGCTCCGCATGCATTCGAGTCATACTAAAAATCTAGTTATTATCGATCTAGTTTTTATTTATCTCACTTTTTATTTTATATTATATTATATATATTATATTATTATATTATATTATTTTATATTATATTATATTATATTATATTATATTATATTATATTTATATGTAATTTACATTTTACATAGAAAATTTACTTTATTCATCTCGTACGGAGAATTTACATCTTGATCAAGGCTCTTATTCGAGGCAAACCTATCCCTGCAGGTACAGCGGTGGCGGTTTTGTAAAGAAATCATTCCCATTTCCTAAATTGAGTTTACAAAGAAGACGTCGTCTGATGGCATTAGGCAGTTCGCGAGAAAGAATGTTACGTAAACATAAAAAACGGGAGAAAGTATGCGGAGATCATGGTGTCATGGGAAAATCACAGGGAGTTCGAGAAGCAAGATACAGAAAAGCGAGAAAATTATTGAAGAATGCTATTGCCAAGGTAAAGACGAACTCGTAACAGCTCTCATCCTTGGTCTCTTCGCGTATGCCCAAATATACAAGGAGCGATATTCTCATCGCTCTTTATCGGACCAAGATCGATCGTAATTATCTTCTTTCTTCCGCAGAGCAAATCACGAAGTTCGGAAGCATCCGATTTGCCGCCGACACCACCAACCTCGGTTTCTGGACCGCCTACGCCGCCGGCCACAACATCGGGTATGTCGGAGCTGTCCGTACCGAGCTCGGTGGATCTGATGCATCCCTTGCCACCCTCGACGCCCGCGGATACGAGCGGAGACGAGACGAGCTCGAGGGGAACTCTCGACTCTTTCATTCCGCCACCCAAAGATTTCGAAGGGAAGAACAATCCGTTCAGCGACCTGGTGGGCACGCCCTGCAGCATCAATCAAGCGAGCTCGAGCGCGTCATTGTCGTACAGTCAGTGTCCCATCACTTTGCCTCTACCATTGACACCTGTGATCTCGCAACCACCGATGGTACGTCCAGCCAAGAGGCAGCTGTCGGAGAAGGACATTATCGTCGACAGGAATGGGCAAGTGAAGCGCAGAAGGCAACATCGACGCGGGCGGCCGTCCCAACAGCAGATACAACAGCAATTTCAGCAACACACCGCCAGCAAGACCGCGACTATTCTGCCGGCTCGTAATAACGAAGTTAAAAGTGAATTCGCCAGGAATTTAAGAAGTTCTTTCAATGGTGCCTCGAGCAGTGCGAGTAGTCAAATTGGGAACTGTGTGGATTATGCCTTAAACGGTAGGAGGTTGAGGCAACGACAGAATAACGAGAAATTACCTCCTCCCGATCCGCAACCGCAACGCAAGAGCAGTATGCCTCCGTCGCCAAAGTGTTCGCCCGTGAAGCAAACTACGCCTGACATATCTCTGGACGACTTGAAATCATCGGTGAACATCTACTTTGGTGCAGCTAACAGAATAGCTGCCGGTGAGAAGTTCGCCATCAAAGCGAAGAGGATAGGGCCGAACGGTCAGACGCAGTACCTCATCGAATGGGAGGGACTCAACACTTAACGGTAAATAATCAACTTGCGACGAATTCGCTTGCAATCGAATTGCATACGAATTTTAAGTTGACGACAGGACGCGTTACATTGATAGTAACGACGGTCGGTTGCCGCGTCTCAGTCCTCGGTATTTTACAGCAAAATCGAATCGGAAAGATCCGTTTTTTGCCTGTCACGTGCACTGCCACTCTTTACGTACATGAGAATGTACGTGTTTATCGGCATAGAACGTGTGAATGTTCTTGTAAATGTGCGCAATGTGCGCAATTTATGTTCAACCGCATTAATACGATTGTCCTTATACGTTGTAAGGATAATTTCTGTTTTTACGATCCTACTGTCGCAGGATCTTCATCCGAGCGTCTCTCCGCGATTGCGATATATCGAAGATTGCGTCGTATGTAACGAAAGATTTTTACACTCATTGATATTTTTATTCGTTGGGAGGAGATCCGTCGTCGATATTATATTCTCGGTTCCGTTTTAGGACCATTTAGACTCAAGTATACGGAAATACGCTCGTTCGGGAAACATTTACAAGAACAATCAGATGTATTGCTTATCAATTGTAAATAGTGTAGCATAGTAGACTCTTGCGAAGGGATCGATAATGTGAATCGCGCAAAAAGAGGATCTCGTGTGCTTTACATTCATCATGGGAAGATTGGCCAATCTCTCATTTTGAGCGTGTACCGCAAGTACGACGATAAAAAAAGGGAAACAAATTGAGACAGTTGGTTGTTCCTCTCACTCGTCGGTTCAACTCGAATTGACACGGCAAGCGAATGTGTTAGCGATTGGTAGTACAGAAAATAAAACAGAGCAAACATCACCTGCAAAGGTTATTTTTCAATACATTTATAGGGATAGTCTTTGGCTTCTGTAACTTCATTGTCTCTGTGATGATCGGATTTCATCGGATCGTCGGATCGTCGGATCGTCGGATCGTCGGATCGTCGGATCTTTCGTCATCTCGATGGCGAGATTTTTAATTACAATTACAAATTCTCAGATAGTATGACGTATCATCGAATCTTTACGTTGGATTTCGTCCACACGTTCGGTCGGTTGGCACGTAATCGGTTGTAATCGTAACCGTGCAAACGTCAAATCAACAATCATCGCATTCTGACGATTGTATTGTCCAATACTCGAGACGATGAAGGTGCAGACTTGGCATTGCTCATTGTTATACAAGACTAAGGGAAGACAACACGCATCTCGTTTCGTACCATTTGAAATTAAGCGAATGAACGCAGTCGAACGTGCAAGTGATTGGCCAAGTTATCTGTGCAAAAGTAACGCTGTACAATTGGAAAATTAACTGATAATTGTGTCGTATCGGGCACAATTATAGCGAGCTCATTATCGTATAGTAACGCACTGTAAAAACAATCTCTGTGCATCTTGAGCTGGGAGGCTCAGCTAGAAAGTAAATTGCAATTGTACATAAATAGGTTTTGTATCTGTACGATTGTGTAGCACACGATTTAGATCCAGTAGACGATAAAACGTAACGATGTCACAAATTCTCTTACAATAATTTTTGATACAGATTATTTTATACAACTCTCTGGATCCTGTGTGCTGGGATTATCGTGTAAGAAGCATTTTGTACCTCAGACTGCACAGAATCTATGGTCACGACTTACTAATCAGAAAATATCCAAAACAGCCGAGCGATATAAGCGCGATATAATGTAGACATTGCAGTAGTCGTTATTAGGGTCTCAAATCAAAAGAGCTTATTAGAGATGTTGACTAGTTTCATCCTTGTTTGCGATAAATTATCGACACTCGCTCTTGCGATTCAGTTTCGTTTTGTATTTGCCAGACACGTGTTCTCTCATCGTCGAGGCATCTTTTCAGGGGAAACTAGCGTGACGCGAATTCTTCTTTCTCACTTTTTACTCTCATCTTTTCACGAGACAAGTTTCGAAACGACATTATTAATATAATTTCGCCGACGAGAGTCTCTTTGCTCTTTAATAACGCTTCGCGTTCCAATGAATATTATTCTCCAACGAATATACCGTACAAGATTTATAGATGGATAGAAGATATCGTTCCGCAGTCTCATGCGAGTTTCCCAACGAGCGACTTATGCTTCAATCAACATTACGAGATAAATATCTACTACCGCTATTTATTTAAATTTCCAAATGCAATTGCGCGCCTTTGCATTTTGATTTCTTGGAAGAGGCTCAAAAGCAATCTGAGGCCACTGTGGTATGAGATGAGAAGTTTTTTACAAATTGTCTTCTGTATTATAGTCGCGATGTCTCGAACATGAAATGTCAAAAGCCTTCCTGTTACCAATCCTTTGGGGAAACGATTTTTCTAAGCGCTGCCTGAAACTCTTGATCATTATTTTCCTTCTTTCCTTCTTTCCTTCTTTCCTTCTTTTCTTTTCTTTTCTTTTCTGTCACATCTTTCGGCGAAATCGAAACGAATTCTTCGCATTCTTTGTCAAATTACAATTCATCGTTCGAAGGACCGTTGCTCCTCGTTCAATTCGAGGCTTTAATCGTACATGTTCTTTCTCTGATTCTCCAAACTCGTGTAACGACCGTAAGAAATTTCCAAACATCTTTTCCAATCATACCACAGTAAACTCTATAGGTATCTCTCTAGAGTAATACTTAGGTAAATATTGGACGAAGACAAGAAATGGACACTGCCAAACTTCTAAGTTATATTTAAGCGACGCCACATAATGCTACGTTACGATAATATAGTAACATTTAATTAAACAAAATTTTAATTCATATTCATCATCGTCGGTCATCATATACCGCATACGCGAATGCGAGACGAGAAGCTCGAGTACGGGATTTCGCGGAGATACGTTGCTGAGATTTACGATGGAACTTGAACGATTATACATGCATGCAGGCGACGTTCTGATTTTGTGAAACGTAATGCGAACTCGCGATGTAGGCAGCTTCCCGCGATCGCGATATGCACAAGATGGCACAGGAGAGACGAGAGTTAGTCAAAGTTAGCGTAACAAGCGTTTTCGCGCATCCAGTAACGGCTCCAGAAAATGCTCGATACGTTTGCTCTGTAACGTACATCGCAAACTGCACAACCATGACCCAATAGGCGCCAATGTCTACTTTCTTCTATGTCCTACACGTATCAACTCGTATCGACAAATGAACTCGAATATGCTGCAATCATGTTACATTAATCCGAAATAATAGAGAGGGAGAGAGAGTCTATGTGTGCGTACATCGAAGATTAAATACAAGCACACCATATCCGAGTGTCGATGAGAGGAAAAAGTAAAATGCAATCTCATAAATCAGGAGTGGAAAGTTATCGCATCATGTATATCGGAAACGGCAAATACTCGTTCTGTATCTTGCTCTCTTTTCCTTTCTCTGTTCTTTCGCTCGTTTATTTGTTCTTTCGTCCCAGTCCGCTCTGGGACTGGGATATACATTCACGCGATAAAATTTTCAATTTTGCTGACGACGCGATCGGGGACGCGTCCAAAAAGGACGCGAGTACGCAACTGCGAGCGCTCGACAGCGATGGATCGCCGAGTTTGCTCATTTGGGATCTCCTGTGCCAGCTTCGCCAGCTTGGCTGATTTAAAAGTACACGAAGAAATTTAGCGAATTTATATCAGTTGCCGCACTTTCCTTTCTCGTACGTTCAATCGAACATGATCGAACGAGGAACATGTCGCGAGCATGTTGCGCCAATATTGCATCGTTATAGTGACTCGATCCACCACGCTTCAGCGTCGAGCGTCACCTTACAGTTTCGCGCTATTTTCTACGAGAGTACGTACGAGTTTACGTACACAATGCCCGCGCATTTACAACGAGGATTTTCCCCGTGATCCGGCTGACCTTCGGGTCTCTATAGCGAGCGGAACGTTTGAGAGAGAGAGAGAGAGAGAGAGAGAGAGAGAGAGAGCGCATTCTAACGGCTCCAGGCATGAATCCGCGTCGATCAGCGCGCAAAGTTCCTTCTTGCGAGCCAAGCGAAATGTCATTCGCCGTGCAGTTAATCAGCGCGACGGAACGGTATACGCAACAACACAAACGCACGCGCGCGCGTGCATGTATCTCACTGCGCGACAATCGGCGTGGTGGACCCCGGGAGTCTAATTAGGGTGAAATGTGTGCGCGCGAGGTCGTAAGGAGGCGAGCGATTATACTGCCAGTATCGTATATACGTTACGATCTCCACATCTTCCTCCTTTCTCGCCCATTCATCTTTTTTACATTACGTACATAAATGTCCCGAGTACATCAGTCCAGAATAACGCATAGTTATGTACATCGTATACCATTCGTATGGCGATTACAGAGTATGCGACGCGAGCGAAAAGAGCTCGGCGTGTTACTTCCAGAAACGGATCCTCCGTCAGCCAGTCGTTGGCGGCGCGTTTAACGTTCTTCGCGCGGGATGATTCGACAAGGCGCAAAGATCCCAATCTTTTTTTTTTTTCTTCTTTTTTTTTCTTTTTTCCCTGGCATAACAGCGCGCGTTCTTCGTTCTGCGACGTCGATCGCGAGGAGGATCGTCGACGATCGAGACCAAGTTTCAGGCATTTGCTTCGTTTACTGTACAATCCGGAGTTTTATGTGATAATCGATTCCGTTTTGGCGTATCGAGTATCGTTTCTGGTATCGAAGCCAAGTGATTTCCTGGCCTCTTCGGCCTCTTCTAAAACGTTGAAACAAATTTGTCGAAATGCTCCAACGACAGAGGAAGCGCCTTTAGTCAATGCACAATTGAATTTACATTGTTACTTGTAAATTTAGACTGTTCTACGTTGTTGAATTAAAGTAGTCCGCGAGCAGTCGGTCCGTTCAGCACGACTGAAATTATTAAACGAGAGGGAAGGGGACGCGTTGGCCGCTCTTTGGAATTTATTTCGCATTGTATGCTGCTCGACGAATCGCCAAGTTATTTAATTATTCGTACCACGTACCACCAAATCGACCAAATCGAGACTGATCTCGACTCGAGTTGTCGATCGAGCGTTGTCACGCGAAACCGTTTACGGGATAACTGGCTGCCGATCGAACTGGTGCCTGATGTGCGATATGCGAGCGCGCGAGACGGTTGATCGAGTTTCCAATTTTCCTCATTCGCTACATACCGATAATCGAGCGCTGGTTATCCAAATGGAAGGCCGTTTCTCCTTTTTTCTCTCCCTCTTTCCTTTTTCTTATTTACTTGTTAGCGAGCGAGCGAGGGTAGTATCGTATTTATGCGTAATTGACGCGCAGTTTTCCTTTTCTAATTTAGATGCGGAAATTTTATCGTATTCGAGATACAATTTTGTTGTGTCTCGCGGAGAAGAAACGTTGACATCGTTTTTTAGCGACAGGAAGACGGCTAGTATCGACGAGCGGTGCACACGTGCTGGTGCACACCAAAAACACAAGTTTTCGTACCAACAACGTGTTCGTGACGAATGTTGTCCTCAAATATATATATATATATATAT
>JAHMML010000052.1:196962-243510 GCA_020341155.1 Eciton burchellii | reverse complement strand
ATAGAAAACTTTACAAAATAGCTGAATGTATCGGAACGCAACAGATTTGCAACTCGCCCCAGTCCAGAATTAATAATTTTATATATATATATATATACATAAATACATATATAAAACTATTGATATTTTCATAATATATATACATATATATATATATATATATATATGAAAATGACAGAAAAAAAGTATTTCTGTATATGCATCGATAATAGATTATTCATTGATTTCAAACAGTCTATACAGATTGTCAATTAAAAAATTTGCAATCCGGAATACTCGAAATGAATATTCGTATTAATGCACATTAATAATTGGCGCATCATTGCTGGCTAATTTGCTAAACTAGTCGAGTCACTTGTCTAGGATTACATCCGAAGGATTATTTGATCTTGTTGCCGACATCGCATACCGTTACATGTACACGACTATCCTTTATGTCAGGGTGTCATCACCGATGCTAGGGAAGGAAATATCTCGGCTTGTAACGGTCCGTAATCGACTTCTTCGCCATCCACGGTTATATGTCCGGTTGTTCCTTCCATAGGTTCTATTCGGAACGCTTTCACGGGCACCATATCAACGCCGGAGCAGGTCAAATGAGTGCCATTACTTAGTCCTAGCAGAAACTGAACGGACAACAGATGAGCGTTGTATCGTTACTCTTCTTCCTTCACATCCTTTAAAACTTACCTGCACTAGATTGGCTCGTGTGATACCAGCTTTGGCTATCAAGAGCCAGATGACTCCGTCTGCTAAGGTCGCCCGTGGCGCAAAAAAATAATCCTGTCCCAAATGAGTTTGATAGGCCGCATGTACCATTATAAATTCTCCTAAAATTTCAGACGTAAAATATGAGAACACTGTGCCACAGTTGAAACAGTACATAATAGACGTTTCAATATTATGATCCGTTGTATTTGACATTCCATCAAGATCGACGTGACGTCGATTAGTTCGAGCTTAACTGGAGTTAAAGGGTTAATAAGCGACGCATTGTGTAACAATCTTTGCGCTATATTATAGGACATGGAAGGTAGCGCAAATTATTATGATCAGAAATCATTATGTCAAAAGCCTGGCAAAGCTGCAGAATGCTTGCTCCTTGAATCGTATAGACCGATCAGTTTATTGCCCGAAATTATTTGAGAAACTTCTACTCCCAAGGTTCTTTGCAATAATAACACGAGAAGTATGAATCAATTCCCAATCGTCAGTTTGGTTCCCGACGCAATCATGGAACAGATACATAGAATTCTCAAAAGAATGAATAACGATATGGAAGCTGATAAACACTTCTTTCACAAGCTTTCGACAAGGTCTGGCACGATGGATTATTTTACAAAATTAAAAACAGCTTCCCTGATCTCTATGCCGTCATAAAATCTCATCTATTCTATGCACAGAACTTTTAGAGTTAAATATGGGCAAGTAATCGCACAATTAAAAGAGGAGTAACTCTGAAGTTTCTCGAGGTAGTGTACTAGGTAGTGACCAGTGTTTCATCCGCTATACATTGCAGATCTCCCAGTCCAAGTTCTAAGTTCTACAATAGCAATCTATGTGGACGATACAGCTATTCTTGTGACTCATAACAATCGTATAGAAGCGTTCCAGTGTTTACAAGAACGTCTCTCCTACATTCAAAGGTGGCTAAAAAATGGAGAATCAAAGCTGATGAGGCAAGATCAGTGCATGTGACGTTGGCTAAAGAGAACATGCCCACCAGTAACTCTGAAGAAATCTGAGAATTCCTCAAGTTAAAAATGTATACATATTCCAAATATTTAGGATCTCGACAGACTAAATTGAAAAAAACATATACCACATCACCAAGCGAATTGAATTTCAACTGGGAAAAATATACTGGCTACTCGGCAGCAGTAAATCTGTCAGCACACTGAAAACAAGTTGCTACAAGGCAATCTTCGAACCTATTTGGGCCTACAGCGTCCAATTGTAGGCAATTGGATTCCGATTCAAATATAGAAATATTACAAAGATTTCAAAATAAATGCCTCGGAATTATTATCCACGCTCCATAGTATATCACCAATGACACATGATGTCATGATCTTAATGTACCATACAAGATAGAGACGAGATAAGAAGACTCGGCTAAAGATATGTTGATGGGATGGAGGAACATCATGACATATTCACTAATCTCATGAGAAATGCCAAGACATCGCGTAGATTAAAAAGAAGACTTCCTCAAGACCCGTGCATCCGATCGGATTGTAATTTTATAGCACTAATGCTCTTCAAGACTTTTCATACATCTAACATGTATTACTAAATGTCACGTTTAACGTGACATTTAGCTTGTAATAATTTTTAGGATGATAATAAAGCAATATTATACGACAATAATTATGAATATACATGTTTGAAATTGACGTCTCTCGCAGATTTTGCAAATATCAGCATGAAAATGTTAATATTAACATTAATGTTAATGTTGTAATGTCGATTAACTTTTTTTCCAAATATCTCAATCGTCACATCCAGCGAAACTACGCATTCAAAAATAAACGCCTGTTTGGAATTCATGTTAATTTAAGACTCCTTATATAAGTTAATAACAATGCCTTTTGTAATAGATACGTTCTGCAAAAAATACCTTTTATGTAACTTTCTTATGTAACTTTCGGACAAGAATCTAAGTAATTATTTTACCTTGAACGGTTGTCCAGGAATTCGAAAGTTGCGTAGTCAAAGCTGGAAGCGTAGACGACGGCCCATACATAATTTGGCTATTGTTAATGCTTTCTGTACCTTTCAGAATGGCAGATTTGTTAATACAAGTAATGCGTAACTCAAGAAATCTACAATTTACGTTACATACATCATGCCTTTGTTTCTCTGTCAGTAACGTACCAATGTCCGTGCTGTTATCATCATCGATACTGTGATAGCTCGAGACCGAGCCTGCACTGAAATACGTTGACTTGACCGACGTTGCGGAGTAAAAGCTGTCAAGTCTGTGTCTTCTTTCGGTTTCGGTCTCGAGCGCCAAACTATCGGGTATTATGTCGTAATCGCCGCAGCCGTTCAAATCGTTGGACGATTCATCGAGAGGATCGTGGAAGCTCTTGGATTCAGACACGGAACAGTACCTGGATTTTGAACAGTATGGATTTTGCGTCTTAAAGGAAGCACATTGCGTGCTCGTAGCGTATGGAGTAGCTGCTCCATACGCGATCTCTATCAACGCGTGATTTCTATCAACAAAGGTGTCGTCGGAACGAGCAGAAACGAGCAAATATTATTCAATCTATCGAACGAAAACCTACCTTAATCGATCTATGAGAAATAAAATCGACAGAAAGAAAAAAAAAAGAACATGGACAAATAATTACCTATCCAATTCATCACCGTAGCTTCTCGAATGCGACAATGTGTTCTCGGTGGTGTAGTCCTTGCAGTATATCTTGCCGTTTCCCACATTCTCCGATGGAGGAACCTTGTTGCAAGGTAAATACGATACTTTGCCTTTATACGTTCTTAATCCTATCAAACGCGCTACACTCCATACGGTAAACCTTTGGCCTCCAATGGCGCGCAGTCGCTCGCTCTCGATGTCAATGTCAGCTAGCAGACCCCAGCCCACCGATAGAAACGAAAACAGTATCTGATTTCTAGTTTCTACACGCACGAGATCCATTGGCATTGTTTTGCACTTAACCGCCGTTAACGCGCTGATAAGCAAGGGATTGCGATCGTACGGTTCTCTGAAACATCAACAGATATTCCTCCCTGAACAAAGAGCGACGAATTTATTATTTCTTCTTTAAACAGCCGTTTAAATTACTCAAACAGAAGACACGTTTTACAGAGACTACAAAGCGTAAAGAGAAACGAGGCTTTACTGTTTGGCGTAGGCGATGGATTTCGCTAAACCGTTGCCGGAACCGCAAGGTATCACCCCGAGCGGTAATTCGTGCAGTGCCTTCTCCCAATCCGGCCTCTGAAGAAGACCGTTCACCACCTCGAAAACGATCCCGTCTCCGCCGACCATCAACAAACCGCTCCATTGATAGATGTCCTTGGTACGTACGAACTCGCGGGCATAGTTGGGACATTTGGTGATGTGAATTTCGTAGGATCTCTCTGCTTCCGACAGGATCGGATGGATCCTCTTTTGAAAGGTCTCCCTACCTCTGCCAGGTCCCGATTTCGGATTCAACAGTACCAACAGTTTCCTATTCTCACCCGGACACGCTGAAACATTACAGCGAGGATAGCTCGTTGCACGGATTGAATTACATATATAAATACACAAACAAGATGATTAATGAATAACAAAGTTCAAGTTATCGACACATGTCACTGATCAAATAAAGTAATGCGTTTGCGCTAAGCTGCAAATGTATTCGCGTTTCTTCTTCCTCTTCTTCTTCTCGCAATTTTAAATAATAAGTTCGTCGGTAATTTTTTTTCTGCAACTTACATAAACATTACGATGCATTATAAGGCTACAAACGCACATCCGGATTCTTGCCAATCATTTTCTTGCCACATGAGGCCACGTAATAGTAATAGCCAAGTGCAAAGTTCTAAATTTTTTAGCCAACAAGTAGCCATCCGTTTTAAAAACAGATCCTTTACAGATGTAATGCTTCGGGATCTAAATCTATCTAGATTTCTCTCTCTTTTATTGTCCGTGATCGGAGAAGCTAGTAGCCGATAAGTTTACCGATACATCTCCGATTTAGGATCTTTGCGGCAATCCTCGAAATATATTTATATTTATCGTCTATCGATTAACATTAATAGTCATCTGGACGAGAAAAGAAAAAAAAAAAAAAAAGAAGAAGAAAGCTACAACAACTCAATATCTGTGCCTTGATGTCACATGTGGGTCGACTTGGATTAATTGGCATTCCGCTCAGTTTGTACTGATTTGTATAACTGATTCGCGTTTCAGCAATCATCGGTCATTATTTGCTAACATGTCGTAAAAAATCCAAGTCGTCTCTTATCTGTCCTAGACTATTCTAGATTACTGATTATTATCAGATGATTGCACAAGCCGCTGAATATATTCACAATACGCAGTAATTTCGAGTGTTCCTAATAAGCCTCTCTTAGTTCCCAAACAGCCGAGATATAAATTTTCAAAGCTATTCTATTCTATCTTTCATATCATGATCCCGATAAACGGAAGGAAAGAGGAACGAGGGGTCCACCGTGTAATCACTGTTTTCCAGAAAACAGCTATGAAGCATGGAACGCGAGGTCACGCGTGTCACCTCAACGGACGATCATTATCAAATGGTGCATGCGCTGCTAGGTAACATTTTACATAATCCGAATCATGATTTACATTGACGATTGATTACGCTGTATACAGAATCCGGTATACAGAGTCACGTAAACGGCTAAAGTGCATTCGCGCTCCAAGCGTTGCACCGTTGCTCCAACTTGAGCACAAGAGTGTGCACCGTGCGCATTCGTGTTGGTAGGCGAGGCATCTCGCGGATAAGCTGCCAGCAGCAACAGCAGGGGAACAGAAAAGTTGGAAGATTTGGAAAGATTTGGTGTGTGTCGCGGGGAAGGTCACCGGGAAGATAAATACCGGAAGCCCGGCGTTCCGCGGACGGCGAGGGCGTTCTCTTCGCCGCAAATGTCACGACACGCGGACAGCGTGTATTATGAAAACTCGTGTGACCGCGCGCGCGAGCGCGCCCGCCCGAGATACAAAGCGTACACGCGCGTAAACCGTAAATCGCGCACAAGCGACAACAAATAAATCCGCGCGATGGCGAAATCGGACGAGATATCGCGCAATCGCGCGTGGATAAAGCCACGACGCGGAGATTAAGCCGAAACGAACGCACACGCGTGTCGGTTCATTTGGAATTATTATATCGGGAAGAGAAAGCCTAACGTTTGTCGTCGTTACGAAATCCCGGGAAACGATCTGCCCCCCCTATTATCTTTCTTACCCCCTATTATCTGCCATTTACCTTTCATTCGCCCGCTCGCTTCATGAAACACGGACTTGCAATTACATTATCGCGTCCATAGGTACAAGCAACCATATATCTATCGCGCTTCACGTAACGCGCCACTGACGCGATAACATGGTAATTATAACGAAATTGTAGATAATTTGCGTGAGCGGAACGCAAACGGAAGGCGGCAGATCGCAATTTGCTATCGCGATTTTCTTCTCTTACGTAATTCTATTCAAACAGATGGTTCGAACGTCACGCGACGATAATGCGTATCGATCCGAATTAATTACCATTGACATTCGTTGGCTCGACATCGACAATCAAACGAACGAAGAAAAAACAACAAGCGAGGATCTTATTTACGTTGCTTCTTATATGCGCCGTCTTCGCCGCCGCCACCGCCACCGCCTCCGCCTCCGCCGCCGCCGCCGCCGCCGCCGCCGCCGCCGCCGCCGCCACCACCACCACCGCCGCCACCACCACCACCACCACCGCCACCGCCACCGCCACCGCCACCGCCGCCGGATCCCATGGCCGTCGGATGTCCTTTCCGTCGGACTCGTCGCGCATCGCGCCCCGAAAATTCCTCTTCCTCATCCGCGCTCGTGCGAAACAATGGAATCTTATCGCTCTTACACGCGAGAGACAAAGGAGAGAGGGAGGATAATCACGGGAAGATAATCGAGGTTTCTTTTTCTCGTCCAAGTCGCTAATCGACGCTCGTTTTTCCTACGATCGCGAATCGATCATCCGATCTGGATCGTCGCGTGGGTCGCTGCACTCACCGCTGATCAGCGTCTCCAGATTCCCGTGGCTGGGACTCATCAGGTTCTTGGGCACCGGTACGTTCGCGACCAGACACTTGATCGCCAACCGCCACCTACTAGCTTCGCGCAGATTGTCCTCGTACTTGTCGAAACTGCGGAAGCGCAGCGTGATGGTCGTGCGCTCGCGTCTGAGCGTGCCCTTCACCCGCATCTTCTTCAGGGCGTACGCGTATATGTAAAGGTACGCGGACGTGTCGTGATCGTCGTTGTACTGATAGGCCTCGGTGGCCGACTCCACCAACCTGAGTTGCGACTTGGACGCGCCCGGTCGACAGGCGCAGCTACCAGCGTTCCTGCGCTTCGACCGCATGCATCTGCAGCCGATTATGTCGCCCAGGGCGATCGTCTCGATCTTGCTCGCACCGTTGTGCTCCTTCCGCAGGCTCAGGCCCTTCTCCGTCAATTTCACCCGGTAGTACGTGTTCCGTTTGGACGTCACGTAGAAGATCTCCTCGAGGACGGCGCTTGCCTGAACGGCATTCTCCTCCATGCTTCAGCGATGTCTCTCCTCCGGCATTCGAGACGAGAGGAAAGGGCAGCGAGAGGTTAGCTGACCCCGTGACGCTTCTATCGCGCCCGAGCGCAACCCGAACCGCTCCGAGCCCCCGTTGCGATCGCACTGCGCGGACGATCGCTGCTGATTCGAGCGGGGATCACGCGACTCTTCTACGTGAGACGCGACCACTAGCGAGCGGCGTGTGTCCGAAACGCCATAAACAAGCGAACTGACCCGCCGGGCTGCACGCGGGCCGCTTTTATCGCGCGCCGTTCGACTCTTAACTGTCACGGATCGAGTCCGAGATTGATAGAGCCAACTGACACTCGAATCATCCAAAGTGTCACGTGCGAGCCGCCAAGGCTAACATCGCTAACTAGCGCCGATCGTCATCATTCGTCATGAACCCTGACACTCTCCGACGAGTGACACCGATTTGCCCTTCCGTGACGTAAGCCGAACGGAAGGAAACGACGGTCGTCGATGATCCGCCGGACAACGGCGGACGCATGCCGTCTTCACGCTTCAACGCGATTCCACGCGTCGGGTCATCACCTCGTCTCGCGGATTATCGCGACTGACACTCGTCACGAGAATATCAGACGCGAATATCAACGCGACCTAGCTAGCCCACGCTAGGTCCGTATCAAATGGCACCGCTACCCCCACCCCACTCGCCGCTGCTCCGCTACCCTTTCCAGCCTAACCTCCAAAAGGACAAATGCTATTTGGTCGCTCGCTCGGAGGATCCTCGAAGCCGCGAGTCACGTTATCGCTTGATATTCGACGATATTGCCTCGTATTTACGTCAATCTACGTAAAGTGGCTCTAAAATCCATTCAAAATTGGAGGTGGGAGGGGGAGGGGGAGGGGGCAGAGGCAAAGTGGATCCGACAGTGCCAGACGACGAATCATGGATCGGTATCGCTGTATAGCGAAACGATAGAATTGATTCGGTGAACCGCGATGGAGCAATGATGATGATAACAGGTGACGATAACAGGTTACGACCCCGTTTTCATATTCGGGATAAGGAATAGACGGAGAACAAGACGGAGAACAAGAGATCTCTCCGACTTTTCCGTCTTGCGAGAATTGTCATAAAAATTTTATCGCTCTTCCGTCCAATCGTGCCAATATCGCGGGGCAGCCTGAAGAAAAAAATTTCCCCACGTTTGGGGAGATGCATAATGTCCGGAATGCATTCGGAAAATAATATCGAGCTTTGGAAAAGTCGCGAGGGCGCTGCATGTCGGCACAACTATTGGCTCTTCTGAACGCAGTTGCGGAGAATCGGGAAAGGTTAAGGGAAGGTTGAGAAAGAGAGAGAGAGAGAGAGAGAGAGATAGGGAGCTGAAATGAGTTGATCGAATTTTCAAGCATTTTTATTTATACTCTAGCTTCATCGTTCGTAAACTCTCAATTGGCCAATTCGCAATTTTATGCGCGTGCAGTGGGCGCCGTAGCGCGGCTTTCGCGCGATTAACCTACAATTCTGTCCTGTCCGTCTCTGAATCAGTGATGCAACCTTACGGCTTAATTAGTTCCGAAAAAAGAAGATGCCATCATTATCTTTCATCTAATGTCCAATCTATCGTGCAATTCACAAACGTATGACTCGTGTATTCACGCGTATATCCGATATTGTCGGATACGCTCGATCGCGTTCCTGCCAGAGATTCCTGCACGTTCAAAGTTCCACCGCGCCAAAATTCCTGGCTCACTCTTATAAAGCGCATTCCGTTCCGACGTGATGCATACGCGTAGCGTCCCTGCGTAGTGACTATCGCATCGCGGAAACCTACGCGGTATAAACAAGTGTGACACGCGTTCCTGCGTTGCGATTTGCGTTTATTATGGCGATTGCACGCTCTTAACGCGAACAGCTGATCCAGCGAATGTTTTCCCGCCCGACTTAACGCGATTGCGACCGAGAGCTTAAATTTATCGGCAAGATCGTTCCTCGAGTATCTTGTTTTTGTTGATACGGACGCTCGCTTCGGAAACATGTGTATTGACGTGTCCTAATGACGTAATTGGTCGAAGAGGTGAGCGATTACTTACGAATGTCCACGTACGCGTCAAGCATGCTCAATCGTGCGCCTCGCGTGCCGTGCGTCTGAGAGGGTGATGAGCGTGTCTGAGCCGTGTCTGAGCATTGGGTAATGTAATGTGGCCGCGCGATTAAATTCTCAAGTCGAGAGATACGAGATGAAGCTCAACGGAGGTGTCGTGTTCCTGCTGTTCCTGGCGTCGCTGCTCCTGTGCACGGCCGAGATGGAGAGTGACTCGAAGAAACGCGGCGACATCACGCAAAAGTCCAATTCCAATGAGGAGACGGAGGAGGAAACCGCAGTGGAGGAGCTGGAGAACGCTTTCGAGCAGCTGCGCGAGCTCAGTGCTCTGCGCGATACCATAATGAAGCTGGTACCAGCATCTGATAAGATCAGCAAGCAGCCTGGTAAGAAGGACGAAACGGACGAAGCGGACGAAGCGGAGCTCGCCGGTAAGGAGCAACCCTTGGAGAATCCGGGAACGAGAAACGTATGGACAAAGACCATGATAGCCGAGACAAAGGAGGTGGATCCTTTGGACATGAACGCCAGGCAATTGGATGATGACGACATGGAGTCCTGGGAGGAACACGAACTGTACAGATTACTCGAGGAGGACATCCAAGAGCCGCTGACATCGGAACAAGAGGCAGGTCGGTTCGGAATTATATCCTCCTCGAGATAAGATAGGATAGATAACGATACAACTCTTCTCCTTGGCGTTCTACTCGCGCACTCGCCTAATAATTACTACAAGATGACGATACTTTTTTTCAGCCGAGCAGCTGTTTAACAACGCGCAGAATATCTTGAACGCAATGCGCGCTAACAAAACCGAAGGCTACGGATTGCTGATCGAGGCGGCAAAGGCGGGCCATCGAGAGGCTAGAGCTATATTGGCATGGGCGAGATTACTCGGATCTCGTTTAGGCCCTACCTACCTAAGAGTATCTATCGACGATATACCCAGTATATTTGAGATATTCAAAGAGCTCGCGGATACTGGTCTCCCATCCGCTCATATGGTACGGCGAGTATCACTGTATCGTCATCGACGAAAAGTTTTGAAAAGTTTCGCACGGCGAATTATTAAACGCCGTTGCGTTGTTTACGCATCAAAAATCTTGTTTACAGGGATTGGGATTTCTATACGCGACTGGCATTGGCGGTGTTAATGCGTCGCAAGGCAAAGCTCTGCTCCATTATACCATAGCTGCTCTTGGTGATGACACTCGGGCACAAATGGTCATGGGATACCGTCATTGGACGGGCGTGACTCTGTCGGCGTCTTGCGAACGGGCATTGGATTACTATCGGAAAGTAGCGAAAAAAGTCGCGGAAGAAGTATCGCTGAGCGGTGGCCCGGTGGTTCAACGAGTACGGCTGTTGGATGAACACGAGAATCCGGGCTACAGTTCAGGAATCTTTGATCAAGATTTAATAGAGTATTATCAGTTGTTAGCCAAGAAAGGTGATACTCAGGCGCAAGTTGGACTCGGTCAACTTCACTATCAGGGTGGTAGAGGAGTTCCTCTGGATCATGAGAGAGCTGTGCAGTATTTTCAACATGCCGCCGACGCTGGCAATCCGGTAGCTATGGCTTTCCTCGGGAAGGTATGAAACTTTCGGATAACGAGATCTGTTACGGTACTAATAGGAAGTACTATTGTATTGCGAATAGATAAAACTTGGCTTTGGCTTTGTAACATCTCGCGTTTTATCCTGTGCGCGTTTGCCTAGATTTATCTAGAGGGGAGTGAAATCGTCAAACAGGACAATGAAACGGCGTACAGATATTTCAAGAAAGCCGCCGAGTTGGGCAACCCAGTGGGACAAAGCGGATTGGGTTTGATGTACTTATACGGAATGGGAGTAGAAAGAAATACCGCTAAGGCATTGCAGTATTTCAGTCAAGCCGCGGAGCAAGGCTGGGTCGACGGACAATTGCAATTGGGCAATATGTATTTCAGTGAGTGTATTCGTGTATTTAACCATTTACGTATGTATGTGGTTGGCGTTGTTCTTTTTCTAATTTACAGCTTACTAATACTAATTTGTACGTTATGATAAATTAATCATTTCAGGCGGCATAGGTGTTAAACGGGATTACAAAATGGCAAACAAATATTTCAATTTAGCTAGTCAGTCCGGCCATGTATTGGCATATTACAATCTTGCTCAGATGCATGCCACTGGCACCGGAATGATGAGAAGCTGTCCGACAGCTGTGGAATTGATGAAAAACGTGGCCGAAAGAGGGAAGTGGAGCGACCAGTTGATGGTCGCGCATACTGATTACAGAGAAGGCAGGGTGAACGAAGCATTCCTAAATTATGCTCTCTTCTCCGAGATGGGTTACGAAGTCGCGCAAAGTAACGCGGCGTTTATCTTGGATAGAGGAGAGAGCGACGTTCTGTCAGAGGAGGACGGTTTAATCAGAGCTCTTGCACTCTGGGCACGAGCTGCCGCGCAAGGATACTCCGCAGCCCAGGTATATAATATAAATCAATCATTTTGTCGAGAAACAAGTTTATTGCATATAAGCGGCATGCAATGAAGCGGCATTCTCTGCCCTGTTCCCAGGTGAAACTCGGCGACGCGCATTACTATGGTAGAGGGACAAAAATCGATTACGAGGCTGCCGCGAGCCATTACCGTTCGGCATCCGAGCAGCAGCACAACGCTCAAGCGATGTTCAATTTAGGATATATGCACGAACGTGGTCTAGGTTTAGCGAAAGATCGCTATTTGGCCAAACGATGCTACGACCTGGCCGCGGATGCTAGTCCAGACGCGCGAATACCTGTGGCGCTAGCTTTAATTAAGCTCTCCTTCTTCTTTGGGCTCGATTATATACAGGAATTCGATTTAGTCGATCAATTGGACAAGTGGGATCAACTGCTCGGACAGAATTGGGATCTATATCTTATCGGGTTACTCACGGGAATGCTTAGTCTTGTCATATACTTCCGCAGACCGCAGCCACCTCCCCCACTGAGACCCCCCCGTTAACTAAATTTTGTACTTTCATTCAATTATCCTATACATAAATATAAAAGTGTCTAGATTTTTCTAGGCTAAGCTTGGAAAAAATTTTATAAGAGACTCAGTACTTCATTGGAAGATCATTTTTGATAATGCATCCTTCTGATAATGCAGGCATAGTAATCTCAAGGCTGGTGTTTGTTTGAGTATCTACAATCTACTTTACTTTAATATGTCGGACTTTTCTAAATTTATCAAGATTATCTTATCTCTGTGTTGCATTTTCTGTAATTGATAATTATAATTCTGCAACTTTGTCATACGTTTATTTAATATACAACCTCTGAGCTTAGTTCCTAATTCATAAAGTTCCATTACTGCGCTCTCGATGTCTGTGTCATGTCACGTGTAGGGATATCGTCTATAAATGAACCGATACGATAAATACAATTTCAGTTTTTTTCTCCTTTTGCAAGATATGGTACACACAGAAATTCATCCAAGTCATTCACAACTTTGTATATTACTTCGATAGCGAGATACAACGTTCAATTATCCCTGCAGTTATATTATTATTTACATCATTTCGAAGTGGCTCTGGCATGCCGCCTAACTAAATCAATTTTAGCTCTTTTTTAACGACACTTCGTAATTTCTTTAGATTACACGCAATACTTATTAAGATATTATATGAATATTGTAACATAAAATATGAATTAAAAAGTTGTTGATTATTTATCTAATAAAATTGTTTTATTGCCAGGGAAGAGAATGCGCGATCTTGACACGTGTCTGCGACACGTTGCAGCGTAAATAATTACGTAAATAATAAGTGCGCGGACGGTATTGACAATATTGGAGCTCGGGATGAAATCGATGAAATAATTGCGAATTTGTCCGAAAGACGATACAATGTCGACGATACGATATCTTTATTACGTTTTATTTTATTTTACGATTCTCGATCAGATGCGCAAGATAAGCAATGTAGCACGATGTTGCTCGTTTACATCACGCATCATGATTTATCATGATCGCTGAAATGCTATAAATTGAAGCCAGTTGAAGCAAGCGTATGAAATAAGTAGATTGTAAAATTGTAAATTATGATTGTATAAGAGTGGCATTATCTGCTTTAGATATTCTGTGCGTTAAGATCTTTCCGTTTGTTTTGTTTCGTTGATGAAACTCTACGTGATTATGTGATAATTCTTTATTATATTATATATTATAAAAGTTACGTATTATTTTAATCGATATTGCGTTAATTATTGCATCGATATTCATTCACGATATTCATTCACGATATACACTTTTGCAGAAATATCTTTGCTTTGTTATCTTTACTATGGCAACAGAAACAGATATAAAGCAAATCTTGGCAATTACATCGATTGGTGTCGCGAACGGGATACAGTAGTTTTCATTTCAGAGAAAGAGGGGGAAGATATAAGAATATTTTTCCGATTTGGTTCTTAAATTATGAAATTAAAAATTCGACGATATGTCGTTTACATAAATTCTTTGGCGCACACGGCAAACCGCGACCGCAAAAGGCTCGATAAGTGCGCGTCCTGAATGTGAAAGAGTAAGAGTAACGTTAGTGGACGACATTAAGATGCTTAAAAAGAAGAAGCGTGCAGGCGTGAAAGAGAAGAAAGTACGGAAGAAATGTTTAGACGAACGAGAATCATTGTCTTACGAACAACAGATTCTGGACAACAATAGACTATTGTCACAGTAGGTTTATGATCGAGCATGACAGATATTTAGTACTTTAACCGCTCGTTCGTGCATTTTTAATCGTATCCTTTGCGATCGTTAAAGGCTACGCAGTCGAAACGAGGAACTCGAGATCGAGCTGAAGATTCTAAACAAAAAGTACGAAACGTTACAAGAAGACGGGGCCGACATCGTGGCACATTTAAAACGCGACTTGGAAGAAAAGACAGACGAGACTCAAGAGCTAAGCGAACGCCTAACGGCGATCGAAGACTTGAGGAAAGACGAGCTAAGAGAGTACAAGAAGAAGGAGAAGACGATGGAGTTTGAATATCGTACCATGGAGAGTAATTTGAGCCACGAATTGAAACTCGCAGGTATGGTACATCGCGATACGCAGACACGATACGTAGAAAGTATGTACGAATCGAATCTGTATCTCTGTACTTTGCGTTAGCGGGTAAATTGGCTGCGCTGGAGGATTGGAGAATAACTCGCTTAGATTTAATGCACAAGTTCGAGCTGCAGGAAAGAGAAATCATAAAACAGAGGATAGTGCACAAGACGAAGCTCTATGAAGCGGAGAAATTGGCCATCATCGCAAAGACTTCGTAAATAATTCTCAGCTCGCTAAGTAAACCCCGATATTGATCACCCCGATATTGGCCAATCTCGAAACTCTCTTTAGAGTCGACCAATGTGGCTCGACATTCCTGTTCACGAATTATTTATTTACAGGATGCAAGATGAAATGGAGAAACGACTGGAGCAGCTCGCCGAGGACTTCCAGAAAGCGACGAATATACGCGTGGCGGACGTCATGCACACCGCAGTTAGGAGAAACATCGCGCTGAATCGCGAATTGAATTCGTTGTTGAGAGCCTATCAGGATGTGGAGGCAGAAACGGCAGAGATCAGAGATAACGATCGTCTGCTGAGATTGGAGAACGAGCTGTACGAAACCGAGGCGAAAATCGCGCAGGGGGACGTGATCAGCAACAGAGAGATAATGCATAAATTTGCGCGAAGGCACATAGACATGTATCAAGAGCACGGCCAAATGCTGCGAGCGAACAGAAAATTCACCAATTACGAACAAAGAATAAAGCATTACGAAGCACTGTCGGTGCGGATGCAGGAAAGAGAAAAGTTTCTCGAACGAGAAATAGAACAGGTCAGGAAGGACAGGGAGCGCATCTTGGCGGAGGTGCGAGGCAAATACGAGGAACTCGATAGGGTGAATAAGCTGCTAGCCGAAGCCAAACAACGCGTGTTGGAGATGTTGCAGGTATCTTGTTCACCCCGTCCCCCCGTCCCCCGGCCCCTCTATTCATTCCCTTCCCTCATTATTATACTCAATTATGCTTAAAACATAATCGTTATACTTAAAACGTTATCATACGATGAGGAAGAAATTACTTTTAGTTACAGGAAGACGTTTGCACGCGACGCGACCTTTGTACCGAATGCTCCGTCTTTGATAGACAAAAGATTATTCATTCGCTCGAAGATGTACTGCGAGCCTCGCCGCAAGAACGTAGCGTCTCCGACGTAAGCGAAGACGATTCACAGGTGAAACATAATCATCGATGATCGGTATAACGGGCTATCGGTATAACGATGTTACAACACACGGAGTTGGCTTTAGTTGGCTTTAGTTGGCTTTAGTTGGCTTTAGTTGGCTTTAGTTGGCTTGGGTTGCCATCGTGTCGCAGTTACAAGATCAGATGATGATTTCAGGAACGTAGAGCTGAACTTTAACGGGTTTGACGTATCGAGGGATTTTCATAGGCTGCGCTTTCGTAGACGAGAATGCACATGAGCGATGCGAGCATCGTGAAACGAAATTGATTGATTCATTTCTCATCGAAGCGAGGCAAAACTCGTTTGCAAGCTCCGGAACGGATTGTTACGCGTTGCGATTAAAGATGACGCGCGTGTGCGAAAACATCACTCGTGCGTGACATTTATCTCGCGCCAAAGACAAAATCTCGCTCGTTGAACAGCTGGCCGTAATCAGCTGGCCCTTATCGATGTCATTCGTCAATAAAGTTACGCTTCGCAAAGGATACAGAGACTTCTTTGTAATCGAGGCACGATTTCCGAACTCCTGCCGACCGAGTTGTATTTATACGAAGCGAGGTTACGTGACGTAAAGGATATTAATGCGGTATACGCGGTTGGCTTCGAGGGAGAGATCTAATCGTGGGAGAGATCCAACATGAACATCCACCAAGCACCGACGACATTGGCGAGACTCATTTGCGCTCGTACGCAGCTGACACCTGCAATCGCGCACAACCGCGATTCATCGCGATCGTACTCTCGTGCGAGGCTCGTGGCCTCGTCATTCTAACGGCATGATCCGAATCCGTCATATCTGCAGAGAACGTTAGTAGAGCGATAAAACGTGGGATACGATGCGACCGTTAGGCATTCCGTAACATCATGGAAAACAAAGGAAAGGCAGGAAGCTTTCTCGACAAATCCGGCAAGATGAACTTGGTTTTGAATGACGATCCGGAGTTTTGGATGACTCGACTTCCGGCGCCACTCAAGGACATGCCTATAATACATCTGGCAATACCCGGTACGTTTAAAACTTGGGAAAACTCCATTTAATCTTGGAATCTGTCGATCTTGCCCCGCGATTTCTAATTCGCGTTCGCGCGAGCAACGCGAGATGCGCCTTCCCGATCACTGTCGACAGAGATGACAATGACAATGGCATCTCGTGCGAGATGCTTCTTAATTTACTTATCCGCGATAAGTCGAATCGGTCGGTTTTATTGCGTTTTATTTTCAGAGATAGCGATATATCCGACTTCGACTTTCGAAGTCGATTTCCGATTGTTTGTTAGTAATTTGTTAGTAAAGAGATCGGAGTTGAGAAAATGCTTGCATACGATGCAAGACGGATGACTACCCGGGAATGCAATTATGAGAAATGGTAATTTCCAACAGGTTCTCACGATACGATGACTTATACGATCGAGAGGCATAACGACGTGGGACCGGACGTGGAATCAGCCTTCATTCGAATGCTCGGCCGTTACTGCTCGCTCATCGCTAAGCCCATTATCCTAAATTGGTCTATTACACAGCGAGATGACATCGAGCAACAGCTTAACGGCGGAATCCGATATCTGGATTTGCGTGTCGCCACCAAGCCGACAACCAGAGACATTTACTTCCTTCACGGTTTGTACGGTTCGGAAATTAGCAAACCGTTGCTGAGCATTGCCAACTGGCTCACTTCGCATGCGAACGAGATCGTTATCTTAGATTTTCAACATTTCTATGCCTTCGCGGATGAGGATCATGGCCGACTCATAGAGAAGATAAAGCAAATCTTCCACGGAAGAATGTGTCCAGTCTCCAGCTTCGATCATACGACGCTACAATGGCTCATCGCAAGGCGGTACCAAGTCTTTGTGATTTACAGGAACGCCTCCGCACGTGATCACGAGCATCTGTGGCCATCCGGCTTGTGGCGTACCGTATGGCCCGACACTATTCGCGTCAACGAGCTGATCGATTTCTTAAACGCTGAGCTGCAGGGTAGATCACTGGACATCGCGTTCGTTTCGCAATGTCTCTTGACGCCAGATACCTCTTACATCATGAAACATCTGTGCGGTAGCCTGCAAAGGAACCTGGTGCCTCTTTGCCAAAAGGCTATCCTCCATTGGATAGATCAGCAACAACCCGGTCCTGGTGGATTGAACATAGTTATAGCGGATTTCGTGTCCGACAGCGATTTTCTCTTTTCCAGAACGGTTATCCAGAGTAATAAGAAATTGCTGCGCAATCTGTGAACGTCTTTACACTAATTGCATCTTTCCCCCTTTTATTTCATAGTACAACGTGCAATAGTACTTTTCTGGATTTAGATATCTTTACTGGGATCTCTTTACTCGACCCGTTTGCACATTCGGTATATTCGTGATATTGATGATAATTGGCTGGAAAATAAACTGTTCAGTATAAAATAAGAACAATAAAATGGAAAACCTCTGAAAAAAGTTGAAACTATTAATACTTGAGATATTAGAAACAAAATTATATATATATATGTATATATATATATATATATATATATATATATATATATTTTTTTTTCTGATTTATACTGACGATTATATATACATTTACGAGTTAAACATTGTTTAACGCATTTTCTAAAAAACGAACGTTTAATTATTATTTTATATTAAATATTATCACTATAATATATATTATCACTATAAAAAATAATAAAATAAATAATCCTTATTTCGTACTTTATAGTAGAATCAGTTCAAGTTTGATCTTTATACAATTACGATGATATTATGAATATAATAAGAAATATTAAGCACGTAATTGTACTTGTGTTGTATTGCATCGCTAATGAGATGACGTAATCATTAATGATATGGATATGAAAAAGAAAAATTTCTTGGAACGTTAATGAGGATTGAGAATGAATGTTACTTAAACGTTGATTGTGCGAGGAGCAACAATTTTTACCGCTATCATATTCGTTGGTACGCAGCGTGAAAAGAGTTGTGACAGTTATCTCGTACATGTATGTATTACTCACAAAATTTTATTACGATTTTTACGCATACGCGCACGCACACGCAACAAGTGGCATCATTTATCTTTATATTTAGATTTTAAATATCATAAGCTGGCAGTTGGAGGGCAAATAAGAAGGTATAGATCGCGTAACAATTCGCAAGATACTCTTCCTCGCGGTCATTTGTACTTTCTTTAATATCGTTATCAAGTTCGATATCTCATGCCGAGTTGAAGGTCGAATGAACATGCAAAGTATCGAAATGTATCACGAAGAAAGATATAATAAGTTGGCGTGTCTTGTGGGTAACTCGGATGAAGTACATTTCCTTCAATCATGAATCATGAATTCGTTCTCTTAAATATCTCAATAGAATCACGATTCTATAAGATCCGCAGTTTATTCAGTTTTCATGGTAATTGGTCATAAAGCTTTCACTTTGAGCTGTTTCATTCTAGGCGTACGTTTCTTCGCTAATTTTCGTTGCTCCCTCTCCTCCCATTTCCGTTGTTTATCGGGATCATCTTCTTGCAGGATTTTTTCTTTCTCGGCTCTCCGACGCTCTTCTCGTCTTTGTGCCGCGGCTTCGGCTCTCGCAGCGTGCGTCGTTTTCAAGAAGACTTCTTCCACTCTGAGTCGATTCTTCTCCGTCTTATTTTTGCCCTGTTTACACGCGATTAAATTCATTTCAGTTGTGATACACTTGAAACCATTCTGACAATTGAGACAAATACAAACCTCTTTTGATAATTTGAAACGTCGCAGCTTATCGATTATGTAAAATGTAAGCTGAAGTAGGAGTTTGAGTTTTTCTTGAGTCTCCGCGTTAGATGCGCGGCCCTTGAGGCTTATATTCAGACCCATTAACAACACTCTTTTTACGTCGGGCATTGTTAATTGACTGGTATCTCTGAAATGCGACGACGGATGTTAGTGTGTATCAAATTTTCGACGTTATTATTAATTAAACGTTGTTATTAATCATCACTTCACATCGAGAGGGATCATTAAATTAATTTAATTTAGTTAACAGTGAGCTTTACTTACTCTTGTTGTTTACGACCACTATATTGATCACTAATATGGATGTAATCTATGTAAGGCGCGAACTTTGAGAAAGCTTGCAGAATCCTGGTATCCAATACAGTCGACGTCGCTTCTGCGATCTCCGACATTATATAGAAACCCGATGGAAGACCAAACTTCTCTCCAGGTCGTTTCTCCGGACAATATACGCTGATATCAGCCATTTCACGTACCAAGTGCATCGCTGTCCGTTTCGTAGCGATTGCTAAAACGAAATTTTCTATTTCGTCTTTCGAAAGCTCCACGTGTATGTGCAACTGATCGTTTTGCGGACGTACTAATTGCGCCAATACAGCGACTAAATCTTGCCTCTTTATTAACTTCAATTCAATGAGCACAGAGTCACAACCGAGGCGTCCGGAACAGTACAGACTGTATTGCGATTCGCTCTCCTTCATTAATTCATTGTTGTGTGCATTCTCATTTGAATAACCGACGAGAGAAAAATTATCCGACAAAACTTGCTTGTGATCCATTAACCATTGTTTGGCTATGCGTGCATTCTTGGTACGTCCCACTACATAATTTACAAAGTATACCAACAGACCAACGATCATCAGTATCTCTAGATAGAAACTGTCCCATCTGTCTCGCAGATGTAACGGAACTTTTGTAATGGTCAGTGTGGAAGGCTCATCAGTTTTTGCATCCGAGTTGCCTCCCGCGGACTCTAGTCCTTCAAATTCTTCCTCATCTTGGAAGTGATCGTACTCGCTGTCTCCATCCATAACTACGACATTGTTCTCATAGTTTTCATCCGAGCTCCCTTCTTCGGATTCTGGTATATATTTATTATTTATTATTTTAGATACAGTTGGCCTCTCCTCTTCAGAATCCTCAAATTCTGCAAATTCATTATCTTCGGACACATCTTCTTGGAAGTGCGCTGTAACCCATAGATTGGTAGCTACCAATATAATATGTGCTATCACGAGCCACAATTTCATGTTATCTGCAAAAATAAACAAAAATTTACCAATTATTTACATCTGGTCTCGTTATTGCAACTACTGGACCTTTCAATTAAGACCGGTTTCGTTAAGTAAGCATATATCTTATAAGGGACATTTCTGCCCTTTCTGGCGCAGAATTTTTTTTTTTTTTAAGCAGCTTTATTTTTAAGCAGCTTTCATTTGTATACAGTAATTAATAGCTATGTCACTAATGGACGATATAAAATCCCTTCTCTTTTTATGTACGCGGAATATGTCAAATATCGCATTATCGGGAACATTAAATTTCATGCAATTAATCCAATCTGCAGCATGGAGCTGTCGTGGTAACTTACCAATTAATATAGAAAATTTTATACGTAAGAATATCTCTTATCATCGATCTCAATTATATATGGCCAAATTAAATTGAAACGGAAATTACAGTGCAAGAGTAACCATCATCATCGAAACGCAGATGACTCGCATCACTTACGTGTCACGAGGACACAAAAAGCACCACATGCCCGATAACGCCATCTCTCTCGTGTCATTCTTTTTCTCTTTCGCAATGTCATCTCATATTTTACATGCTACTTAAAGATACGAAGATGCGTCCCATTTATTATCAAATCATCCTACCGAAGGGCTAAAATTTCTATGATTTGCCATCGAGCGTCGTGAACTAATGAATTAAAAACTCTTCCGATCGTTCCGTCACGATCCGATGAGTCATTATTAGTCATTAAAATGAAAAGTGCTGCTGAGCATCAAGTCGAGCATTATTCGAAAATCAAGTTCTGCCTGATCTGTCATTGAGACATATCACTGTCTCACTTTCCGAGGGCGAAGACAGTGGCGGTTCGTGACGGGCATTTTTGGAATTAAAGTTTCAATTCCTCTTTGAATCAGCAGCAAAATCCGAACCCCTACAGAATAGCGACCCGTCCGACTGTTCGAGCATATCGGATTGTCATTGTGGCAGGGGCCGCGGAAGCGGGCGATGGGCGCTAAAATTTAGTTCCAAAAAACTCCGCTACGAGCCTCCACCGTTTTTGACTGGAAAGTCAGACAGTAGTACGCATCGATGAGCCAGCTCGAATCTAAGTGGTACAACTCGCAAGCGGATCAGCCGGAGTTTCATCGTAAAATAGGGATGACGCAAGGGTAAATTGAAACTGTCATCTCTATGCGATAGACAGCTTGACGAGATGTGAGACAGAGTTCTACGCGCGAGTGATAGCGTTCGATTAGAAACCTCGGTTGTGCGTTTCGGTGCATCTCCCGTGACTTTCCCGACTCATCATCGGCAGTTCGATGACGGAACGAGTTATCGATTCGGCATCTCCGGCGTCGCGGCTCCGTAGCGAGTGACTCGGCGCTCGCGCAAGCGTTGACGTTCAGGCGTTTTTTCCCCTGTCAAAATAGTTATGCGATCGCTTTCGCATGACGTAGCGTATGCCGTGAACAATCGTGTGTGTTCACGTACCGGCTAACGCTTTCGGCGCAACCTAGACCCAGATCCACTCGTTGCGCGCTGTACGAGGATCAATATGCGAGAGAAACGGCGACAGCCCGTTGACAACAAATCCTTGGGCTAAACAATGGATCAATACCGATACCTTGCGGCGGAGGGCAACTCGTAGAAACGGTAATTAATCGGCGTTTCTTGCTAGCGAAATCTTTAATCTCCGCGTACTTTTGCGCGGTGAATCGGTCAACACGGGGACAGATATCGGCCAACGCGATTTATCGGGTGCATCCCTTGCGTGACGTGATGACGCGCATGTTTCATCTTTTGGCCCGAGTAGCAACCGCGTTAAGTTTCGCATCCTGGCATGACGCATAAGAGAATTATGTTTAATCCGAGCCCTTGGATCTTGATTAGCGATTCGACCGACTCGATCAGCTCCGATGAATTTGTTCCCGCAAATTTAATCTGCGCAGAAAATTTTGTCACGTCGTTGAATAAAATACTCCGTTTTTGCATCATCTCTTTTTATTTGTGCGCTTATATCCGCGCTTTTATTTAAGAGTATATAAAGAGTATACTACGTCAAGAGGAATACATTATTTGTAAAAATTTCTTCCTTCGAAATTAAAAATTGTCTATTCAATTGTTACCTGGCTGTCGAATTGTTAGCTACGTACGTATGGAAACGCTCAAATTCAAATCTGTACATTTCACATTTTCGAAACCTGCAAATAATAATAATAACAACAATAATAATAGTAATAATAAACCATAATAGTAATAATAAACAATGTTCAAGAATTCGGTCACAAGCTTATAAAATTAATTAGGGAATACAGAGAATATATCTTGGATATATATATATATATATATATCTTGATATTCGAGACGAGACAATCAAGATAGACGATCTCATCTCAACTAGAGAATAATTTATTGAGAAAGCGTTGCGATGCGTGATCTTAATTGTATATATATATATATATATATATATATATATATATATAATAGATCAAAGTAGACATCTGCCTTTTTTCAGCCCTTTTTCAATGACTGATCCGTGCTTTGCAGACGAGAGTCGTATACATCTCACCGACGGCATGGAAAAATTGGACAATCAGCAGAAGACCTGGAAAAAAAAGAGCATGAAGTCGAGTACGAGCGGCGAGGTAGCGACGCAATGCGTGCAAGTGGTCGTACGATGTCGTCCGATGGAGGAGCGGGAGATCAGCCGCAATTACAGCCGCGTGGTCGACGTCATCCCGTCGAGAGGCGTGGTCGAGGTGCGACATCCGCGCGACGATCCATCCAGCGAGACCGTCAAGGTGTTTACCTTCGACGCGGTCTACGATTGGAACTCCAGTCAGCAGGATCTATACGAGGAGACGGTCAGGCCTCTGGTATCCTCGATACTGGATGGCTTCAATGGCACTATATTCGCCTACGGGCAGACCGGCACCGGTAAGACATACACAATGGAAGGTTCGAAGACGGATTACGAGAAGCGCGGTGTTATTCCGCGCTCCTTCGAGCACATATTCAATCACATTGGCCGTACGGAGAACATGCAGTATCTAGTGAGAGCCAGCTACTTGGAGATTTATCAGGAGGAGATACGCGATCTGCTGCATCCGGATCAGAGTCTGCGTTTCGAGCTGAAGGAGAAGCCGGAGATCGGCGTGTACGTCAAAGATCTGTCGACCGCGGTATGCAAAAGCGCGGCCGAGATACAGCATCTGATGAATATGGGCAATCAAAATCGCACCATCGGCGCGACGAACATGAACGAGCACAGCTCGCGATCGCACGCAATCTTCCTCATCACGATCGAGATGGGCGGCATCGGTGATACCGGCGGCATTCGCGTGGGACGCTTGAACCTGGTCGATCTCGCGGGCAGTGAGAGACAGAGCAAGACCGGCGCGTCCGGGGATCGTTTAAAGGAGGCGAGCAAAATAAATCTGAGTCTGTCGGCCTTGGGCAATGTTATCTCGGCGCTGGTAGACGGTAAAACGACGCACGTACCGTATCGAGATTCGAAATTGACAAGATTACTGCAGGACTCTCTAGGCGGTAACTCGAAGACGATCATGGTCGCGAATATCGGACCCGCCAGTTACAATTACGACGAGACTCTGACGACTCTGCGATATGCCAGCCGCGCTAAGAACATCAAGAATAAGCCTAGGATAAACGAGGACCCGAAGGATGCTCTATTGAGGCAGTATCAGGAGGAGATTGGCCGATTGAAGGAGAAACTCGCGCAGAAGGGCGTCGTGCAACGAAGAAAGAGGAAATCAAAGAGGAAAAAGGAAGACGAGACGAATGACTCGGAATCCGAGGCGGACGACAGTCGAGGCGAGGACAATAAAATGACCGAGACCGACAAAAAGCTCATCGCGGAGCAGTTGAAGGCGGAGAAGCAGGAGACGGAGAATCTAGTGCAGAGAATAAAGGACTTGGAGAGCAAGATGCTGTGCGGTGGCAAGAACATAATCGATCACACGAATGAGCAGCAACGAGCGCTCGAGCAGAAGGCAGCTGAGATCGCGGAGCGCAAGAGACGCGAGGTCGAGATGCAGCAGAAGCTAGAGGACGAGGAGTTGACGATGGTCGGTGTACGTGAGACTTATACCACGTTGCAGCAGGAGGTCGATGTAAAGTCGAGGAAACTGCGAAAGTGCTTCACCAAACTGCAGGCTCTGAAGCAAGAATTGGAAGACGTGACGAACGACTACAACAGAGACAGACGCGATCTAGAGCAGGAGCAGCACGAGCTGATGAAGGAGCTCAAGCTCAAGTACCTCATAATTGAGAACTTTATTCCCGAGGAGGAGAAAACCAAAATACTATCCAGAATCTATCTGGACGAGGAGGAGGACTGCTGGGTGATAAAAGATCCCGAACCATCGAGCATAGAAATCATCAAGCGTCCGACTTCCGTGCCGGGTGCGCGTAGACCAGTCTCGGAGTACGCGCGGATCGCTCTCGCGATGGCACGTGGATGCCGTTACGCGGGTGAGAACATACTGAACCTGGACCTCGATATGCCGGCACGGACGACTCTGGATTATCAGGGACCGGCGATTGCACCAACGATCCAGGCTGTTTTGGAGGAGGCCCTACGCGACGAGGGTGACATAGACGTGGATGCCTCCAGCACGAGGCTGAGAACCAAGCCGCGTTTGCAGTCGGCGCGAGTCAGGCCAAAAAGCGTCGCAAAGATGCAACAGATACCTGCACCGGTCTACCCCAAAACGAGAGGCCTTGTACCGAAATAAATTCCAACGTCGAAACCCCGATCGCGTGCGCTTCTTTTTGTTCGTTATAAAGGCAAATGTACATATATTGTATGAACAGCGTCTCGTGCTTTATTTAATTCCTCGCGATTATGTTTTGCGATTACCTCGATTACGTACAAGGGCAAGGAACGGAATGTGTCTTTGTAATTCTCTAGTCATTGTGCAATGTGTAAACATATGCGTAAATGTATCGCCACGTCGAGCATGTAATAATACAATATAAAATAATACGATATTATATTGTAACAATACAATATGAAATGAATCTTTGCTTGAAATATTTCCCTTGCTTTCTGCTTCGTCGAGATTATCATGTTTTGGCAATGGACCAGCACATACGTTTTATTTCTATTTTTTTTTTTCTTTCTTTATTTTATTATTTCATTCAGATTTTTCTCTCCATTATTTTTTTTTCCTTTTTCTTTTTTTACCTCGATAAGAAGGTCTGTGTCTCGCGCGAGTCGTTTAAAAAACGACGGAACAAAAACAATGTAATACTAATGTTACTTTCTAATATTTTTATTAATATTATTGACAAATTACATTGGTAAATATGTTTCCAATGTAATCAGTAAGATATTGTCTTTTGACGTGACCCAAAACGTCTTACATGATTATTGCAATTTGTTTCTGCCAAATACCGCCGAAATTTCATATATACACGTATATATATATGTGACTCTATGTGTATATATATGTATGTGTGTGTGTGTGTGTGTGTGTATATATATATATATACACACACACACACACACACACATACACACATACACAAAAGTGCGATGACAATTTCATATTATTTTATTGTATATATTACAAATGGACATAAAATAATTGTTCTTTAATCAAGCTAATTTATCATATCCGATTCTGTCGGCTAGTTTATTTATTTTACTTACTTTCGTTTGGTCGAAGTCGAACGACGTATGCATAACAGTACACATTCACTCCACGCGTGTTTAAGTCACTCGACGACAACGCATATTCGATTAATATACACAGTTTACGAAACTTTCACTACACACATACCCGCGCGCATACTCGCAGCAGATACATGAAAACTTATACGAAAATAAATGTGACTTAATGTGCGAGGGAACGCTTGATACGCCAATGTATCGAAAGATTGCGTAATATGTTTAACATGCGTATTAAAGTATGCTTTAGTAAGTATACTTTCGCTTACTTACTGTACACCAAAGGGTTCTAAACTTTCGTTCGCGGATAACAGCACGACACAACAGTTTTATCTCTCGTATCGTATAGTTCGCGCAATGTATAAAGATAATAGAAAATATCTATATCGAATGAACGAAATACATTTCTAGAGAAAAATTGCGCGAAAGATACGGACGCGGAGATATACAGAGTTCTGTAATCATAGTTGCGGATAGTCGCGCAGATAGAGACGCAAACAGCGCATTAACGTTGACCGATTTCGAGAAGGAATTCTTCCTGTTTATCTCCTGTTAAAAACATGTAAAGCGCGAGTAATAAAAACGACTCTCAAAATATGCACGCTCACGGTCATTCGTATGTAGCTGTACACAAAGAAAACGAAACGTAAGCAACTTCGTTTAGGAAATTGACATTTCATAATGTTTTCATAATGAAGCATGATGACGCATGAAACAGGACAGCGCCCCAGTAGAATTCAATAGAATCGCTGTTGTTGCATGTAACTGTCGTATTGCTGCGTTTGCGATTGTTGAACGTAGCTCGACGGATGCGTGACGGTTTGCGACGCGGGATAAGATCCATAAGCTTGCTGAGGATATTGATTCGACGATATCGAGGGTCCACCGTACTGGGCCTGATTGCCCATGTTGCCGTAACCCTGATAATTATAACCATTGTCCATGTATCCCGAATTACCAGGAAATATTTGTGGCTGTTGGTAGTTCGAGAACTGTTGACTCGGCACATTGGGATAGGCTGTCAATGACTGTCCCTGTCCCTGCGTCCGCGGCTGATTATTCGGCACGAAGCCCTGATTGTAAAAGCTTGGCATCTCGGTCGACGGTACCTGTTGCTCGACCGTTTTCGTTACTGGCTCAATTTTATCGTTACTCGGATTCGTGTGCGACTTTGGGACATATTTGTTCGGCAGATCGCACATGATGTTCGCAATCAGACGTTTCGTCTCGTTCAATATCGCATTCGGATCGCTCGTCCTCGCAATCTCCTTCTGATTTGACGTTGGCGATCGCGATTTCGATCTCGATCGCGATTGCGATCGCGACCACGATCTCGGCGATTTGGAGAAGATGCGTGATTTCTTGGCTTTCTCGTTCTCGCTTACGTTCTTATCCGCCGCTTTGTAAATATCTTCGTACGTATAGTCGTCATCGTCATCGGATAAATCCAGCTTGCTCTTAGTCTTCTCATCGTTATCCTTTTTCTTTTGTGGCTCGTCGTCCTCGTCATTCGCGAACATGTCCACCTTAGGTTTCCATTTATCGCCGTCATCGGTTGGATTTTGATTTCCTTTACGCGCAGAAAACGGCGAGATGCTCTTTCGACCTTTACCGCTGGAAATTTCTATCTCCGGACTCGGCGACTTTACGTTAATCCCCGAGACGATCGACGACGACGACGACGATATCGTCATACCGAGATTAACGAATTCTCTTAATTTCTCCACCCTTGTCGGGTCGCTCGCCTCAAGCTTCTTCAGGAAACCTATGAGGCTGTGCTGCTCCTGCGTGCTGAGATCCTTAAAGTTTTGCAATTTCAATTTCAAATCGGCATCCGACAAGTTCTCCATTCTCGGAACTTGCCGCTCCGCAGGATCGGCCAATGCCATCTTGGGTGGCTCCGCTGTCTGAGGCGCGCTGGAATTCGCTAAGCCCTTAACAAAATCGGCGGCAGTGACGAGTTTATCGGAGTGCTTCGATGCCTCGGCCATGCCGACCACGGCATTAATCAGAGTCTCCAATTCTTCCTGCGAGACGTTCGATCTACCTTGCGCGACGAGAGCCGCAGCGATTTGCTGAGCGATGGCGACCTTGTCGATCGTACCGATACCTGGTACGCTCACCGGTTCGGACTTGATGGCCGATGTCTCTATCGGTCTTGGATACGTGGTGCTTCTGTTCATGTAACTTGCCAGTGTAGGTTTAGACGCCTCCAGAAGCTCCCGCTCCTTCTTTTTCCTCTCCTCCTCCAGTTTTTTCTTGTTCTCGGAAGCTCGGTGCAACAACTTGGCAATGTTCTGTATCGCGGTTTTGGTGGCCGTAATTGCCATCTTCTCCACCATGCCCGCGAACAACTGACCCTTGAGCTTTTCCTTAACAGTCTCGAACAGAACGTTCACTTCCTCGTCGTACAGTAGCTCGTCGGCGGAATTTGGTTTCGCTTTCTCAGCCGCTAAAGCTTTCGACAAAAGAGACACTATCTTAGGTCCGAGGGAACCCAATTGACCCTCGAGTGCCGTCAGCAGTCGCAATAAACCGACTACCTCGAGGTCTTCCGTTAATACCTCGTCCGCAATGGGCGGAGTGGGCGACTTGTCCTTGACGGGATACGGGGTCGCGTAATATATCGGCCTGGAACGTGACGCTGTTCGCGTATAATTACGATTATACATATTCCCTCTTCCACGCGAGTACGCGGAATACATGTACTCCCGATCCCTAATTTCATGACGGTCGTAGTAATCGGTCTTGATCGTTTTCGTACCGACGTATTCCACTTCGTCGTCGCTATCCATGCGATATCTGCTACGCTTCCCCGGAGAACGTTCCCGTTCCCGTTCTCGTTCTCGTTCTCGTTCCCGTTCCCGCTCCCGCTCTCGTTCCCGTTCCCGTTCTCGTTCTCTTTCCCGTTCCCTTTCCCGTTCCCGTTCCCGTTCCCGCCGAAGCGGAATCCATTTCTCCGGCGGCTTATCCTCCGGCAATTCTAATCTCTTCCTGATTTCCTCCTTTCGCTGTTGAAGTTGCTCGTTGTGAATCTCGCGCATTCTCTTGTTCCAAAACTCGATCCATTCTGGTTTGAAGTCGTGCTTGCTCGGATCGTTACCCTCGGCCTGGAGCTCCTTGTATCGTCTGTTCCAGAATTTTTTCCATTCGTCCGGATAAGACGGATGCTTCTCGGGATTCTTTTCGTGAAACTTTAGAGCGCGATCTAGCGTTTCCTCGGCGCGCCTAATCTGCTCGCGATACTTGTCCCACTTGTCGCGCTCCTTGAGAGGCAAAGAACGCGAGCGCGATCGCGATCGGCTTCGACCGCGCGCACGTTCGCGCGAATGTCGCGAGCCACTACGGTATCTGCTCGCGTTTCTCTCGACGGAGGTTCTTCTTCTGTTACGACTCAGCGAGCGGGATCTCGAACGAGACGGCGACGGACTGCTGGATATGCTGGAAAGTGACGAGAGTGACTTGGTGTCGTCCGAGGGACGTTTCGGTGACTTTTTTATCGGGTTCTCGTCGGGTTTCGGTGTGGTCTTACGAAAATTGATTTTATCCTTGTTGAACAAACGAATCTTGAAGCCCCTAAAATAAGAAAGATTTTCTGAATTTAAGAATATCGCGAGATACGAGGGCTCAAATTTCGCTCAAATTTCGCTCAAATCTCGGAAATCAACGGATAAAATCCGATATGGAAAATGGAAATATAAGAATAATGCGTTGTTGTTGTTGTTGTTGTTGTTGTTGTTGTTATCTTGAATATTTACAGGTCTCGAGATCAATAATCTTGTAAACTTTGAGAACTTTAAGAGAGAAAACTTTCGGGCAACTAGGTTGACTACTAGGTCAACGGAAGAAACTCATAGGTTTCCTTCATAGGATTCCGGTTTTGAGAATCGTTGAGAAAAGTTGTGCCACTCGTGTCACATTTTTCACTTACGATTTTGTGGTTTCTCCCTTGGAATCTAATTTTTTGGGCGATTTTTCCTTTTTCTTATCTTCCTTTTTATATTTGTCATCGATCTTCTCGTCCACGGGATGGGGGGGATCTTGATAATATCAGAGATTCTTTTCAGAGACATGCCATTTTGCGATAATTTTGTCAACGACAATTACATTTTACATAGTGTATGTGTACCCGCGTCTTATATATCCTATGCGCGTTACGCGCGTTAAATATATAACGTAAATGTATAACGTAAAGCGCATCTTTCTGTACTCACCTTTCTTTTTGTTAATATTATTACCATTTATTTCAGCCATTTTTTCATCAAAATTTGTCACCCATCGCACATCATAAACTTCCATAAACGTACACTCTGGCGTTTCCCTGTATGTAGGAAACAGCCACATTGATTTTTGCGATAATGAAGAGATAAACGAACAATGAAATTTGGGCTTCAAAAAATCTTCAAGTTTCACGTTCGTAACTTTAGGCTGATATCGAGCGCAAAAAACAAAAGTTGAAAGAATCGAACTTTCGGATGGCAATGTTAACTCGCTTCATCGATGCGAACTTACCTGAAATGAACGTCCTGATATACTCTCTTGATATATTGCATCTTATTCTTTTCGAACTGATTTTTGTCGACTAATTGCGGTTTCATTCTTCCAAACTTATCTTCGATCTTCTTCGCCACTAACACCGATATTTCGTTAGCCCCGCGCTTATAGTTAGGGGTACGCGGTAATTCCGTAATTGCTCGCGATATGGTAGGAAAGTGTCTATTGAGATACGTGACTCGATGATTGTAACTGGTAATGTGAGCCATAACGGTACGCGGATCACCACGTTTGTCACATAAAACGCACGTGTAACTCGGTTCGCAGGAGTCATTGTCCACCAACTCCAGCAAATACTCGAGGCCGACGAGCGGTGAGCTTTGATGACGATCCAAGCTCATTTGTATCGAAGTGGTTCGCGTTACTTGGTCCTCCGTGCCGGGTGGTACCGGCTCGCCAGGTGCCAAGGCATCACCGATAGCGGTAGATTGCGCCGGCACAACGGTCTTGGACCCATCCGGCCGTTTAGACCACAGCATAACTGGATACGGCCATTCGTCCAGTTTCATTTTGTGACGATTACACAAATTATGACTTATCAATTTATGTGCTCCAAATAGGGCGACATTACAGATATGACACCATATATCAGCATCTTCGGTCTCGGAGTAGACGTGTCTTAGCTCGCCATCCTCAGCGGTGACGCTACATCGCATTATACGCTTGCGATCATATTCTTCCTATGAAACATAATAAATAATTCGTCAGACGACCGTTAAATACGATAAATAAATCGTCACGGATAAATCTCGTGATAAATCTATCGTTTGCGTCTGGACTGACGCGATTCTCTCGATTCTCATTTATATGACGATATAAATCGACCAACCATAAATAAACCGACAACCGATCGTCCCTCTCGTCTCTCGTCGTCTCTCCTTTACCTTTTCCTTTTCCTCTTCCGACAAGTGAGAAGGATTACGTCCCTCTATGTCGAGATCATCAAAGTTCTGCATGGTTACGGTCGTAATAACAAAGTCTCCGCAAGACTCGTCTGAAAATATCAATGCCTCGTGAGAATCGTGAAAAATTATGGCGAAGATGAGTAACGAGTAAAAAATAAAGTCAGTCAGTCAGGCAGGTAGGTAGGTAGATAGGTAGGTAGGTAGGTAGGTAGGTAGGTAGATAGGTAGATAGGTAGGCAGGCAGGCAGGCAGGCAGGCAGGTTGGCAGAGAATCGTATTTGTATCGTATCTCGCGACAGAGCGAGAAAATGGAAAATGATCATCGATTATCGGTGATAATCACAAGTCACGACAAAGCTGCAACAAATACCACTCACGAGCAAATCGTACCCGATCCGTACAGATCCGTGCGAGACAGATCTGCGAGACGGTACGATTTCTCTTCATGCAACCCGGGCCAACCCGAGCGATTCCTAATGTCCTAGTAATTGATATTAATTATCATGATTTATTTGTAGATTTGTAGATTGTAGCCATTCTTACTTACCATGCCGCTGCTGTACTTGCTAATATTTAATCTGACCAACATGAATCCGCGATATCTCACGATGAAACACAATCGGTATACATACATCAAACATTGTCATACTCGTGTCATACTTAACTTCGTTCCAAGTGAGATACAACGGGAGACCGAGTGCGAAACTTGCGTGCGCGCATCGCGTGCGAGAAACGCACGGTAACGGAGCGGTAACGAAGACAAGATACGCGCACCGTTTCAACGTCAAACTTTGATTCAACTCTCGTAAAATCTTTCGCGATACGCGATACGCGATACGCGCTATGTCGGATACGAATGAATAACAATACCGGACCGGTTATTTTTCCGATCCGCATTGGACCGTGCTCCTCCTTTGAGTCGCAGATACATAAAAAACATAATCCCTCCGAGATGTTGTCTTTCGCACAAATTATAGTACAGCAATAATAACAACAACAACAACAACAACAACAACAATAATAATAATGATAATAAACAATAACAATAACAGTAACAACAACAATAACAGCATAATAATAGCAAATACAACAATAATAAAGTAAGAAAAATTGCAGAAAACGCGTTGCGGGGAAGGAAGGACGGAGCGTGCACACCGTCAGTGCACACCGCGAGCGCAGACGGCGTCGCTCCCCGCTTCGCTATTCCTGCTGGAGCGACACGATCCACGGTGCGGAGGATCCTCCAGTTACTTACCGATTGCAACAACATCTCAAGAACATCCCAAGAACCGTTAGGCACTGACAAGAACCACAGTTACCACAGAAAACATTCAACTGAACTGATATCCGGACACAAGCGGGGGGCAAAGTTAAGACTGCCTAACTTTGCCAAATTGGCTCGAGTATCGAATTGATAGTATCGAGAAACGATAGGAGAGATGTCTCGCTCGAGTGTCGATCGCTCGCAACCTCGCGAGCGACACTCCGCGCTGACTTGACGCGAAGCGGGCAGGCCTCGTCCGGGCGACGCTCGTCCCGAACAGACACGCGGATCGTAACCTAACGCGGCCGGGCACGAGGCTGAGGCTCGGAGGCTGACGCAAACGCTTACGCCATTCTTCGTCAGTCTTCGTGAGTGACAACCGAGACGCCCCCGCGTCTCTCGACAAACCGCCGGTTGCGAGTTCGTTTCGTCGAAAATCTAATCGTGGCTAATCGCCACGAGAGATCACATCTCGACGATTCGCCTCCTCGCGGCGAAGGAGAATGCCATGTTGCCGCTTTGCCGCTATGGCACTCGCGAACCAGCGGAGCCGACTTACCCAAAGCCGCCGGATCGTCGTTCACGATCGTCTTCTCCGCGTCGTTGATCGGTCCAGATTGATCTCCTCGTTCTAACCTTGCTTACCGAACGATCGCGCATTCGTAGCGTACGTCCGACATTACTGCACGGCTGTGCTGCACTGCGTGCACCCTGCGTGCTCTCCATATCTCCATACAGAGATGCCATTCTCGTGGAAAAAAAACACTGCTCCGTCGATCAAGGATCGACTTCGCAGCGCCCTCGCGCGATGTAAAATCGCACATTCGTTAGTAAATGCGTACGTACGTTGATAAGACGGGAAGTAGGGAAGATTTGCGACGAGTCGCAAAGTCGATCTATCGTTACAAAGAGACGGCTTGACGCATACGGGCGCTCGAGATCTCTCGAGAGATCAAACGATGGATATTTTCGATCGATATCTCGCATCAGACGAATCGCCGGTCCCGCCGCTCGCGATAATCTCGAATCGCTTCGACGATTCGATCGAACAATCGATTTCGCTGAAGCTATCCGAGAGCACGATCCGAAGATCCATCCATGTGGTAGCATTCATTGATAGCATTCTGCTAGATAGCAGATCGAATCGATGCGACGAAACGAAACCTTATCGGCCATCCGAGCCGAGCATGGCGGGCATTAAAGTCATGAGATATTCCTAGAGTAGAGCCAAGAAGAGCCAGCCAGCCGTTAGCTGACGCTCCGGTCCGCGCAACGCGCGTGGCCGTGCAATACCAAAGAGTCCCTCGCGTTATACTCGTCCCCTCCCCGTTAGATCAAGAATATTTGCAGTTTGTCGTTAAACGATAAACATCGTTAGGCTTACCCTCTTCGCTTTATCGTCGGACCGCTAGGCGAGAACGCGCCGTTGCGCTCGGACGTTACGATCCTCTTTATCCTCGCCGCGATAAAGATCAACCTACATACGAAAACCCGGAACGTACGGGGATATTACAGCCGGCGGCGGCGGGAGGGATCCCGATGTGCGTGGGCCTAACCCGTCCGCGTGGTCCCATTGACGGTCAGTCGGCGGCTGCCTTCGTTAGCGCGGATGTACTCGCAATTTTGCAGCTCCGGCGGGAATGCGATTTCGCGGGAACCGGTGACCTCGACCTCGCGATCATGCCTCCGCGCTTCTATGGGACGCTGCTCGTTCTGTGCGTCCTTGCGATAGCCAGGGCTTCCCCTCTGTCGGCGGGGATGCAACAGGGTTGCATCCGGGGTTGCACGCTGAATAGGGTCAGCAGCGTGCTGGTGCTGCTGCTCTTCATGCCGCTCATCACGCATCAATGGTCCCTGCTAGGACTGGGTCTCTGGCCGAGGCAAGACAGATCCAACGCATCCAACCAACTCCTCGAGCAGGACGCATCGCCGCGGGGTAAGTATCGCGAGATTCAGGACGAGACCGAGATATCGAGAATATCGTCTTAAAAAAGAAAGAGGGAAGGAACGGGAGAGGCGCCCGGTTGCCGGTCGCCTCTTCCTTTCACGCTTCTGTAGCCTGTACAGTTTCGTCGAACGACCTCGACGAATGGATCCGCTTCCTCGTCGGCGTCATTTACCGACACATTTACCGGCACGTTTATGTTAACGCAGTGCTAAACTTCTTCCCCGTTCCGGTCGAGGAGGAGTGCCTGTCCGATGACGAAAGACGCCACGGGATATGCATGAACACGTACGAGTGTCGCATCCAGCGTGGACAATCCCATGGACCGTGCGCGCTCGGATTTGGCGTGTGCTGCGTGTGTGAGTATGTCGCCGGTTGATGAACGGGCGAATCGCCCTTCCGATCATCTCATGATGTCATCGAGATCGATATCCCTGAACTCGCGCGAGTTAGGGGCGCTGATTTGCTCGCTGATTCCTAGGGAGAACGGAATGCCTTGCCTATACGTCTACCTACACGAGGAGCGAGACTCGACTCGAGACGCGGAGTCGACGTCCTTCCGCGTAAAAGATGTTTACCGTTATCGCGTGACGTTAGTTCGTCGTAAAACGGCGTTTCTTCCCGAAACAGCTGACCCGAAGATGGAAAAGTCCAAAAGTCCAGCGTGACCGTGACCGTGAAATTTCTTCGAGACGCTTTCGGCCTCACGATTACATCGTTCCTTCCAATTCGAGAATCCGTGATCGAGATACATCGTTCGACTCATCGCGAGACTGGTACACTTCCGGTTATCATCGCGTTTGCATCGTCCAATCGGTCGGATCGATCATTGCTCCAAGTTTAACGGTATCGAAACAGCATAGTTTCGAGACGATCCTAAGCGTTCTCCTCAACAGCGTGAAAGAGAGCACTCGACGAGGAAGGAAAGGAAAAAGAAGGAACGGTTCGCTCAGAGTTCGAGCGAGAGCTCGCGCGATGAGGAAGAGCTCGAAGGCCAAGTTACATACAGTTATTTAATTGCCTTTCGGCGCCATCGGTCGCCATCATCGCGCCGTCATGCGAACCCACTGTTTCTCTTTTATCTTTTGTTTACGCGACTTTCAAAAGCACGCGATCGAACGCTAGAAGCTGCAGCTCTCTTGAGGATCTCTCTTGAAGGACCGACTCGACTCTCGACTCTCGGATTAAATTCGGAGGAGCTTTGTTTGTGCATCTTCCTGAATGAGTGCCGCCGTCTCGCGATTTGTATTCCGAAATCCGAGCATCTTTACGAGAGAGAGAGAGAGAGAGAGAGAGAGAAAAGATCGTTCCGTTCTCCGCGTTTCAAGTTAAAGTTCCTCCGACCGCTTCCTGTTATTCTTTCATCCATCGTCGTATCCGCTTTTTGTTTTCACGGTGCATAGCATGCACCGTGTCGAGAACAGGGCCACACGGCGCGTACGGATTCTTGACCGATTTTCCAAAGACCGCTTCTTACAGCATTCACATGCTTCTCGATGCTGCGGCATGAATGTCGGAGTTTTATTATCGGCGCGTCGCGAGGAAAGCCTTATCTCTCGCGTAGTTTTCTAGTAATTAAAACAAATCCGCTCCTAAATAAAGATGTCCGACGCGTTGAATTCAAAAGTCCTATAAAGGTCATCCGATGAACAAACGAGGGAAAAGGAGCAGAGAGAACAACTGAGAGATCAGAGAGTTTGTCAGTCGGGTCATTCGCTTTCGTGTGCTTTTCATCGAATCGAATGCACCTTGTTGCACGTCATACGCCGCTAGACCGTTGCGTTCCGTTTCCAACAGGCAGGTTTGTACACTTTTTATATCGTCCATCGCAAGTTGTTTCCTCGTCTTGGCAGGAAGTAAGCGACAAAGTCAGTAAACATCTTCTGGCCAGCGGGCTGTTCATCATGCCAAAACGCTCGCTGAATGCCTCGTAATAAAAACTCGTTATCGGGGCCGTTATCGCGAGGATGTCGCCTAGATATCTGGCGAGAGTGTCTGGCATTTCGCGTGGCAATCCGTCCAAGCGAATCTCGCCGAAGAAGAGCCTGCAGACGATTGAGAGCAATCGCTTCACGATTCGCCTCCCCAAGCTGAATTTCCGAGGTCGGATAGATTAAGGACGTAAAGTCGGATGATTCTGATAGATCGTCCATCGCTTCGGGGGAAATCTCACTTTGCGCAAGACGAACGGAAGAGGAAACAAAGTAAAGACCGAAGTAAAGTAGGAGGAACTCTTCTTTCTTTCGCCTTTGGATTTCCTCTTCGAGCACGAATCGATCGGTGCAACCCTTCGTCAACGGCAATTGCGCGTATCGTTTCAACCAAGGTTGTTTATGTTCCGCGCTTTATATTCCCGCTCGTTGCGAAACGACCGCGTGCGACCGCGTTGATACGCGGAAGAACATTTCAACGAAAGGCGAAACACGGGCGATAACACTGCGTCGATAACACTGCGAGCGATTCTTCAATTGTGTCAGTACAATTAATACACGGTTCACAGTCACGGCAAGCTGCGACAATGAGGTACAAAATAATCTGACCTACGTGACCAGTCCTGGTTTTCCCAACCTCATCGACCGGCCTATGAACTGTTCCGTGGTTATACGGAAGATCGATACGGAGGTCAGCCAGCTGAGGATCGACTTTGTCCATTTTAACATTGTAAGTTTCAGGGATAGCTTATTACTCGCGGCGTTGTCTGTATTGAGCGATATAGCTCAATCGTCGACTGTCGACTGTCGACTGTCGATCCGGTCGAGAATGCTGCTCAATGCTCTGCATTTAACATCGACGTAGGCAAACCGATCGAATCCTTTTCCGCGAAAGAGCGCGAAAACGTCCGCTTCGAACCGTCCGTTCGATAAAGCGCGCGCGAGTTCCGCGCGAGCGCGGAAGAGAAATGCGCGAAAGTGAAGAAGGAGGAACGTTTCAGGGCCAGCCGAACGCGGCGACTGGCGTGTGCGACGAAGACGTCATGACGATCGACAGCGGCGGGACTTCCTTCGAGTTGTGCGGATGGAACAGCGGACAACACGGTAAGGATCGCTGTCGTGGCCTCTCCTGCCTGCCATCAACGGGATCCGTTGATGCGCGAGGCCTCGCGCAGTTATTCCTCGAGCAATTTAAATAGCAACGCTGTGCTCTGTATCTCGACAGTGTACGTGGACGTGAGCGAAGGCAACGAACCAGTCGCTCTAAACTTCCGGCTGACGAACGGGCTGCAGTCACGAATGTGGGAAATGCGCGTGATACAACTGGGTTTCGAGCAACGCGCGCCAGTCGGATGTCTCCAATACTTTCGCTCGCCAAACGGCACGCTCAGGACATTCAATTACCTGCCGAACGGCAGATACCTCGCCGAGCATGATTACCTCCTGTGCATCCGTCAGGAGAGGGACATGTGCGGCATCGCTTATCAGCCCTGCACGCGAGACTCTTTTCGGATAGGTCCCGGCGGCTTCCAAGGCGCGTCCAACGCGACGAACGCCGGAAACGTCGCCGGAAACGCTTCCGCCGTCAGTTCGAACGCCGGATCCGCGAATAGCTCGGACGATGTCGTCGATACCGTCGAAGGATCGGGCGCTGGATCGTCCCTCCCGGAGCAGGAAATGATCTTCGCTTCCGGCGCGACGAGCTCGACGCTCTTCCTCGGCAGACAGTGCAGGGACAGGATACTCATCCCTTGCGACTTTGAGGAATTCATCACGGTACGCGATGCTGCCGATTCGTTCGGCCGATTCTTCATCGCGTTGCGCGATCGATCACGCATGGACGGATTTATTTTCCAGCCGGGGAACAACATGGCGGGCATCTGCAATTTGGAGCACTGCGGCAGCTCGTTGTGCAGCAGCCAGAACGAACTCGATGAGGAGGGTAACTGCCGGGTGGAGACTTGGACTACCCCCTTCCGCATAAGGGTAGCATTCGGCCCCGGCACGAGTAACGCGAGCGGCACATTGGAGGACAACGCCGGCATGTGTCTCACGTATCAACAGTTGCCTTGCGTAGCTTGACTCCGCGTTTCGTTCCCTCTTCTGATCTTGTCGTTGAGCTCGTTGAGCTTGGAGACACCTCGTCATTGGTAGGACGCTCTCGCATAAAGCTATTATTCGGACGAGTCGGGCGGAATCTATCGCGGAGACATGCGGAAGGGACGTTGATCGATACGCTGAGGAATCAAAGAGTCAAATAGTCTTTATTTACAAATGAACTAGCTTAAATCGCAAACGCAGCGCACAACTCTCGATACAGTGATATATATATATATATATATATATATATATATATATATATATATGTATAATTCGCATTTGTGTCTTTTTCTCCGATCTCGTTCGATTACTCGAATCGCGATCATCGGCCGCGATGCGCGGCGCGTCAATCACCACCACAGGCATCGCGACTCCTCCGTCGACAAGCTCCGTCCTCTCGAAGACGAGAAGAAACGAGCCTTTATCGGTGACCTCCTCCGCCGCGAAAGGCGCCGAGGATGATCACGGTAATCGTGAGCGCTGATGACGTTACAAGAATAAATTATAACGATGATGATGCATCGACGAGGACAACTTTCAATGCTTCCCCCAGAAGAAACGTGGTACGCGCGTCGTCTCGCCTCGAGGAAATCATAGTTACTTACGCTCTTACATGCGCGAGTTGTACGTATCGTAATAACGTGATAATTAATAATGTGTAATAACGATAATGATAATAATAAAGTTCGCGACAACGCGATAGAGACCACGGTTCGACGGCCACGATGACCACCTATCGGTGCCGTCGTCGGCGACGTCGTCGTGTGACCCGAAATCATATCGTATCCACCTACCGGCTCAAAAGGACCCTTTAAATATAGCGTGAGAGAGGGCGGCGGGTCGCGACGAACGACTCATGCGTATGCAATTGCGTGTACATGATCGTGCGCGTGTAACGCTCACCTGCCGCGGCAGGCACACTGTTTCTCTCCTAATTCTCTACCGATGCAACTTGGGATGTTCGTGGGACGTTTAACCCGAGGCACAGTCCCGAGGCCGTACTTTGGATGAGAGAATCGTAGCTTCGAGATCTACCATGCAGGCGAGACCACTCGCTCGTTACCTCTCTCTCCCTCCCTGTCGGAGGAAATGTCGTTACCGTTCGCCTTGTCGTCGTCGCGAAAACGCGAGTCCGCATTAGGGGCGGCATTGAGCAGCGGCCCACCGCTCCGATCCCGATCCCGAAGAAACCTGCGACCTTTTGGACGTTCGTCGTTGTATTTACATCGTCCAGCGTCGATAGCGGAGCACTGTACAGTTGGCGATGATCGCGATGATTCGCGCGGGCAATGCGAGAGACTCCGACGCGAGTGAATGACACGATGCGCGTGCGTATGCATGTTCGTGAGGTAAGATCCAGAGATGTACTGCTATGATCCAGAGTGCTCGGCCGAAGCTCCCTTTTCAACGTCCGGCGATTCGATCTGGCATTCGACCGTTCGAAAAGTCCATCCGCGTAACGGAAGCCTCGCGCGAAGCACCGATCGCTTCCGATATCGCTTCTGCGTCGATCATCCAAAGCGCCGTCCGAGCGCGCAAAACGGGAGCTTCGAAAGCGAGCCTGGACCATTCGCGCAACCTCCCGTTCAACATCCCGTTATCGGTTAACCGATGCTGCAGCAACGCGTTGGAAAACCCGCCATTAGAAAACCTGGACCTGCACTCTTGATCCGCGACAACGAGTGGACGACAACGAGTGAAGCCAACGAGTGGAACCAACGACGGACAGACAACGACGAGGATTGCCAGAGCCTTCGCAACGCTCGTGTCGAAGGACGAGATGTCAAAGCGCGAGTCCAGGATGAAGCCGCGGCTTCGGTTCGCGAATCATCGATGAACTTTCATCGCGAGCACCGTCGCAGTTCTGCTCGCTCTGTCGATCTGGGACACTCGATCGAGCAAGCAAAGGTCGAGACACGGAGAACACGACGGGTCGGACGAAGATCTAGTAATCCTGTCGTTGACGCGAAGCAAGGAGCGAGCGCGATGGTAAGCACATGTGCGACAAACGCACATCGTTGCGAATGCTGAAAGGAGCGGCTCGCGACCAATCGCGCTGTCAAGTCGCTTCTTGCTGAAGCAACAATGTGCGCGCACTCGCTTCCTCTTCTTTGAAAACTCGTTGCGCGTGCGTGCTCGCTCTATCCGCCACTGGATGTTCCTCTTCTCCTTCCCCCTTCCCCTCTCCATTTCACTGATCAGTTCGATCACGATAGATCTCGTTCGAGACAGGCATCGCCGTCGCGATGACTCCGATTGCGCGATTCATCGAAGAAACGCCCTTTAAGCGTACCGTAACTCTTTCCCTCCCTTTCCCTCTTTTATCCTCGTTTGGACTTTCAGCCCTGAAATTCATCGCGGGGTTCGGTAAAAAACGAGAATTCCACTGTCCGCTGTCGAAACAGCGGAGATTCGGCGAATCGCGTCGCGCACGAGGAGAGCCGGGAAGATCCGGGATTCGCTTCGACGCGGTTCGGGGGGAGGATTGGTCTTCAGGGGCTGCAGACGCGTGCGCGGCTTACCCGCTGGTTTACCCGCGGATTGCGGATCGCGAGGGGGAAGAAAATCTCAAACCGTCGTCTCAACGTCATCCATCCGATGCAAGCGCGATTCGCGGGTCGCGAACGTACTCGTCGCGCCGATACGCGGAATAGTCTAGTCAGGATCGAGTTAAACGCGGCTGGCCTTCCTCGTTTACAGGATTGCACGACGATCGTGCAGCGTCGTGGTAAATCGTAAAATCGCGAGCACGTCGTCGTAAGTAGTACATGTGCGCGCACATCTATTTACAGCTGTTTGAATTTACACGTTAAATTTACATGCGACTCAATCCAAACGTGGGGAACCACGGATACGTCCGTCGTTGCTCCCGGTTTGCTCGAGATAATTTTTAAGGCACACGCCTTAGGCATATTCGATCGTCGGTGAGTTGGCCAGGTAGTTGCGCAAGCATCGGTCTGGTCTTCCACACATTCGCGTAAATTACACGCGCGCCAGCCCAGTGACGAGGTCACAAGGGCGTGCACTGCACACAAACTCGATGCACGATCAGCGCAGCCTCGATGTACGAGAAGCAGTCTTTAAGGCACGAAGAACCGGGGGCGATTGTGTGTGAGCGGCGAATGCGAACTCAAGCCGATAACGTAAACGAGGGCGAATGCACGAGAGGGTCCGTCCGAGGGGATGAATTAATATCGTACGCAATCTCAGGCACGACCGGATCAGGGGAGGGCGTTGCGACATCTGCGACTTTCCTCGCGGGAAGTGGGAAAGTCTACGCGCGAATATATCTCCGAAACGATCTCATCCATGATGAGGGATTCGTCTCTCCGAGACGAAGGAGACCCTCGCTTTGCGCAACGAGCTCGAAGGGGTTACGCAGGGTCACGCGAGCTCACATGCCTGATACGATTTCGCTCGTCTCGATCAGCGAAACACGCGATCGACTCTACGCGGCATCGAAAGGATCAAAAGAAAACGCGCGTACGCGATCGTTTGCGTCACGAAGCTCGCGCGAGCGTTTGGTCGAGGCTTTGGTCCGAAAAAGAAGGTCTTTTCCCCATATAGGGGACTCCCTCGGAAGCGCGCGAGTACGACTGATCGTTCGCCGGTCGCTCGTGACCGATCTGTAACGCTCGATCGCGCATACGTCTACGTGATATGGCTTCATCGTCCTTTCCCGTCCATCGACTGTTTCCTCCCGCTGCTCTTAGGCACAGACAGATATTGTATAGGTAGAAAGAGAGAGAGAGAGAGAGAGAGAGAGAGAGAGAGAGACTCCGTCAGTGTCGCGAGCCGCGGAACGCTGCGCTCCGAGCTTCGTCGAGTGAGACGAGAAACACACGAAGTGTGCCGTTCTTTTTCTACTAATATTACGGATGATATCTCGAATATCTCAGGCAGGGTAGAGGAGCTCGTGGATTGGTCCCGGCGATATTCACGGTGCGCGCGCGCGCGCGCGCGCGGAACGGTGCGGATCCGCATCCCTGCCGCGCTGCTCTCGAGCTGGAGCCCATTGCGATCATCGGGAGTCGACGTCCGTCTCTACATCGAGTCCCACATCGTGATCCCAGCGTGGTCTCGAATATTGCGATCCCGGCTGATCGCGTTGCGCGCGTCATGACGAGCGATCGAACGGTCGTCGCGACGTCGTCGTCGCGGCGGGAATACGGATCTCATACGGATCCGAGGGCGAGACACGTTCGATGGCATCGATCTGCGTCGAGAACGCAAATCGTACGCTTGTCCGTATCTGTGTCGTAAACCGTTTCAGGATGGATGCGATCCTCGCTGCCGTTAGCGAGCGATTTACGCGGCTCTTTTCGGCTCTTCGGTCCGACAACGGCAGAATCAACGCAACCGGCTTAACGCGATGGTTGGAAGATGCAAGTCCGCGATGGGGAATCGATCCTTTTTTGTCTTTCTCCTCTTCCTGATCGAATGTACGGACCAAGTCGGACGATGACAACGGAAAGCTGCTGGACTCGACGTAAGGAAACTTTACGTTTCCCTGTTTCCACGCGTGCGCGGTTTCTGTATCCTTTGCCACGTCTGCGTCTTGCTAGAGAAGAATCGTCGGCTACCTTATATTTAGAAGCCGCGGATGACGCCATGTTTACGCGAGTCACAAACACACGGTGGTCCGGTGGACGGTATAAGATATTCGGCTGCACTCTTGATATTTCCGCTTCGTCTATTAATTACCGGATTCGCGGAATGGAATAAAACCGAGCGAAACCGAGCGAAGGGAACGAACGTCGTGGATACGCTCTAAAATTGGAACGCTCGCAGCGATTCGCAGCGAGCTGATGCTCAGCCGAGATCGTTCATCGGTCACGATCACGTTCGCGGCCAACGAAACCTCCAAGAGGTCGGACATTACGCTTCCTCCATCTCCAGCGAATATTCTCCGCGATAGGAAAGACTTGACGGAATGACAGTAGACGTAAAGACGTAAAGCTTCACTCAGCGGAAACGACAAGTGCACGAGTGACGTTCGAGTATCGTTCAAGCGTGGGGAAAGAAAGGTGGGATCTGGATAAAAATTGCACGAGAGAGCGACAAGGTGCCTCAACGATACGCAAACATGCAGCTCGATACGCGTTGCGCGGGTCGCTCATTAACTCTATCGATGAATTGCGTCACTTTTCTTTTCTCTTTTCGCTTCAACGAATGATAAAATTTACAAATTATGAAGCGAAGGAAGGAGGAAAGTTTTTCTACTTGCTACGCAACTTTTCCACTGGTTCCCTACGCGGTTTGCCTACTTGGGTGACTAGAGATGGTGGCTCGTGCTGTAACCGCCGAGAGATTTCCGCTCTCTCCCTCTCTCTCTCTCTCTCTCTCTTATTTCGATATGGGTATCGCTTCCGGAATGTAGAATCCAACCGGGAGATGAAGGGTACGGATTCGAGTGCTCCGGAGCGAACGAGTGAATCCGCTCGGCGTCTCGTCGACGCGGACGCGAGCCGGAGCTTGGAAAGATCGTACCTCCCTCTTCGTCAACTCGACTTTAATTCTACACTCCAGATAAGGATAGATGGATACACCCATTCTGCGGTCGCGCGACAACCGCCGCGAAACTTTTGCCGTCCCGCACCGGAACAGTCCCAGCCGCCACACTCGCCGGCAGTGTTGATTTTCCGGCCTTAGCCGTTCGGCAAGCCGCAACGAGGCCTCGTTGCAGCGAGGTATTGTTTCTTCTTGTTTCTTTCCATCTTTTTTCCCCCSCCCCCCCCCCTCCCCTCTCTCTCTCTCTCTCTCTCTCTCTCACACACACACATCGCATTTCCGTCTGTAGAGCAGTCCTGAGAAAATCGTTCTCGGATCTATCAGAGGAGAATCGTTAATCGTGCGGATGCAGCAGCGTCGTTCGCTCCGCAAAATAATTCCGACCAGACAGAGAGAAGACGGATAGACGCCTCTGAGCGCGCTACGAGCGCGAGTGGTTAATCCAAACCTCCGGCTCTCTTGGTCCCGTTGGTTCGTAGGTTACAATTCCTCCGGTCTTCCTCTGCAACCCACCATACGAGAAAGAAAAGAAAAAGAGACACTAGAGATCGGCCGTTCGGTGAAAGCTTCGAGCTCTCCGCGAGTTCGCGGACTCGTCGGAGACTGTCGACGTCGTCTTTGCCGCGCCAGAGTAAAAGGCTGCTACTACTACTCGTCGGATGCGCGTCTTTTGTCGCGTCGCGTCGCGTCTCGCGTAAAACGAGCAAGAAGCAAAGAGTCGAGTCGGCTGACGAGTCGCGCGAAGCAACGCGAACGATACGAGCGAGCGAGCTGTCGGAGTTACCTGTTTTCGTGGCGAACGGATCCTTGGGGTGATTCGTCTTGATGGCATTCATTCTCCGGTTCTGCGGTCCCTGGCCACCGCCGGTGCATCCGACACCGGGCGTCTGGCCCATGCCGAGGCCATGAGGCCCACTGGTGACGGTAGCCCCGCTGGACTGCAAGTGTGACATCTGCTGGCCGCAACCCGGGGGCCCGATGATCCCGGGCCCGCCGGGGAGGCCGGGCGGCGCGCCGGGTGCCCTCACACGTGGTTGCTCGACCGGCAATACCCGGCGCCTCTTCTTGGGTAACTTGGCTCGCGCCTGCGTGTGACTGTAATACATCGCAAAGTTGCTAACGATCACGGGCACTGGCAGGGCGATCGTGAGGACACCGGCCAGTGCGCAGAGAGCGCCGACGAACATCCCGATGTACGTTTTTGGCACCATGTCCCCGTAACCGACAGTGGTCATGGTCACCAGGGCCCACCACAGGCCCAGCGGTATGCTCTTGAAGTCGTTCTTCGGATTGTACTGGGTGCGCTCCGCGTAGTAGACGAGACTGGCGAAGATGACGATGCCGAGAACGAGGAAGAAGACCAGCAGCGTGAGCTCCTTCGCCGAGGCGCGGAAGGTCTGTATCAGGATCTTGAGGCCCGACGAGTGACGCGTGAGCTTGAACAGCCTCATTATGCGTATGATGCTCAGGAACTCGAGGATGTCGGCGTTCTCCAGATGGGCCGCGAACCGCTGCAGCGCCAGATCGACGTAGAAGCTCAGAGTCGCGACCATGTCGATCAGGTTTACCGAGCTCTTGATGAAGTCGCAGCGATTCGGGCTCGCGGTGATCCGCGTCAAGAACTCGAGGGTGAACCATGCGTTGCACACGCATTCGATGTAAAAGAAGACGTCGTGGGCGTTGGTGCGGGTCTTGTCCAGCACCCAGGATGTTACATTGTCAGTCTTTACCGAACGATTCGTGATCATCGGCACTCGCATGTCCGGATGGGTTTTCAAGCAAAAGGAGAGTATCGAAACGCAGATGAAGAAAACGGAGACTATGCTGATTATCTGAAAGATTCAGACAAACCCCAATCACGCCGAGTCGGGTTCTCTCTCTCTCTCTCTCTCTCTCTCTCTCTCTCTCTCTCTCTCTCTCTCTCTCTCTCACTTTCTCACACACGTACGTACACACACACTCTCTCTCTCTCTCTCTCTCTCTCTCTCTCTCTCTCTCTCTCTCTCTCTCTCTCTCTCT